>PVIA01000286.1:0-457275 GCA_004024845.1 Tonatia bakeri | reverse complement strand
GGATGTACTCTACAAAAACACTGTCATGTAAGAAAGATAAAAACAAGGCTTAGTTTTCACTAAAGATATGATATAAACCAGAGTTTTAAATCAGAACAAAAGCCATGTAATGCCAGAGTGGAAGCAGAAACCAGACTGCTGTGTTGTGTGGCTGGTTTAGAACTATAAAGTCTCTCAGGTTTTTCGAATTTTGTTTTATTTATTTATTTACGTGGTGGAGGTAGTGGGAGGGGTCACTAGGAACCAGTTTACTTCAGAAACTAAAAACGGGCTGCTGAGATTGAGGAACGTCTATGGAAAGCTAAGCATTAGTACTGTCGAAGAACATCTTTCAATCCAGTGTGATCAGCCACCAATTTTCAAGGGGTGGTACTATGCTGCATCCTGCACTTCAGGAATTAGAGACTAGAACCGCAGCTTCGGAATTATCCTGACTCTGTGTGGTTGGGAATAGGAAAGTCATCTGGAAGCCCACCACACGATGTGTGGGGAAATACAAAGGGAAGCCTAGAAGAAAAGAAAACAGATTAATTTTGTCCAAGAAGACCGAAAACAGAGGAAGAAAAAAGAACGAGGGTATCAGACAGAGATGGAATATGTTAACTTCCAGTCCTTGAAAAGTGAGTCTCTCTCGCATCATAACCTTGAAGATATTACTTGGACAATTTGCCACAGTTGTGTTGAAAGAAGACAGGGACAAGAACAGGTTGTGAAAAGGGGCTTGGGGAAAGATAAGAAAATATGGAGCTTCATATATTCACCTATCATTATGTACTAGAATTTGGTTAGAACGAAGCAAGATGGATTGTGCAACTGGTTAAATCAAAGGAAATGAAATAAAGAATGGCTTGCTATTTGGTTGCAAGTTTGCCCATGGAGTTTTGCCAGACTACATACATGCATTACCAATGTAATGCTCTTTTACCAGAATACTAGAAGAATCTGTGGATTTGTGCCCACTGAATATGGTTTGGCTTCCATCTGCGGTATTTTAACACATCAAGATATGTTTTTGTTATATGCTAGAGGTTTTTTGCCCATTTAGATGAGGACAACTCCAATCAATTTCCCTTAAAATTTGAAATGAAAAACTGTAAGGCATAAATAAACAATTTCTTCTGCATTATATCAACTGTCTTGCTGATCTAAATATGCATCTTAAAAGTATTAAGCAGTACTTTGGAAAGGTCTATGCCTGTAAAACATTGAGTTGAACAAAAATCTCTCAGATTTCCCACCCAGTGTGGCAGATTTTTAATGGTGATAGACCATTAAACCATCTCAAACTGACCACAATAGGAATGGTTGCCTGGCTGAGCAACAGCACATGGCTCCAAACATTAGCTGCATGAAGACTGATGTAATCAGTCAATATGATCTGAAACAAGAGTTTTTCTGGACCCTTAAGGCCTCGCTGTGACCTCAGTTACAAACCCATATACACACACTTTCCAATGACATCAGTCGAAACTTCCTGTGAGCAACTGGGAAAGAGACTTGGGCCCAGAATTCCAAGAAACCCAACCTGAGATTTTGAACCATACTCATTCCCAGTGCTTTGCAGCTGATTCATTTTTCCAATGAAATTATCATCGTCCTTGGTTCCAAAAGCAAACTGAAGGGAGAATTCAATTAGGAAGGAGAAATATTTTCTTAAAAAAAAAACAACAACATGATTCTGTAAGAACATTTCACAAAGGCCCAAAAGATGTGGAATGCAAAGGTGCTATTCCCAAGACCTGTCAGGTTCCCTGGAAACAGATGTTCCGTGTAGCTGAGGTAGTGACTGACGGTGAGCAAGGGTCTGGGGATGGAAATGAAGAAACAGCAACACCTCCTCTTCCCTCAGTCTCAGGTTTTCCCCCCTGAAACCAAGGCTTGATTTGCTGTTTGGCTCAAGGAGCAGAAGAGGACAGAGGAAGTCACAGCGCATTTCCATTTCTTGTTGAGTTTCTGGTCCCATGTCAGTAGAGCTGAACCTTGGATGACCTGGCAACATCCCTACAGCGAGCGGTCTGCTTGGCAGAAAGAGGGAAGGGACTCGTGTCGGAGGACAGCCCTCCACAGCTCTCAGCCCCCAAGCTGTCCATCCCCCTGACCCCTGTCAGTACTGCACTGGGGAGAACAAGACACAGAATATTTCCCTTCTCATCAAAAAGACACGATTTGTATGCACAGCAGGCACTGGATGGTGCCTCCTGGGCTGGTGTCCAGTCTGGCTACAGTAACTTGTCTGCAAGAAAAGAAATAAAAGCTGCCCTGTGACTTGAGTAGTGGGTGGTCTGAGTCCACATACACAACAGCTTCTCCATGACTGACAAATGTCATAATTAGTGCATTACTGGGACAGTTACATTAAACCATGTACCCTAACAGTCACCATCTCTGACACCAGAATGCTTATACCTACTAGATTGTAGATTGCATTCTGATGTAAAATCATTGAACTGCCAACATTTATCTACTTTCTGAAAACAGATTTCTGAATCACAGGGTGCTAAGAGAATTGTGTGTAGTGTGGGCAGCTGTTTGTCAGAGCAGCCAAGGAGAGAAGTGAGATCTCCCGCTGGCCCTTCCAGGCTTAATGATTAATCTGCGGTAGACACAGTGCTTGCATTGGATTGCATACAAGTTGGCATGCAGTCCAGAAAAGTTTTGAACAGATTGTCCCCAGGTCATTCGTGTTCTCAAGTAAGAATTCAACCAAATGTCTTTTGCTAACAAGTAAGAAACATGTGATGGGAGCTAAGTTCCTCAAGGTTATGGAGAGATCTGTAGTTAGATCTAGACCTGCCACTACATCTCAAACAGCCTTGTGGGAAGGCTTCACTGAGGTAGCTTGGGAGTCTTATCTGTGAGAACACCTAAGAAAACCTTCCATTCTGGAGAATTCTGGAGAACTCTGGGTTTGCAAAGAATATCTGCAGTGGTGTGGGAGGTCTGCTTTCCAACTGAACTCCCACAGCATTTCCTGGAGTTCTGATCCTTATGTGAAAATAGCACAAGTCAAAGACAGAAGTGCAGACAGTTTCTTTTTTAAGGGCTAAGCAATATAAGAAATAAAACGTGGGAGGAGAAGCTATAAAGCACTTTGGAAATGAAATATTTAAATCTTGGTGCAATGGAAATATTTAGATTAGAAGACACATAAATGTAGTTCAGATGAGACCTGGAGTAGGGAATGCATAAGGCTAGATAAATAAATACAGATGAATGAGATAGCATCACTTAGCAGTGACACCTGCAGATTCTGAAGTCAGACAGACTTGACTTGGAACCCCACTTCTGTCTTTCATTAGATGTTTGGTCTCAGGAACGTTACTTAAGACCCTTTTACCCAGGGTTTCTCATTTATTAAAATAAGAGACTAACAAACCTATCTCATAGATGCTTATAAAACTTTTCAATGAAATGATGTATGTACACCCTAGGTATGAAGCCTGGAACAGATTAAGTGCTCAATAAATGCTGGTGAAAGTTATATTGAAACAAACTAGTCAGAGTCTGTAGGAAGGTTTCTTCCTGTTGGTCCTGGTTCCCATACGGTAAGCTCTGAGCCAAGTACTACCAAGACCACTCTCCACAGGCTTCATGATCTCCTGCCTCTGTAGGTTTGTGTTGGGATGCTTTAGAAGTTCTATCTAGGGATGCTTTAGTGAAAGGAGGAATCAAGTCCATCCGAAAAGGGAAAAGAGAGCACTTCATCGGATTCCTCTCCTGACCACCGCATCCGTTCCTTCAGTAGTTCTTCAGTTTCACGGTCTCTAGCACACTGACCATTCCCTGCTCTTTCAATCCTCCTGACTTTTTGTTTCCGTTTCTTTTGCCGCCTAGGGAAGACCCATGGATCCCTACTTCAGATGGTTTCTTCCTGTGTCTTTTAGGTTTTCTAATCCTCTTGTACAAGTTTCTGCCCAGTAAAACCCAGGTGAATGTCTTCAAGCCTAGCAGAAGACAGAAAGAAACTGAGGAATATGGGGAAATAATTAAGATGGAAGCTAGATCAGAAGTAGAAAGTCCTCCTAATGCTAGGCAAGAAATGAGGAGAGCCTCATCTACAGCAGTGGGACATAAAGCACAAGGATTGGCATCTAGGGACATCAAGAGGGTGGAATTATGAGTGTCTGGCTTTTGCAGGCAGACAGTGGCCAGCCATTTACCAAGAGCCATGACAGAGAAAAGGTATACTCTGGTAAAAAGGATAGAATTCAGTGTAAGAAATGAGAGTAAATGTACAAAACATCACTTGATTTTGAACATACAAATCAGCCGTTTCAAATTAATTATTAGTTATGTATAAACGGTGATGGTCTGGATTCAAGAATAGACTTGAAAAGTGAAGAAAGAGTCTTTCTTTCCAAAATTCCACCCCCTTCACAGTGTCTTATTTAGCTTCACCTCTAGTTTCCTGAACAAGAAATCAACTCTCTCTTCTCTACACTCCCATTTATCAGTTAGAGATCTTACCACCCTCATTTCTGGTGCGGTTGTTCAGAAGACTATGATTTCCCAAAGTGGGTTGGAAGTGATGGGAAAGCAAGGTCCACATCAGATTTACCTCGTTTTCCCTATTACAGTACATCTAATGCAACACCTAGTATCTGTTAGTTTTTGAAGAGTTGTGTATTTACTAGTGTTCAAGGAACTGCTATGTTTTAATATTGCAGTTTTATACAGTGTCTTGTGACAATACTTCCTCAGCTAATAAACTGATTTCAAAGTTGTTTTATACTTAGATTACATGTGAACTTTAAAAAAAATTAAATCTTATAACTACACAATTAATACTAAAAATGTATACTCATTACAAATAAATCAGTGAATTTGATGTGGTATTATTAACTGTCAAGGTGGTTTTTTAATCTTAGTTTTTGATTCTCAAATCCTACATAGTAAGAAATAAATTGATCCATGTTTTTGCATACATTGATTATTTTCTCATTGTTACTGTTCAGCAGTATTCTACTATGTGGATATACCATAATGTTTATATTCTCTTGTTAATCAATATTTGGGTTTCTTTTCAGTTTTGAAATATTACAAGTAAAGCTGCTATGAATATTCATATACAAAAAAAAGATTTGAAGTCCATACAAAGCCTCCAAGTAGAGCTTTTCAGGAGTCCAGGAGAGCGTTGTAGGGTATACAGGTGACTCGGGAGTCATTAGCATGGCAGCAGTAACTGGAGCCAGGGGTTTAGTTAACCTACAAAGGGAAAGTGTGCTGAGAAGGAAAAGGAGAGACCCAAGGATCAGAACAGGAAAATCCAATAAGGAAATGTATCGAGATACCAAGGGAAAAAAGAGAATCAAAAACTGAATAACGAGCAGAAACAAATGCTACCGAGAGGTAAAAAAAAAAGATAAGTAGAGAAAATGTCTTCTGGACTAATTGTTCACTCAGGGAGAGTATACAATCATATTTAGGGGTAGAACCCAGGTATGTAACAGTTCAAAAGTGAATGTAATATGATAAAATGGAGAAATCTTAGCAATTGTTATGCAATAAGTTTGGCTATAAAGGAAACGTGTATTATAAGAAAACAGTGCATGGATGAGGCAGTATTTTAAAGGTGCAACCAATTTGAGTATGTTTAGACATTCATGGGAAACAATTCGAAGAGAAGGAGAGATGGAAACTTTAGATGAAGTGGAGGGAATGAGGACTCTGCGGGGTGGGTGGGGATGAGAGTCAGAAAACAGGTAGTGAGATTATTTAAGATTGAAAAACGTTTCTCTGCTGCTTTGATTTGAAGGGTAAGGATTAAGGATCAAAACCATTGTAGGCACGTAGGCTGGTAGGGTCTGGATTGGGAGCAGGAGTGGTGGGAATTTCTTCCCAATGATATCTATTTCTAGTGTCAGATATTTTAACGATGTGAAGAGAGAAAGTTGAGGTCAACAGCTGAAAGAGACTCAGGCAGAGAAAAAGGGAAGTGAAGATGAGGATCCAGCAAAGACTGGCTACTGCAGATGTGTAATATCAGATGCTCAACACCTCCTTCACGATAGAATCATCTGAGGAAGTTTAAAGAGTATGTATTCCCAGTTTCCAACCCCAGAAATGCTCATTCAATTTCTCTGGGCAGAGCTTTATTTTGAAATAATGCATAGAGTCCTTGGGTGATTCCATGTACAGCCAGAGTCCCCAAAGTACTGCTCTGATCCCTTTGGCTTTGTGAGTTTTGCACCAGCAGAGCCCAGTAGTCCAGGTCCGAGTCAGAGAAGGCAGCTGGCTGCATTGGCTGGAGTTGGAGCTTTGCTGGGCACATTCAGATGAAGGACGAGGGAACGATATTGAAGGGCAAGTCCACTGAGTCTAGGCCAGGGTGACGAAAGGCAGATATGCCGTGCTAAAAAGACAGATAGAAGACAGGGTAGCTAAGGAGTGGTAAACACATGTAGAGAGAGGAAGGGGATGATTGAACTGGACACAGTGAGGAAAGTAGCATTTCTTTCAGCTTTCCTGATGATCTAAATACACTCTTTAAAGAACATGGCCTCAAGAATATTCTTAACACATTTCAGCACAAACTATAAAAGAAATAGAGAATGGAGTTTTTAAAGAACCAGCTATAGGTCGGTACTTAAGATACAGAGGAGCAGAAAGCATACATGATGGAAATGAATTTTCCATTCATTTTTTTAAATTTCCATTTTTAAAAAAAATATATATGTAATCTCTAAATCCTCATGTATCAGTCTAAATTTATCAGTAACTAAGAATGTTTAGCAACTAAGAAAGTAATTAGAATCTTCAATTTTAGTGGGTATTAGTGAGTCATAAGATTTTGAGATAATTCTTTCTCTGGAAATGCATATATGATAAATGCTTTTCTCTAAAGAAAGAATGTGATTAATGGAATTCAGAGACCCTGGCTATATTATTATTAAGCCATTAGAATGATCTTAAGTCATCTGCATGTGCTATAAGGTTTTAAATAATAGAAGCCCCAGACTGAGATGAATGATAAGGCACCAATAGACCTCAGGACAAAACCCATTTACTCTACAGTTCTTTAAGGTTCTAAAAAAATGTGAACTATTCCTAAGAGATGAAGTGACATAAAGATGGAGAGAATGCAGCCCAGGCCCTCAGACCCTGCAGCAACACAAAATGAAGCCTTGATAACAGCCCAAGAGAGAGAAAGGAAGACGGGTTTAAAACACCGAGCATTATTCACTGGAAGTTCTTTTCCATTGTTCTCACTCATTAAAGCTGGGCCTGTTTTGTCTTCCTTTGAGACTGTTTGAATTGTAGATTCTGGTGTCCTTTGACCTTTGTTCTCTGATAAAAGTTGGGCAAAAAGCACATGCCCCGTGCTACTGTGGACCTGAGATTTGAGACCCACGATAGTTCTCGGGGCACTTCCTGCCCTGTGCTGGAAAAGGAAGACAGACGGCTGTTCGAACTGACCAGGAGGCGAAATATTTCCACGGTTAGTCATTAATTTTTACTGAGAGACATCAATGAGCTGCAAGCTTTTTTAGACTTGAGGAATTTTGAAACAAATCCTGTTTACCTTCCCCATCAAGCTGCCAGGACAGAAGGAAACATCTCGTGGGCTTGGTTTCCATCAGCACACGTCCACCAGGCCGGCTTCTGGAAAGGAGCAGTGTTTCTGTATGTTCTCCCTCAAAACATGGTGCCCTGTGAATGGACTATAAAGTAAATTAGGTGACAAATTAGAGAATGGCGTAGAGGTTTGCTTTTAACTTTTCTTCACCCTACATTTCCCTCCGTGACTCTTTTCTTCCTTCTTGCAAATGAAGGACTATAAATGTAGGCATTTATGATTTAGAGCTCTCTTTAATTTGAACAGTTTTATAATGGTGGTAGTTTAACATGATTGAGATTTGTACTCCTGTTTTTCTTCCCCAGCAGGCACTTTCTCGGTGTCTCAGTAAATTTATGATGTTGCTCTCTCTGCTAACTGGCTGGCTTGTGTTGCGTTCACGTTACCCTGAGTACTCCTCCTCATAATTGAAATACATAAAAGCTAAAATACGGCTCGAGAAATTTCAATTGAAGAGGGTTTTTGAGCACAGAATGCGAAGCCTTTCATGTTCTTGGAGGTCTGATGACCCAGAGAAACAGATCTGAAAGCAATAATGCTTCTTACTTCTAGTACTAGGCACCCAGGGTTGCTGAGCCGTGAGCTCCATGCGGGAGGAGGGCCGAGGCTGGGATCTGGGCTAGTATGCCTCACTGCACCCCGATGCAGGAAGTTAGGCAATGGTGAGGTAACACAGAATGATGGCAAGTCAGACAGTGTGACCTGTGGGACTAGGTCTGTGTAGGGAAGGGAACAGAACTCTCCCTTCTGTGCTCTAGGTGGGTCACACACACGGAGAAAAGGTAGGTTGGAGTGATCAAATGTTACTATGCCCAAGAAGCAAACACAAAAGTAAGAGGATAGTATGTTCCATTCCTAGGTAGCTGCCAGAAACACTTTCTGGTGTAATCACCTCCTAACTCAGTCTAGTAATTGGCAACTTTTTTCAGCTTTGCCAGAGAAAAAATCGATTTTATTAAGGAATCCAGTCGGTTCAATTAAAATTTGCTATTTCTCAAATGTCCATTTCATCCTTGAACTGTTATCCTCATAAGACTTAGTTAAGTTGTTGAATCACGTGGAAGGAGGGGCGTGACCTGCACAACCGTGCGCCTTGTTCACATAGTTCTCCTGGTGCAGCCGTTGTGATGGCAGGAACCAGAGGACAACCTCTGTTATGTAAGAGTGGGGATGACTACACACGGATTAGAGCAGCTAAAGTGAAAAACAGTGACAATTCCAAATGCTGGCAAGGATGCGAAGGAAGTATGAGGGGGTGTGCCCCAAACCCCAGAATCTATTTATAAAAAATTGTGTATTTATTCTCACATGTTTAAACTTCAGTCAACTTCATAGTACTCCGTTTGCTGCAATGTACTTATCAAGCTGTTTTTTCCACTGCTCAAAAATTTTTTTGAACTAATAGATTTTGATGCCTTTTAGTGCTCCTGTTGGTTTTTGTTTCATCTCTTCCACGTTGGCAAAATGTTTCCCTTTGAGGACTTTCTCATCTGGTGAAACAAAAAAAAGTCACCTGGGGAGAGATCAGGTGAACAGGGAGGATGGGGTATGGAGGTCATGCAGTTTCTGGTCAAAAACTGCTGAACCCTCAGTGCAGTGCGGGCAGGTGCGCTTGTAAATCACCCATCATGAGATGGGCAAGTGCATTGTAAAGAGCCTTCAAAAAAATTCCCTGAAGCCTAACTCGGCCTCTCACAACAACGCCAGCTGGTATACTGATACAAATGGGTTCCTAGAACACTCACCTAGTAGTACAAGCCTGTACTTCAAGGGGCCCACCCTCCAGAATATAATTCTAGGTTTTTTGGTCCCCTGCCTTGTATATCTTGCATAAATTCCTGGTGGGAATGTAAAATGTACAGCTACTCTGGAAGTTAGTTTGGCAATTCCTTAAAAAATTAAACATACAGGAAACATGTGATTCAGCAGTCACACTCCTGGGTATTTATTTCAGAGAAGTGAAAACATATATCCACACAAAGATCTATTAGCACGTGTTCATAGCACTTTTATTGGTAATAGGCAAAAACTGGAAACAACCAGATGTCCTACAATGCAAGACTAACTAAACAAACTGTGGCATATCTATAGCACGGAATACTACTCAGCAACAAAAAGGAACGAATCCTTAACACACACCACAACTTGGGTAGATCTCAAGGGAACTGAAACTGTGCTCAGTGGAAAAACCAATCTCAGAAGGTCACATACAGTATGATTGCACTTCCATAACATTCTCAAAACGACAAAATGAAAGGGGATGAGAGCGAATTGGTGATTGCCAGTTTAGAGATGGGGTGGGTGAGGTGGGGGGCGTGGATGTGGTTATAAAAGGGTAACACAGGGGGAGATGTTTTTGTTGGGACAGTTCTGTCCTGATTGTGGTGCGGGCCACCTGGGTCTAAACACGCGATACAATTGCGGAGGCCTGTGCGCACACACACGCATGCGCACACAGACACAACTGCTGAGCTCCGACCGGGGTACGTAAATAGTCACAATGTCCATGTCAGCTTTGAGGACATGCTGTAGTTAATGTAAGGTGTCACCACTGAGGAGAATTGGGTGAAAAATACGTGGAGCTACTCTAATATTTTGGCAACTTTCTGTGAACCGAGAGTCCTCTTAAAATAAAAAGTTTTTTAAAATAAAGTGTATGGTGAAAATGGGGCCACCCTTTGAAGAAGTGTCTGAAATATACGACCAACTTTATTTCGTGGAGATAGCAAAGCCAGAGTGACCGCTGGTGGATATATGGTGGCTATAAAAATAGGAATCCTTCCCCTACATGAACTAATTGCTTTGTATGCAGTCTATTTCATATTTCTGGAAGCTAAATAACCCTATTCAGTGTGTTTACTAACACTTTCTTCTAATTGTGAAACATCTGTTTTTCTGAATGAAAAATGTTCCAGGAAACCAGGCAGTGGCATATATTGCTGCACAGCTTCAAGACGCTATTCGCTGCTTTGTACTGTTGCCACACCTCCATTCTAAAGACATGAAGCACTTGATAAGAGCCACTGGGGGGCAGACTTCCACAGGGCACCTACTGACCAGGTAATTTCACACCCAGAAGCACAGGCCTGCAGGTTAATAGAACTCAAACTGTCCTTCCCACTTGTAAGACCACATCAAAGCACACAGAAATATTTAGGTTCATGGTCATTAGCTAGCTCAGAACACAAACATATCCGGGGATTGTGGGAGACACGCCAGAGTAACTTTATGTACGTCCTGGTTAAATACGTCATTGTTAATAAGGCATTCAGCCGATGGCTGGTGTTTTGTCTAACTTCTGGTAAAGATGCCGTCTTCCTTCCTACTACCTGGGCAGGAGAAGCCAGGCCCTGGGCTTTACACTTGGAAGTGCCACGTTGGTCCCTGTTCAGCTGTGCCCCTCACCATGGGATGAGAATTCCCATTCTTTTTTAAGTGGCCAAAGTACCCTAGATTTTTCCCAATAGTTAAATATCACGAAGTGAAATTTTGAACAATGATGAACAGAAGATTGTTCTAAAAAAGGCCTTAGCAAAGAAGAGATATAAGTCTCCTAGTGCTATGGCTGATGGAATGGGTTTTAAAAGGGGGACTATTATGAATCCCAGGAGATAAAAGAGAGGAGAAATAAACCAGAATTTGCATTGCCAGACTCTAGAAACTGGTTTTGAATTCTTTGAGTTCGAGCAATGTGCCCCTACATCTAATTTCTAGGGCATGACACCAAAATGCCAATGGTTGAGCTTCTGCAATATGATGCCCTCCACCAGGAGGCTCCATACACCAATACCAAGCTCGCGGATCCTAAACAGATGCCAGTTCTCACCAGCCGTTCCTCTGAAGATCTGGGTGCATGAGTCCCAGGGGCCCTACTGTGTCTTGGCCTTTTGAGAACCAATCACTCAAAGATCCTCATGCAGTGAGAAGAGATTGGGTCTTTCCAGGGACGAGAGGACTTTACAAGTGGTCAACTTCAGAGATTCGGCATGACGTGGTTGGTCAAGGGGCTTCAACGATTGCAACTCTTTCCTCTTTTTTCTAACTAGCGTTCTCCTGTGGGGCATACATGTCACAGATGTGGTTTCAGAGATTGATAGCCCCTGTTCTCCCCCTTTGACAGTCCAATTTTGTTTGTACCAGGGTTTCCAAGACTCCCGCGTGTCTCCTTTGCGTACTTTCATGCTGTTGCTTTGCAAGGTGGGTTGCCATGTCATCACTTAAGACTGAAGAGCATGAAGCTAACAGCCCAGCACAGATTAAAAGGATTTTCCTGAGATCATTGCCTTGGAAACCTGGGCAGCAGTATACACAGCTTGCATCAAATGGCAGTAAATACGGTTGTGCTCTGAGTGCAGCAATAACAATTAAACCCATCAGCTTTCACTGAGGTTGAGAAAACAAAAGACGTTCCAGTTTACAGTGGCCCCATGCCAGGAGACTGCCGAGACTGGAGGGAAATCAGACGGCAGACTGAAGAATGCTATCTTCTGAGAAGAATGTGTGAATGAACATTTCAGGAACAACGGCTTTCTCAAGGTTTCTTCCAGAGAGTTAATCAGCCAGGACTTCAGAGTGTGACTGGTCAGGTACCTATTCCCTGGCAGGTGCAAGGAAGAGGAAAATAAGATCTCCCCCGAGCAAATTTAGGGGAAATAAGATCTGAGGTTATATGCTGGCTGCTAACTTTTCTAGTAGCCATACATTAGCTTGTTATTGATGAGGGATTGAAATATCACCTAGACCTTTGAGGCTATCAGTACAGCTAATGGAGGAGGCAAGGACAAAACAAATGAAAAATGTTGTTCTGAAAATGAATTTAGGGTTTTCTGGCCTATTACAAGATTTAAATAGATGTTCCTTGCCGTTGGCAAAAAACGTTAATTTTAAGTCTCAGGTTCAATGAGTTAGCATCAATCTCTTCTTCGGTCACATCTTTTGAGCCAAGTTCCAGCTCTAAATGTTCTTTTGGAAGTTCAAGTAAAAGATTATGATTCTCAGTAACATATTTATCCAGCCAAGTTCTCAGCTGCATAAGCAGGTATGATGGAGTCAAATTCGTGTGTAGCAGGAAGAGGGAAAAGCCACTCTGTCAAAACCTACAATGTTTGAAGTCGAACACCGAGTTGTTAGGTTTGAAAACTTATTTTTGTATTCCCCTGCAATGAGGGACGTCAGCACTTCAGTTTCTGGCACAGAGTCTTCTGTCCTGTGTTAACAGTTGCAGTATTTTTGAGGTCACCAATGAGTGGCTGGGATGTGGCAACGTGGTGCAAGGTGGTGAGTTCAAACCGGGCCTTTACTTCCAGAGCTACAGAGTATAATTCCTGCTGCTGGTACTTACCATCACACCCGGGCTACTCAAACTTCCTGACACTTAGTTCCAATCTGTAAATGAAAAGACTCATATGCATTCCGCAGGGTTCTTCTGAGAATTAGGGAAAACACAAGACTTGCACGCAGTAAGTGTTCTGTGGACGGTAGCTGTTATCCCCTGAGCGCATTGAATATGCACCCTTGAAAAGTGCTCTGGCTTGAACGTGTATTCTGGGAGACTATATCGGGGAACATCTCAGGTCATAAACTGAATTTGTTGGGATTCATTTCTGAAACCTCAGAAGTGCCAGCAGTCCCACTTTTTCCCTGATAGTGTTCTCTCTGAACTCTCTTAGCCAAGAGTACGAGTTTCCTTTTCACAAGTGCTGTTTTCTCTTCAAGCAGGGACTACTTCAGAAGCATCAGAAAGCACACAGCAAGTGGAAGCTGAAATTGAAGTCCCTGGAGATTTTTGAAAATATTACAAGCTTACAATATTCATTTATTTTTAAGCTGCGCATACATACTTATCATAGGGACTGTGGTTGTTTTCTTATCTGCCTCTTTCTAGCATGACCCCTTCCTTCCCTCCCTCTCACTGCCATGGAAACCAGTGTGACTTTGAACCAGTTTGTGCCATTTCTCTTCTGGTTCAACGTCACACAGCCTTTGTGGAGAACTAGAGGTAACTTCAATTCATCTTTCATTCCTCACTTTTTGTCCTCCAAACTTGATAACTGTTTCCTTCCTAGGAAAGATAAAATTCCAGAGCCTCTCTTCCCATTGAACTTCATTCTCCTTTCACTTCTGAGTAGTGAACCACCTCATAATTATAATTCTTCGCATGAAGTTCTCCTAGTAGACTTCCTGTTCTTTTTCAGTTGCTTTCATGGATAAGAAGATGAAATGTGAGTTGGAAGATAATATTATAAAGTCCATTTTCACTTGAATGAACAAGTCACCAAAAGAGTTCTAATTAAGGCTTCATGATCAGGCTGGGGGGGAAGTGGGTATATATGTATATATACATCTATTTTTCTTTATGGAGAGAGAGAGAGATCTGTAGTGGGGGCCACATGACTCTGGCCTTAATCTTGTCTTGTGTAGAATATTTCAACAGACACAAAGAAGATAGCAAATTTTCTGATGAGCCAAAATGTGGAGAGATAATTAAAATGAAAATCAAAAGAAGAAAAAGCCAAATTATTTCAACATATTAGAGTTATGGACTAATGCCAATAGAACAGAACTTAATAGGAATGAATGCACAAATCCTGTATTTGATATTTAAAAAGACCATATTATGAGAAAGTAATAAAATGTTTAAAAAACCCCACAACGATGGTGACGTGGATGCCAAAGGGACCTCAAACTAACTGGCCGACCTCCCAGTGGCCAAAGGGGGAACAACTGGAGCAACATGATAAATAAACAGTATCATGTTATAACCTAAAGTGTAAAATAAACATCCACGAGTTCATACTAATATAAATAAATGATTGAATAAATGAATAATGACTTCTTACTATACATTGAATACTAGAGAACAGAAATCTGTGTAGGAGAATTTTGAATAACTTACGTAGACTCTCTGCCCTTGAGGTGGTAGAGTGTAACTCTCGTCTCTTTAAGTGGGGTGGTGTGCAGTGACTTTTCCCGAGTATACCAGGGAAGGGAGACAACAAAGGGTAACTTCATGGAGGAAACCCAGACCGCACTAGCTCGGGCAGGTAACCACGGTCAACATCAACTATCATGCTGATAGTGTGCGTCCTTGAGATTTGTGATGAGGATGTCACTTTACCTCTATGAACTTCTTCCCCAGAACACACAACGCCAGTGCAGTCATGAGGAAAGCATCCCAACAGCAACAAGTGACTGTCACTACAGTACCACACGGTGCGTTTTCACCGCCCTGAAATCCTCTCTGCCCTACCTAGTCATCTCTCCCCCAGAGCCCAGGCGCTGGCAACCGGTGATCTTCCCACTGTCCCCATAGTTTTGCCTTTTCCAGAATGTCATATAGGTGGAATCATCTGGCCTATGGCCTTTCAAGACCAGTTTCTTTCATTTAGTAATATGCATTTAAGTTTCCTCCATGTGTTTTCATGGTTGAGTAGCTCATTTGTTTCACCATTACACATTTTTGTTTTGTTTTGTTACAGCAGCTGACATTACCTTAACTATTACAGCAAACCAAATTTCCACATTGGAAGGAATGGTTTATTTTTTTTTCTCTTTTTAAACACATAGCAGTCTTTTTGAGACTCTATATAAATATCTCATAAAATATTCCTGAAATTTACAATGAAAACAATATTGTCTGTTTTTGTGCAGAATCGAATCCATGGGTCATGATGCTTTTATTCCCATATATTTTTCTGCTAAAGTGTTCCTCTTAGCTTTATTTTCTACTCATCTCCATCTCACATGCTTTTGCTATTTTCCTTTCCTACCAAATTTTAATTCCACTGATGGAGGAGAGTGCATACAAGTATTGTTCTTCCACTATCCATCGTCCACCTGCACATTAGTAAGAGAACCCTTGATTTTGTAGCTATCTATATGATCAACCAAATTAAATACTATATTTTGCAGCATCACTTGTAGCTAGGTGTAAATGTCTGATTTGGGTAGGTTCTTACCAACTGGATATAAACAGAAGCCTGTACAACTTCCAGGAAGTATCCTCTTTCCTAATTGCTGGAGTGTGGAAGTAATTGCTTGAGCTTCAGCAGGCATCTTGGACCTGGAGGTGACCTTGGGGATGGCAGTGATGCGTCGCAGAAACACAAGATAAAAAGAGGCTCAGTTCCTGTGACTAAGGAACACCAAGTCAGCCCTGGATGACTGCTTATGACCCCCCACCCCACAGTGGGATAGCATATTTATTTTTCTATAACTTAATTATATCTAGCATTCACATTCTTCCCAGTAGAAGAAAATTCAATTAATTCAGAGAAAACTCAGTCAGAATAGCATGTATATTAGCCTGCTTGAAATTTTAACCTAGCTCATTAAAGCAGTTTATTTTTTTCAGTCATTTTTCTACCATTTTAAATAATTTTTAGTGCTGTGACTTTTTACTCATTAATCTTTTCTTCTGCAGGGTAGAATCTTCTGTTAATTCTATCAGAGCATTGATTTTTTTTAAAATCGTAGATGTTGTTTTTTTCATTTCTAGAAGCTCTATGTAGTCTTTTAAAATATTTCCTATGTCCCTACTTTATAAGCATTCTACTACTGTATTGAACATACATAGTTATAATAACTGTTCTAATGTTCTCATCTACTAATTCTGTCTTATACATGATTATGAATCTGTTTGTATTGATATTTCTCATGATGGATCATACTGTCCTACTTTTATGTGTGACTGGTAATATTTCAGTCAGATGCCAGACACTGTAAATCTTACTAAGCACTGGATATTTTTGTAACCCTATACAATTTGTTCACTTTTCTTCCCGCTTGAATGTAGTTAAGTTACTTAGAAACAGTTTGATCCTTTGGAAACTTGCTTTTCATATTTGTAAGGGGGGACCAGAGCAGTCTAGAATCTAATCTAGGGCTAGTTTGACCCACTTTGGAGATAACACTCTTCTGAATACGTTACTCAGTGCCCCATGAACACGCAGCTCTTTCTTTCTCCTGGATGGAATAAAAACATTCCCGGCCTGTGTAAGTTCCAGAGAGTGTTCCCTCTTCTCCTTACAGGTGGCTCTTCTGCACCCTCAGACAGTTTCCCCATGTCTACGCTGAGTGACACTCAGCTGCAGTTCCACAGGGAACTCTGCCTCTGGGCCCCTCTCTCCTGTCTCAGGTTTGCCTCTGTAGTTCTCAGCGGTGTAACCTCTCTGTATCCCCAAGTCTGCCGACTGCGGGGCTCACCCGCTCAGGCTCCCCTCCTGCACTGAGCCAGGGCCCTCTGAGGCTGAGAGGTCTTGTTTGCTTCCCCTGTCTCGGGGGTGACTGGGATCAGGGTCTGAAAACTATTGTTTCAAATACTGCATTTAATTTTTCTGTTGTTTCAGGTAGAAAGGCAGACCTGCTCCCTATTACACTGTTTAGCCAGGAGCAGATCTTGTGTTCTTTTTAAAGGAGAGAAATCAATTTATCTCTCTGTATAGCTGCTCTTGACTCGATTCAAGTAATGAATTTAACTAAAGAATCTTAACTAAATATGCCACTAGATTTAAGTTGGATGTCAATGGGTCTAAGTAATGTTCAGAAATCAACACATTTGATAAATGTATTTTTTTCTGGGTGAAGGAAAAGAATAGCCCATCATATAGTTTTCGTGATGTTATAAGGTTATGAAGTAGCCAGTGAGGAAATACATTTGAGAACTAATTAACAAAGAATCAGCTCCTCTCCCAGAGCTGTAATTAGCTCTTCAGTAGTTAATAGGTTTAATTAGTGACCTGCTTCTTAGATATTAACTCTCAAACTCTAGCTACCCACAAACACAAGGAAAAAGCAGGATTGTTTCTCCAACCACATGGGGAGCTTTCTGAGCATATAAACAGAAAGCATGTACCTCATCCAGGCTACCCAGTCTTTCTATTTTGCCCTAAGTTCCATCTTCACCGTTCTTCAGGCAGTTACGCAGGATGCTTGTTATGTCTGTCTTTAATGTGTTCTGTTTTCACATCTTTTTTGCTCATGGTAGTCCAAGCTTCAAAGATGATGTAATAAAATGAGCACTGAACTCAGACAGATCAGAGGGCCAGCCACGTGGTCACCGTCCATTACTTCATCATTCAGTTTCATTCATTATTAATCAGTTAGTCTTAGCTTCTTTCATCTGTAAAATGGAATGTTACCTGCACCACAGAGTTGTTGGAAGAACCAAATGAGGTAATCTAGTGCATGCTTCTGCACTGTAGAAGTGTGTCACAGAATATGTGGGTTAAGTAAATATTGAGGGATTTTTAAAATTCATTCTTTTTTCTATTTTACCCTCTGTTTTTTGAAAGGAACAATCCTAATAAAATATTCAAAATGAAGAAAAATTAATAAGGGTCATCTTAGTCCTTGAAGTGAGGTCTTATTTATAAGGATGCTCTAAATGCATTTTTATCACTACCCACCTTTGTTTTCAAATGCAGACATCACTTGACTAAAACTATCGGATAAAATAATCAATAGAAAATGCCAACGCAGGAAGTAAGAACTGTGGCCTCTGAAATAAGCATGCCAATGTCTAAGAAGTCACTTTATAGACACTTCTGGCTTCTAGTAAATCTCTATCCAGTACTGACATTGGCTTGCATTTAGTGCAGGACGTAATGGGAGGTCATTTGAGTTGTCTCAGAGCATCCAAGAAGTTTTATTGCTGTTCTCAGAGCAGAGCCAAAGACTTATCCTTATCTATAAAATGAAGACATTTGATGAGATAACTTCCAGCTGTAAAAATTGCATGGTTAGCTAATTATTTCTTATAGAGGCCTCACCCTTTAAAGATATCTCCCATGAATCAATTTACATCAGTTCAATCCATAAAGAAAAAAGTGTGTTTTTTATTATCTTGGCTTGCACAGAGTTGATGGCAACACAACAACAACAACGATGACGACGACCACAATTGATAAAGATATTTTATCCCAGAGAGAATTTTAAAATTTATAGAGCAAATAGCTTCCCCAGTATGAACTGTGGTTATGAGGTACAGAGAGGGGGAATAAAAAAAATAGGAGAGAAGACTCAGAGTTTTCTTCCACCATTATTTAGCACCATCTTCTTTCTGCTGGCAATGACAAATGTAATACTTTTTTTTCCCTCTCCGGACAGCCCTTTTGGTCAGGCAAGAGCTAGTCCCTTATCTTTGGGCTGGATTTTCCCCAGTGCTGAGCATGTCCATCCAATGTGCTCCATTAAGGGGAGGAGAAAGAAGAGCAGGCAAAGAATCTCTCCCTGTATTCTAATACCACTTGCAGCGTTTCTTCAGCAGCGTGCTAGACATGGCTTTGTCCCAAATTCCTCCTCAATCTTCAGCACCAATAAAAAACTACATTCTGCCTTGGAACTCTGAAAGAAATAGGAGGAAAAACATTAGGAAAAATGTTCCTTTCACAGCCATTACCTTTCTTTTTTTTTCCTTTTTCATTACCTTTCTAGAACAAAATTGCAGCGTTGCCATTTGTTCTGCTTAGTAGTGCTATTTTTTATGGCTCTCGAGGCAAGTTTGGCACCAGATATCATGGCAGCTGCACCACAGAACAGCCCTCAGCGTTCAGTGTACCATTCACCAACTCTTTATTTTTAAAGATTTTATTTATTTTTAGAGAGAGGGGAAGGGAGGGAGAAAGAAAGGGAGAGGAACATCTATGTGTGAGAGATACATTGACTGATTGCCTCTCCCATGCCCCCAACTGGCAACCAGGCTCACATCCCAGGCATGTGCCCTGACTGGGAATCGAACCAGCAACTCTTCAGTTCCCAGGCTGGTACTCAGTCCACTGAGCCACACCAGCTAGGGCCCACTCACCAACTGTTAAAGGCAGATGGAACAATTTCCCAGACTGAAAATCTTCATAATCTCTTCCTATGAGGAGAGGCTCTCACAGTTTTATCTACATTTATAAAGACCACCTTAGGATAGTTAATCTAATTATGGGCCCAGAGGTTAATACAACTGTGTCTTTCTCACCATGACTGTTCAATGCCTGGGAAGGATCCTGTTAGAAGGAAATTAGATAAGAGATGTTCAGTTATTAAATATTCATTAAATATTTGGGGTATGCAATTGAATGTGATCATCTGACCATTAGAATCAATCTTCATAAAACTTTATGACAATAAACTTGCTTATTGGGATTCAGAATAAGTCAATCGATCAATAACTTTCAGAGCTTCATTTGAAGAGTTTTCATTTTGTCTCGAAGCAAAGCAGAACTCTGAACAGAACTGCGCTGTACTCTAGGGTAGGCCTGTCGGTTCAAATGCGTTTCTGCTGAGATGGAAATGTATGATGAACCTGAAGGGTGTGTGGAGGTACCTGTCGTTCTTTCATCCAACAGACATTTACTAAGTAATGACTGTGTTTCAAAACTGTTCTCAGCATTGATTACATGGTGGTGAGACAAACAAACAAAGACAAAACCTCTGCCCTTTTAGACATCATCCCCTGCCCCGTAAAGTCCAGTGGGAGCGAAAGACGTTAGATATTTAAAAAACCCAAATAAATATATAATTATAAAAGAATAGGTTGCTGTGAAAGAGAACAACTGTCGTTTTCTCATCTGAGTTGCTTTGGGGATGGGGGAGGCGGTCACGTGATCACATGCGTTCTCTCCTAGAAATCATTCAGTGGAAACTCAAGGATGAGCAGGAGTGAATCCAGAGGGGTGTTCGGAGGAAGAGTTTCAGGCAGAGGAATATCAGCCCCAGCCAGTAGAGCTCAGAGATTCAGGTTTCATCAACAGACTCAACCATGAGGTGAAATAATTGCTGTACTGTGTTTCTAAAAATTGGGAATTTCCTGGATGACATCAGGGAGTTGGATTATCCTTGTGTATGGAATCTACAGTGAAACACTCCAGTGGGTTTCTTGACTGGATACAATTTGACATTTATAATGGCTAAAAATAAACTATAGTTAGCAAGACTGGTCCACCTAATTTCACAGAAATTAAAGCATTAGCTTCTATGTAAGATTATATTGTCAGACACACAGATCTTGCCAGTAGGATCAGAAAACCTTAGGATTTGTGCAATTAAATACCTAGAAATCATTTCAGATGCTAGGAGAGACATGCGAACTGATATGCTTCTTCACAGGAGGACAGCTATGCTGCTCAACATCTATTGTAAATGCCAGAGAGTTTATGACAATAAGTAAGCATGTTACTGCCTGTTCTAATTAAGCCTGGTCGTTGTGCCATGTTCACAGCTTCACAGCATTCAGAACCACTTCACTATTCACTGAAGAACGCTTATGGAGTCCAAAGTCTGTGACGTTGCATCTCAAATCTCTGTAAGAGGCATAGGAATTTCTAGTCTGTATTACGTACATAACAATAGAATTGCCTTCCCTCAGTTACACTGAATAATTTTTTGACATTAGCTTTATGAATGTTATTACCCTCTTAGAAAATCGTTTTCCAAAGTGTATCCCATAGAACACTAGATTAAAGGACACAGATGTTAGTTAAAAAGAAAGAGATTTCTTAGGGTATGTGGAAATGCCAAATGAAACAAAGAAAAAAAAGTGTCATTGTATAACTCTGCAGATCCCTTAAAATACTAATAATGTTCACTGAAAATATTTAGTAAAAGGATTCACTGTGTAGTATTTTTTAGATGCATTTATCTAAGGAATCCTCTTCCACAGATCATTGATGAGAATCAAAATTCTGTGGAACATTCTTTGAAAATGTTCCCTAAAAAAAAAATTGAATTAAATGACTGGGACAGATATGTAGGAATAGCCTTGCATGGAGTTTTTTAAAATGTTGGTAAACGAAGCCCTGCACGTTTTACTGTTCCAAATGTAACATTTAGATAATAAAATTAGTACTAATAAAAAAGAATAGTGAATACTAAGAATATCTTAAGACTGGCTGCAGAGGAGTTCACGCAGACTTAAATGAGGACGGACGAAACCACTGCAACATGTGAAGCCGATCTGTGCTGCCCCCACTTTTCAGTTGAAACAAGACCCAGCCCTTGTTCCCAGCTGTCAACTAGGCTACTTTGTTTTCTGTCGCTGAAGTTATGTGTTGCAGGGTCTGAAGGCACATTAGCGGACAGCACAGCCATGTTTATCAATCTAGAATGTGTTTCTTTTAATGTTAATAGACAAGAACATGCCCAAAGCTTAATATCTACTTCAGAAATATCTGGCATTAATGTGTCAACTGCACTTTCTGAAAGCTCCCAAAATGAAGGAAAAAGGAGTTCCACTTCCAGTTAGGATGTTTCTGGCAAACCATTGCTCTCATGAAAACAATGAAAAAACCTAGATATTTTGAAGAGTTGTGGATGCAAACAAGTCAGAACAACCAAATTCCAGAGGGAAAAAGCCCCTTCTTAGGCAAGAAGATGCGTAGTCATCCCCCACTGTCCTCTTTCCTTCAGTGGGGAACTGAGTTTCCATATCTAGGCACTAGCAAAAAATTGAGCTTGCCATAGTTGGTGGGTTCTGCTAAGGGAGAGAGAAACCATCATAGTTTTTAACAGCTGTGCAGGATGGAAGCAACAAACTGGAATCAGGAGATGCCTCCACCACACAACCACAAGCTGATTTCCCCTACAGGACGTTTTTGAGTATTGGCGATCAGATGTGGCTTCGTGCTGAGTCGGAAAGAGAGAGAGAGAGAAATCTCCTGCAGTCTCACAATACTTAGAAGTCAAAGTCCTGCTTGAGGGAAAGGCATGCAATAATTTTAAGACGGGTGTCCTTCTCTTGAAACCAGAAGTAAACTAAAATTCATGAAAATTGCTATCCATTTCCTGCTGGCACAAAGTGATCAAATTTTCAAAGGAAAGAATCTGTACTTTTTTGGGGGGAAATAATATCACTTTCAGGACCTAGAGTTTTATTATACATATTTTTTTAGCATACAACAAAAATGTGAAGCAGGAAAACATGACAGATACACAAGAGTAATTAACCAATAGAAGCAAGACCAACAGATGACTCAGATATTAGAATTGATAAACGAAGTCATTGAAGTACTAGTATAAATATGCCCAAGAAAATAAGAGAATGGACAAAAGACAAAAAATGTAAAGGATTTCAGCTCTGGCAGGTCTGGCTCAGTGGATGAGCTCTGGCCTGTGAACCAAAATGTCACCAGTTCGATTCCCAGTCAGGGCACAAGCCTGGGTTGTGGGTCAGGTTTCCAGTAGGGGGTGTGCACACAAAAGACAAACCACACATTGATGTTTCTCTCCCTCCCTTCCCTTCTCTAAAAAGAAGATAAATAAAATCTTTTTAAAAAATGAAGGCTTTCAACAGATAAATTTAATCTTTAAAAACTAAATAGACACTCTAGAGCTTAGAACATGATATCCAAAATTAAGAACACAATGGATTGGTATAACACAACCCAGTGGAAGCAAGGGTCAGTAAACCAGAAGACAGGACTGAAACAATGCAAACTGAAGTGCAGAGTGAGAAAACTTTAATACTAATAACAACAGAACAAAGCGTAAGAGACATACAAAAGCAGGAATTCTAGGAGAGGAGAAAGAAAGTAGTACAGAGGAATATGTGAAGACATAGTGGCCAAGACATTCCCCAAAACTGATAGAAAACATCAAGCCACAGATTGATGAAGCTCACTGAATCTCAACTTGAATCTCAGGTTAAATAAATGCAAATGAAACCACACTTTACTGTCAAATAATTGAGGACCAAAGTTAAAAAGGAAACATAAGAGCAACCAGAAAATAAAGGTGCATTATCTTCAGGGAAACAGCAGTAAGAATTACAGCTAAATTATCAATAGAAACTATAGAAGCCAGAAGACAATGGGACAACAATGCAATTATTCTATAACCAACAAAAATATCCTTCCTAAATGAAGACACAATACATGCATTTTCAGAAAAACAAAAGCAAACACAGTATAGTAGATATTTAGTTAATATTAATTGATAAATGTAGGAATTAAATTCTTTGTGAACACAAATTAGGTATTTGGGATGTATGTTATGACTGAAGATTGGAACTATTTTGTTGCAAAATATTTATTACTTTTTTTAAAGTCTGAGGACTCTTCCATAGTTAAAAATTTTATTAGAGTGAGTACCTTCAAAATGTACAATTGGAAAAACATAAAAGTATAATAATTAACAAATGTTTGCAAAATTATGTGGAATTCAGTTTCACATACTGTAAGGGGGGTGTAAATTGGTACAACCTTTTGAAAGGTGTTTAACTTGAACATGAGTATGATTCAAGAAACTTTAAAGTATACATTCCCCTTCCATGGGTATATCTTAAGAAAATAATGAATAATGTTCACAAACATTCCGCTACAAATAGGCCTGGCATAATGTTGTTTACAATAGAACATACTGGAGTTTGTCTCCTCTTAAACGTTTTCACTGGTTGACCTACCCAGAAACTTGCATGTACCTCTCCTAGGCCTGAACTAAAACAGAAAGGGTTGGGAAGGTAAGTTTTAATAATTTTGTTGCTGGATGTAGTGCCCCTATGGAAAATAAGGTTTCTGTGAAAAGGAAGAAGAGGAGAAATCATATTGGGTAGGTTTCTTCCAGTTTCTGTTCCATTGGTCAGAGAAAGTTTTATTGATGAGGATTTGTGCTGAGCTTCAAAGATAGCACTGGAATTAGACTTATGGTAAGAAGGCAGGGATTTAAAGTTTACCTGAGTCCAGAGATGGAAAGTCTTCGTTTGTATGAAATGAAAAACACAGCACATACTGTGAAGAGAAGGACTAACCAAGTGTCCGAATGGAGCTGTCTCGTAAAGGAGCAAGGGAATCAATCCTATGAAAGGCAGTTTGAGGTTACTCAGTGAGAGGCCTTATGTACCAAACCAAGGTTTTGGATTTTATTCTCAAAGCCTAATTGAACTCTTGAAGGTTTTGAAGCAAAGAACTAATAAGATGAATCTGTTACTCGAAGGAGATTAATTTGGCAGTAAGCAGAATGAATTGGAAAAGGAAGAGAGTAGAGATGGGGAGGGGAGAATGGCTCTGAATATTGAAGTGTAGCCTTTCTTGGCCAACAGGATACAACTCCTGAATTCAAACTGTGGCAGTGAAAATAAAGAACGTGAATAGGGGCAGGGAGGACTGATCACATGGCTACAGAATTCATATTCCACTTTGAGCCACTATCATTCACTCATTGTATTGCAGAGTCTAAATCTCCCTCTGTAGTCCTGTACAACTAAACCACTTCTAAAATCTCAACCAAAAATCTCCCACGTTCCGCAGTAAATGTGTCCACAGAGTGACCAGAAGTTCACACCATTAAAATGTAATGAGAAATTAAAACTGATAGAAATATTTAAAAACAAAAGAATTCCTTGACACATCTAATTGTCCAATTTCTGTAGTTTGAGTTCTAATTTTATTCCAGATGATGTTGCACAAAGAACAGAGTTTATAACTCATATACCTGCAGTTGTGAGACTGAGCCTAATGTGAAGCAGAAGTTATAGGATGGTTAAAAGTCAGCTATTCTACCATGACTTTATTCAATTGAGACAATCTGATTTTGATTTGATTTGATTTCTAAAAAAAATGGGTTGAAATCCATGACAGACATGTTATTTATGGATAATTTGATATCTTAAATAAGCAAGATATTCTGGGTCTATAGAAATGGTTCAGTGAATA
Organism: Tonatia bakeri; assembly: GCA_004024845.1. Lineage (NCBI taxonomy): Eukaryota > Metazoa > Chordata > Mammalia > Chiroptera > Phyllostomidae > Tonatia > Tonatia bakeri. Next base: position 432,066 of record PVIA01000286.1, on the reverse strand, counting down.
TTTCATTTAACCTCAAATGTCCTTCCATCCACCCCCAAAACACTACTTTGCTAATTTTTTTCTCCTAAATTATGATACCTGATACTGGAATGGCATAACCTGTGATTCCAACACAGCGCACGAAAATCAGTAGGGTACTAAGGTCATTGTAATTTTTAACACATTTGCTAATACTTTCCTTCTGTTGCGTGTTTATATCTGTTTTCTTCTACAGCCCCTCACTTTAATTTCGAGAGAGCCTGCATTTTCCTTTCTCTTGTTCAAGCTTTACAGCAGCCAGAGGGTGGGACCTGTTTGGAAGTTCTATGCCGCCCACTAAATGGTGTGACAATGTATCTGATGAAAAGGTAAGATCTGCTTCACAATGATGATCACCTGCTGTTATCACTCCCAGAGTTTCTAAGTTCACACCTTTAATTCCAGGTAAACAGCAAAACTGACATGAACACATGAGAAAATACTTAGATAATTTCCTTAGAATAATCCTTCTGCTAATAGTAGAGTTTTCTCCAAGATGTGTGCCTTTCCTAGCACCCTCGGAATTAATGGAGCCTGATGCCATTTTAACTATGTGATCATTTCCAAACCATAAGAATCTCCTTAGACTTTCAATCAGTACTTAGCAATTAACAAGATCTTACTGAGTGCTCGTCAAGGGCACCCACTGTGCTGGCCACTGCTACACAAGATGCAGACAATATCTCCCTCTCAGTAAGTGGGTTACAGCCCAGTTAGGGAGACCGACAAGGCTGCTGCCTTAAAAATGATTAGAGAACCTCTCAGATGACTTGTGATATGCTAAAGAAGAATAATGGTGACTGCTACCATTTATTGAATGCTTGCTATGTGGCAGTCTTCTCCTTACACCCTTTAATGTGGTTCCGATCGCAAGGGCTGTGGGCACTGAGACTGGGTAGATCAGTGCGGGCAGGATGAGGGGAGTATCACAATCGCAGGTGCGGTTCCTGAAATGTTGATGGAACCTTCCTGATAGAACCTGGGGCTTGAGAGTGGTAAGGACTGGTGTAGAGGGTGTTTGCAAAAATATCCCCAAATTTCACTCTTCTCTATATCCATACCCTTTGCAATGTGACTTGCAGTCCATCTCATCAAGAGGTTGACTCTATTTTCTACACCGTGAACATAGGTTAGCCTTGTGACTTGCTTTGGCCAATATAAAGTGACAATGTGACAGTCTTCCAGATCCAAGACACTGGTGCATTTCTTCCCTCTCTCCCTGTTACTCTCAATCTCTCTTGGACATCTGCCTGTTGCTATGAGAACGAGCCTGGGCTGCTTCATGGATCACAAGACACCATGTGGGGCAGAGTCGAATCAGCCAAGCCTAACCTATTCTATATGAGCCAGCCCCAGCTGACCTGCAGGTTCATGAGTGAGTTTAGCTGTAATGGCAGCAGTGGCTGTCAGATATAAATGAAAAGCAATTGAATTGTGAAAGTAAGACCTGTTTACCAAAGGTTAGTAAAGAAACCTTTTTGATATATGTTCTTTATTGGTCTTGCAGAACATCAGACACCCATTTATTTTTCTTGCCTCACTTCTCTGCTCCTTCTCAGTTCCTCCTCTTCATGTTGGAGAGGATGGAGCTTCGGAGGTCTCTCTCTAGCTCTGTCCAGCAGCTTATTAATTTTATCCAGCCTCTTGGTTTCCAATTCCATCTATGTGCTGAGAACTCTAAACTTTAAACCTTTAGCTTAGAGCTCTCTCCCAAAGTCCTATCAACTGTCTACTTGACATTTCACTAAGAAGTCCAAAAAGCATCTTGAACTCAGTATGTGTTAAAACCTGAGTTCCTAATCTTCCCTCTCATTCCTGCCACCACACCCAGCCTAAGAAAAACTTGCTGCTTCTACCTCAATCTCCCTACAGTCTATTCTCAACTTAGCAGTCAGATTCCTTTAAGAAATAAGTCATATAATGTTGTTTTCACTCATAACCTTGCATTATTCCCCATCTTACTCAGAGTGAAAATGGATGTGCTTGCTCCAGTCTCATGGGTCTCGCACGGCCTTGCCCCATGTGAGCACCCTGAGCTTCTACTCTCTCCAGCTGTTTGTCCTCCTTGATTTAACACAAGCATACCATACATGACCCTACCTTAGAGCCTTTGCTCAAGCTGTCTCTTTCACCTGGAATTTTCTTTCTGAAACACGTGCTTCTACCTTAGGATGTTAATGAGCTGTCCCTTCACCTGACCACTCTCTCCCTGGATTTCTACATGACTGACACTCACACTGCATTCAAGTCTTTGTGCAGATGAGGCCTGGCAACAGTCAGCTAGAATGAAAACCCCGTAAGTGCAGAGAACAGCTCGGTCACTTAGGTTTTCCTGGTTCACAGAGCGGTGCTTGCCCAACTGTCCTTCAGTAAATATCAGATAAACAAGTGAATGCAAGAAGATGTAGTTGTATTATTATTAATTTTTTGGAAAAGAGAAAAAGTCCTCTCAGCTATGTTGGGGTTCAGATACTGGCTCACCTGCCTGAAGGTGTGATACACTGGACAAGTTATTTAACGTCTGTGTTTTATTTCCTCTTCTATAAAATGGGGATAGATTACTATCTATTTTATGGAGCCATTATGAGCATTCAAAAAGTGAATTTATATAATTAGAGTAACACCCAGCAGATTATAAATATTAAATAAATAGTGCATTTTATTATTAACAGTACTATCATAGATCTTGTGCAAGGACTAAATAAAATAATTGGTGTAAAGTTCTTAACATAGTAAATACTCAGCTGATGTTAGCTGCCAATCTGGTTTCTGTATTTCCAGGATCAATGACTTCTCCCCAGAAAGCTGTTGAAAATACCATTCCACTTTTAGTGTACAGTATGTGTTTAAAATAGCCTCTGTGAAAATTTATAATGCTTCCCACCTTTACACTATTTAACTGAGGTCTTCTTCCCAGGAATCTTCCTGGTTAATGGTTGTTGGCCAATTTTTTCTCTCCCTGATCTACTACCCCATGAATATCAGTTTTCTCCTAATAAGCCACCATTTGTTTCTTTAATGAGGTTGTTTGTGTGCAACTGTGAAAGTTAACACTGGCCAGCAGAGACCTTGCACTTAATAAGTTCTTTAAAGAGATTGTTAGTATGCTTTCATTACGGACTATTCTTTTGTGTCATGGAAATTGGCTTTAACTGATACAGACAAAATAATTGGCACTTCGTTAGTGACTTTTACTTACACTGTTTAAAGGCACAGTACCTTAGTGTATTTATTCGCTTTCAGATTTTATTCTGATAGAGAAGGAAGGGCCTCATTATGCTGCTGACATGCGTCATTTTAGATGTTGTGCTGACAGAGAGCAGAGAAGGCGTTTGGAGGAACTGCTTTCTATAGTCATCGGATCATCTGATGATTGTTCTGTGTTTCATTGATCAGTACGGACTCTATCTCTGCAGATATGAACAGTTACTGAATTCAATGGAAATCAGATTAAAAGCCTCACCAAGAACTAGAAAGATAATAATAGAAGATCTCATTTTGCTGGTCCTGGAAGTTTCCCACTAACTGACTTTTCTCTTTTTTCATCCATCCGCCCCCCTCCCAACTCTATTGTATATTCTTTCTTCCCAGAAAAACGGAGTCTATGATGTTTCAATTCCTGGAAACAATTCATCATGCCAGCATAACATTTACTACCGATGCATGATGTTTAAGACACTCATTTTCCCAATTCCCTCATTAGAGTGAACAGAGCTGATAACCTTTCCAAAGGCTCATATCACCCTACACGGAAGTAAATTCACCAAAACACCCCAAACCTTTAAATCAAAACAAATGTTAGGAATTGATTATGTGGATATGAGTACTAGTTTGTTGAGTGAATCGTTGCATGAACAGGTTGGAATGGAAAGAATCGCACAGCTGAAGGGAGGTTGAACATTTTCCTTTATTAATGTCGGTATTGCAGCCACCACATCAGCAGGATGGTTGCCCGTGTTGCAGAGCATCTCAAGAAAAAGGTCCAACTTCTTCATATCCATGACAATGGATTTGGACACTCTCGAATCCTGCAAAGCTTGGTGTATAAACGTAGAATTTAAACATTTTCTTTTTCCATGAGTGAAAACTCAATTCTATTAAAAAAACAAGCACATAATCCATTCTGCAATGAAAGGGCATTAAGTTAATCAGAAAACATAGGTTTACAATCTAGTTTTTTCATTTATCAAGTGTGTGACCCAAAGCAAGTCACTCTCTCTGTCTCTCTGGGATTCATGTCTATAGCCCTCAGAGTTTTTGATGTATGGACTTCTTCCAATGGCTACTGCAGACAGCCTCCTTATCTCTGCAGGAAAAGATTTGGGGTAAATTTTTGCTGTGTAGGTAATCAATACCAGAATGGAAGTTTAATGTGTTAGTATTAGAATGTGTAATACGTTGGTATTAGGCTGTTAAGGCTTAAGTTTAGATAACCTAGAATTATACTCATTTGTATAAACTGCCCAGAGGTTTTCTACATTCAGCTTTTATTGGAAAGATGAAACATGGCAAGATTATTCAGATCAATGTACTTTCCCTGAAAAAGTGCGTGGTGTGGAGTCAGTGCACATCGGCCTGGGTGTGATCTGCCTTCCCCTGCCTCCTCTGTCGCTCTTCCTGCTCAGTGATCACAAATGTTCAGAATGATGACCTCAAATTACTGCAAGGTCTCAGGCATAAAATATTAAATTAATTCAACTATGTTAAAAGAACCCTACCTATTAAGGAAAAAAAGTCACTGAATATTTTAACAAACACATTCCAAGTCATGTTTCCAAGAAAAATAAAGATTATTTGGTGAAGCAATCAGCCCATAAATATTTATTGAGCATGAATTTTTCTAGGTACTGCAGGGCATTCAGAATTTTGAAATATGGTCTTGTTGTCAAAATGGTTTTTTTGTAATTGAAATATTCTATTTTATTTTTTAAATATATTTTATTGCTTATGCTATTACAATTGTCCCATTTTTCCTCCCCTTTATTCCCCCTCTGCCCCGTATCCCCCCCTCCTACCGTCATTCATGTCCTCCTCACCTTAGTTTCTGTCCATGGGTCACACATATAAGTTCTTTGGCTTCTTCATTTCCCATACTATTCTTAACCTCCCCCTGTCTATTTTGTACCTACTATTGATGCTTCTTATTCCCTGTGCCTGTTCCCTCATTCTCCCTCCTCTCCCTCCCCACTGATAACCCTCCATGTGATCTCCAATTCTGTGACTCTGTTCCTGTCATAGTTGTTTGCTTAGTTCATTTTTGTTTTTGTTTTTTTTTAGGTTTGGTTGTTGATAGTCATGAGTTTGCTGTCATTTTACTGTTTGTATTTCTGATCTTCTTCTTTTTCTTAGATAAGTCCCTTTAACATTTCATATAATAAATTCTTGGTGATGATGAACTCCTTTAACTTGAGCGTATCTGGGAAGCACTCTATCTGCCCTTCCATTCCAAATGATACCTTTGCTGGATAGAATAATCTTGGATGTAGGTCCTTGACTTTCATGATTCAAATACATCTTTCCAGTCTCTTCTTTCCTGCAAGATTTTTTTTTTTTGAGAAATCAGCTGATAGTCTTATGGGAAGTCCTTTGTAGGTAACTGCCTCCTTTTCTCTTGCTGCTTCTAAGATTCTCTCCTTGGATAATGTAATTATGATGTTCCTTGGTGTGTGCTTCCTTGGGTCCAACTTCTTGGGGCCTCTCTGAACTTCTAGAACTTCTCGGAATTCTGTTTCCTTTGCCAGATTAGGGGAGTTCTCATTCATTATGTTTTCAAATAAGTTTTCAATTTTTTTGCTGCTCCTCCTCTTCTTCCGGCACCCCTATATTTCAGATGTTGGAACATTTAAAGTTGTCCTGGAGGCTCCTAAGCCTCTCCTCAATTTTTTTTGAATTCTTGTTTCTTCATTCTGTTCTGATCAAATGTTTGTTTCTTCCTTCTGCTCCAAACCGTTGATTTAAGTCCCATTTTCCTTCCCTTCAGTGTTGGTTCCCTGTACATTTTCCTTTATTTCACTTTTCATAGCCTTCACTTTTTCCTCTATTTTGTGACCATGCTCAATCATTTCTGTGAGCATCCTGATTACCAGTGTTTTGAGCTATGCATTTGATAGGTTGGCTATTTGTTCATTGCTTAGTAGTATTTTTTCTGGAGCTTTGATCTGTTCTTTCATTTGGGCCATATTTCTTTGTCTCAGTGCACCTGTTATGTATAAGGAGCAGAGCCTTATGTATTCATGCAGGGGGGCAACCCACAAGTTGCTGCTTTGTGGCACAGTATGTGGGGGAAGGGTTCAGGAGGGAACAATGCCACTCAGGTTTCAGTCACTTGCTCTGCTACCCACAGACAAATTGTGTCCTTCTGGCACTGACTCCTCAGTGGGTGGGTTTGTGTACATTCTAGAACCCCGTGGGTCTCTCCAACGAACTCTCCTGTGAGTCTGGGAGTTTCTCCTGCCGCCTCAACCCTCACAGGTTTTTTTAGTCAGAAATGTTGAGGCTTTATTTCCCTGAGTTGGAACCCTGGGTTTCGTAGTCTGTCTTGCTCCCCAGTTGTTCCTGCCCATTTATCTGCATGCAAATGCAGGACCACCTGTCCCGGTCCTCTAGTTGCTGCCTTGCTTCAAATTCTCTCCACCCCTCCTGCCAGTCTGGGTGAATGTTTCTTCTTTGACTCCTTGGTTGTTGGATATCCATACAGTTCGATTTTTTGGCAGTTCTGGTTATTTTTTGTCTTTTAAATTGTTTGTTGTCATTCTTTTGGTTATGCAAGGAGGCAAAATATATGCACTAATGCCTCTTTCTAGGTCAGAAGTCCCAAAATGTTTTTTTTAAGGAAATGTGAGAGTAGAAAAAAACTGTAATTAGTAGTAACATGTTTTTGGTTGCCATGGTGAGTTAATACTCATCTACCCTACATTGCTCATTGCTTCTGGCATGCTCTTCTGTGCTACAGAGTGGAAAAGGTTAAAGTACCTTTCCCAGAGTCTTTTAAAACTAGAGTTCTGGATGCAAATTAGAGTCTTCTGATTAGAGGCATTACAAGAGGCTTGGAAGGCAGAGTGAAGCAGGAGCTTTTTGACTGCTGTTTTCACTTGGTTTTGCTAGAAGCTAGGTTGTGGAAATGGGTTTTTCTGTGGTCACGTTGCAGCGTTGAGACACCAACTTTGTGGTCATGGAGAGGCAGTTGCAGAGGAGGTAGCAATGCCTTCCAAACATCTGAATCTCAGCTACCCAAATGGAGTTAGAGTCTAGCAGTTCCCCAGGTTCTCTGTGTGGTGGGTGTTGTGGAGCTGTTTCTCCTCTGATGGGCCCTTTGGGAGGTCTTACTGAAGGACTCCCAGATGCTCTGCCTAAAGCCGATCCTCCTAATAACCCTTGCAACAATTCCATGAGCACCCACATCTCTGTATCAAATCCCTTTCTACTCAAAATAACCAGGCTGATCTCTATGTCCACCTTCAAATGTTTGTTGACTGACAAATATTTGTAGATAAGTGATGCTGCATTAAGTTTAGAGATGAGAATAAATAGTGAGGACAAGGATTATAATGTAGAGTTTTATCGACTAGATTGCAATTGACACCTTAAAGAAAAGACAAGTGGACATCTGATAAGTCTTTGAAAAGTCTGATTTATATATAGATTTATACTGCACTTTATACATGCAGTAATAATTTGGATTTTGGACCAGCTGGCAGATTATAAGATTACAGATCCTGAGAGCCACTGCTTTTGGATACTTTGTTTTATTAACTTTAATTAAAAGAGATTCATAATTTTCCAGGTTCCAACATATGAAATGATCCCCCAAAGGGCACTCTCTGTTGGTTTAGCCCCAGATCTTTAGAGTAAACTATGAATGATCAAAAATGTGTTCCAAATAGTTTATGGATAATGCTAAGCTAGCAAAAGCCAGAAAACTATAGACTTAAGGATAAAAATTCTCTTGAGCCTACCTTCTTGTGCCAAAATATTATAGAGATTTTAGTAGTGGTTTTGTGGCTTTAAGATTTCAAATTACAAAAGGCCATGTTAAGAAGTGGTGCTGCAGGATTCTAGGAGTGCTGCTGAAATTGAGAAATGTCCATTGTGTTAGGAAGCTGCAGGGTGCTGCTTTCCCGCTCTTTTCTTGGACTGTTGGAGAAGTCCCTTGCTCTCCAAGATCACCCACTGCAAAGCAACTTGGTCTTCTGCTAGGCTTAGATCTCTTAAAGAAAGTACATGTCCTTGACCTCTTCTCCATGAGGGATAAAATGATCAGCGTACTTTCTTTTCACTTAACCCTCCACATGAAAAACCACCCTTGGCCTGGCCTCTTTAATGCAGGTCTCCTGACATCAAGCCACAAAGAACAGCGTCTTTGTTATCTGCTTCTGAGAGCAGGACTTACGGGCAAGCTTTTCCACTAAACCAGTTACACGTCAGCGACCACGGAGCACATCAGATTAGCTAGGAGCAGGACAAAGCTAAAATATCTCATCTGTATTTTTTTGGCTTGGGACTCGACAACAGGTTGAGGCACAGAAAATGATTTTCTTCAGGAAGCACCAAAGAATCAAAGGATTTTCCTTCTTTGCCTTTTCAGAAAACACGAGTTTCCATCCTTTGTTACTGTTGGCCACGTGCATATATTCCTTGATTACTAGAAACATTACAAGATTGTAAATGCAGTGCTAAGACAAAGGAATCAGAAAGTTATGGTTGCGAACCCCGTGAAATTGTTAATATGAGTATTCACATTCCAGACAGGTCAGTCAGGGGCTTCTAGCTCCACGTGGAACAGGAAAGGGAAAAGCAGGAGATAGAGAGGTCATCCCCTTTCTTTCACAACTTACTTTAGGGCAGCTTTTACAGACCATGAGAGGATCACCTACTTGAAGTTGGAAGACATTCTGTAGGATAGTAGCTTGCAACTTAAAGTAAGTATCTTTAATGTATTGGCTGGAAGGGTCTTTGAATCCTGCCACACCAAAGGGACTTGTCCTGCCTTCTCAAAGTCTCTATCTTTCTCAATTTCTCACTCTCGCTGACCTTGATGAAATTAATGCATTATACAGTAAATAAATGGTCAGACCTTGAACCTTGTCTCTGTGGTGAAAAGCAGTCCAGCTCTGGGCTGGCCTCAAGCATAGGTAGCTTTAATGGTTGGCAGAGAGAAAGCAATGAGAAGGCTCAATTCTCTGACAAATCACACCACCACAGCTGTACTAGATATTCTCAGAAAAAAAGTCATTTCTTTAACACAAAGCTTTTTCCTTCATTAAATACAAATGGCTTTCCGGATAGTAAATGCTTTATGTTGTCACCATTTACACCCCAGGATGAATCCAAAATACAGTTTTAGGCTCTTATTGAGGCTTAAGAGAAAACATAGGGCAGTGGATGCTGATAGTTGAGAGACTGAAAGGGTACTTGGAGGGTGAGTGGGGAGGTTGAATAGGCTGTTTTATAAAACACCCCTCACACCAAAAAAACTATGTTTGTGGCATTTACACTGGCTCACTCAGCAATGTTTTAGTGTTTGTTTTGTTTTCTGATGACCTAAACAAAGAATCTTCCATTTTCAAAGAAAATACACTGTTTAATCTCCAGAGTACAATAGACTTTCTCTTCGTATCCTTTTTGCTAGAGATCAGTCTTCAGTGAATAAAATTTCTGTTTTCTAATGATGAGGACAGTGAGAGTCTCAATAGGAAAAGAAGATGCAAGTAATAGCATCTTCACTGCTATACACAATAATAGTTTAGGAAATAGAAGAGAGGAAGAAGCAAAAAAGGCATCTTAAAAATCAACACGTACAGTGAGGCTACATAACTAGATAAAGGGAAAAGTATTTTGAACTTCTTGTCTTTTATAAACTTCAAAATCTTATGGTAGCAAACTTGCTTTTTAAGAGTTAAATGAATAAATTTTTAAAAGAGCTTTCCTACATTATTTTCTCTATAAACTTAATGCAAATAACAGTTTGTAATGTTATGTGCTTGTTGTTTAGTGATTTACAAGTCTTTCCTCATTACTCTAAAGATTTTTATGTTTGAAGAAATTTGTATTTCTAAAGCTTATTAGATTTGCCAGAAAATAGACTTATAACTTTGGAAATATTAAAGCTAATGCTGATTTTTGTATAGTATATGGGAATAATTTGAGGTGAAATATAAGTACCAGGAAATCCCAGAAATCACCACTGCAGGGGAGAAACATTTCATGTTTGTTAAATTAAGAAATAGCATTTGACATTGAGTTTTTCCTCCTTAACTCGCAAGCTGCTGAGTTAACTCAAATCTGTACTATTTAGGGGTTTTATTTGGCTCAAAATTATAGGCTTTTTAAAAAAAATGCACAAATGTCCATATATTACACACTATTCCTAATTATAAAATACAAATGACAGTGCCGAATTGGCTTAATTTCCCATTCCAGATATCACAGACAGTATTCAGTTCAATGAAGGCAACATGTATTGAAGGCACTGAACTGGAAAACTTTTCACTTGTCACATGTGCTTCATACATTTCATGTTTAAGTTCCTTATCATAGGTTTTTATGATGTGAAATAAATCCAATTTCATATTTATTCTGTGTGACCAAAATATGACCCCTTCTGTGTTTTGAGGACTTCTGGGGTTTTGTGACTTTGAAAATTATAGCAGTAACAGAAACATTTGATTCTTTCAACATAGGCCCTTTGCAGAGAGGTTATTTAACTTGTGAGCAGGCCCCTGCTAGAACTAAAAAGTAGGAACTCAGAAGCAGTCCCTTGCTCTTGGGAGAAAAGCAAGAAAGATACTTTTCTCTCCCCTCAGAAGGACAGTTTGACCACCTACATACAACACCAGGTGTTACTACCCTACTCAGCTGGTGTTGGAATTATCTGCTCTTGTGTTTTCATAACGAGCCGTGGAGACATGAGGAGAGAATATCAGAACCAACATTAGGGCGACTCATTCTCAGGATCCCACATGCTGCTGTGTTCTGTGTTGTATGGGTTCGAATAGAAATGGGAAAGAATTTCACTAACTGACAGTTGGGCACGTATGTATCTCTATCTCATCCCTCTTCAGAAAATACTAAGTGCTGTCAAGAATACAAAGAAAGAGAGACTACAAGAAGAAAGAACTGACTGGCATTTAACCATTTCTTTTCATTTGGAAAAGTCCAAAGGAAAAAAGTAAAAGTTGTGGACTTGTCACATATTCCTCCTTTTATGAAGAGAAATTCACCACTTTGATTATTACTTACCTCTAACTGAAATCTTATTTTTGTTCAGGCTGATCTTCAGAAATTAGTAATGTTGAATTTTTCTTCATAATATGGCCCCATATCTCTCTCCCCTTCATCTTGTCAAGGATGTGAGTCCTAAGTTTCAAGAGTAAAGAGAGGCATTTGAAAAAAATCTAGTCCAGTCTTTTCATTTTTTACAACACAAAGAAACCTAGGCTTGAGTGTTCAAATAACTAGTCCAAAGTTACTCAGCCACTTAGTAACAAAGAACAAGCCAGATTCCATCCAATCCCAGTCCCATATGCCCTGCTTTTCTGCCCACCCTATGCTATGTCTTTCGGTTCTTTACATCTTCTGTATATTCAGTTTATTTCTTCTAGGCATTGGTTTGCGTGAGTGGATACTACTATAAGTCACAAATCCTAATACATCCAATTCAGGCTTTGGAGGAAATTCAGATACAATCTCAGTGTTGTCAGAGACCTCACTCAATTAATTCTTTTTTCTGTTTCATCTTTCATTATTACCATAGTCACCTGTCCTCTGCTTCAATTACTACAATATCAGAGAATACTTGAACTTCTGAACTGGGCCACTTCATGACTAAGCAAAACAACTTATGTGAAGAATACTGCATTATTTTGAGGAAAATATGCCAACCTAGAAATTCCATCCACTGGCCAAGGCTTGCTTCCCAATAAAGAGAAAATGGCTTACTTCCCTACCTGGCACAATGGAAGACTCCCTTGAGTCTCAGTACTTGAAGCTTTGAAATTCAATAAGGCATTTCCATCTCAGAGGACATTCCAAGAAAAATCTCAAATCCAAGGCATCTCTGCTGTTCCTGTGAGAACCACAGTTGCTATGGGAATGGGGAGAGCCGGTGCTGTCCTCAGGCACTCCGTGATTTCATCCCTCCAGCCCCTGCTGGGACAGAAGTGCCTGCTGAGATTCGTATAGAGGTTGATCAGCTGGGCACAGCAGAGGAAGTGCTGGGTCCCTCTGCACCAGAGCAAGAGGACATGATTTATTTAATGCTTATTGAGTGGCTCTAATGTCCCTGCCTGGCCTCACAGACAAACACAGGAACTCTGATTTTATTATAACTCCAGGCTTTTGTTTTCAGTCATCATTCTTGGATGGATTATAATAGTTTGTTATTAAAAGAAGAGAGCACTCCAGTAAACCCTAAGCTAATCAAGTACCCATAGGTCCTGTGGATGTATTTGGAGTGCAGGTCAGGCTTTAAATATTAACCTCTTGATTCTTCTGTGGCTGTTAAAACAAGGAAGCAGCTCAGACTGGCTTCAATAGGATCTTCAGTGTGACTCACCCAGTGCTGGGAATTTCAGCTGAAAACAGTGCATTAGGCTATTTTGCGAACTAATGAGAAATATGACTCTGTCCTTGGAGAGAGACACCACCCAGAAGACAACACAGCCATGTTTACATAAAGGGGAGATGGGGAGCCTGAAACAGGCAGCCAGGAGCCACCTAATGTGAAATCCAAGGCTGAATTTTTGTATTGATCTTCGAGTGGGACAGAGAAGAGCATTCCTTGATATGAAAGCCCCATCTCTAGAGGGTCTGAAGCACTCTAGGGAAGACTCCAAGCCATTAATCATCATTATTTTGTCAGGAAATAGGAAAATCGGACTTAGGTTAAATCCTTAAATAGATTTAGTGATCTCCTTGCTAGTTTGTAGGCGGAACGTCAGCTTGCATCATCAAAGCAATGCGTCGCCTAGGTACGCTTGATTATATGAATGCGGTCAAGAAGTAGACCATTTCTAAAACACTTCCCAAGTACATTCTTACATAAAAATGTCATCATTCTCTTCCAGAGTGGCAGTACTTGATGGCTCTAGTAATTCGCTGCAAGTGTTAGAGTGTTCAGTCAAGAGCCATTTTTCTTGACTAATAGGGAGATTTATCATGCAAGGCAGAACTTTCCTGAAAACCAGTCTGTTACCAGCCAGTCCCTCACTGTTATGCTGTTGCAGGGGGTCTGTGACGTGCTTGCCATATTATGAGTCGGGCTTTTTAATATTTATAAGGCATTATTTAAGATTCACAGATATACTAATAATATGATGAAAACTTATGATTCAGCATAAAAACTTAAAAAATGACACATAGATTTGAAGCCTCTCTATATTACCTCCAATCTCATTTCCCCAGGCTCCAGAGAGGAATCTCCATCCTGAATCACATGGTTTTTATTCCCAAGCATTTATTTATAAAATTACTGCACAGTATTGACTTGAATGCTTATAAACTTTACATAAAAGATGATTTGTATATAATTTTCTGTAATTTGCTTTTTTTCACAATATGAAGATTCATCCACATTAATAAATATAGTTCCAGTCTATTATTTTCATTTATAATTAACACTTCATGTATTTTTTTCATGTTCTTAGACAGATATATGGGTGGTTTTTATCTTGGTTAAAAATGTATACTTTCAACTTTACTAGACATAGTAAAATAGTCCTTGAAAGTGGTTATACTAATATATACCCAGATAGGCAATATGTTACAGTTTCTGTTGTTTTGCATCCTCACTAACATCTGCTGTTGTCAACCTTTTCAATATTTGCCAATCTGATGATATCTCATTATGGATTGTATACCCATTTCTCAGATTTCTAGTAAGGTGAAGCATATTATTTGTAAGATTTACACCTTTTTTACTAAATTTTCTTTCCCAATTACCTTCTCCACTTCTGATATTAAATGTTGCCCTCTTTCTCTCTCTGTCTTGCTCTCTCTCTTACACACACACACACACACACACACACACACACAATACTTTCCATTTGTATGTGTTTCCAGACCTCTTTCTAAACAACAAACTTAGAGAAAAATTTCTATTTGCTTTCTTATTTGGTGAGAAAATAAGATTATTATTTTTATTCCTATTTGGGAATAAAATCAAATAAACTCTTACTTTTTATTTCTACCTTGGGGAAAAATTGGGGGAGCCTTGTAATACCTGACCCCTTTTTTGCATGAAACAAAAAATGTGGCCCTGTTCATGGGGTTTGTTTGAAAGTCTTTACAAGTATAGTTGCATACATTGTGCATAGCTTGATATTTATGAGAATTAGATAGCTATATTAGATATGTGTGTATTAGGGGTTTCCCCCTAATAATATGTTTCCATCCATGAAGTGTTATTGCAGAGACCACAAAAGTATATTCCAGATAATCTATGTCTGATCACACCTGATTTTCTACACATTTCTTAGTTAATGCCTGGATTCTATCCAAAAGTGGATTTTGAAGGGATAAGTTTAACTCAATTCCGTGTAGTCAATTTAATATAGTCATGGGAAGGGAGAAGATGTTTTCCCATAGGAATTTTAGCAAAAGTGTTGGAGTTTCAATTTCATGTGTGGCTTCTCCTTTATGAGGATTAGCTGCTGTGCAAGCCTGAAACAATGCTAGAGAAAAGTAAAATCAGAGCTAGAGACAGTGTAAAACCAAGGGTGGCTTCTGAGTCACACTCAGTAGGGATATAGAACTCTTCACACTCTCCAAGTTTTTCCCATTCTTTTGGGACTCTTAAACTGAAATAATAATCTCTTTTCCCCTTTAAATAATTCTTGTCCTACTTTTAAGATTACTAAGGGAATAAAATAAAACACATGCAAAACTTAACATCAGCATTACTAAAACATATGTGACAGTATGCGTAAACTCCATAGGCCTTGTGAAAAGACCACAGAAAAAATCACCTAAAATACTGACCAAAATATACTTAAATGAAGAGCATGGGTTTGGAGGGCAGGCAACTCGGGATTTACTTCTGACTTTGTCGTTGCCCACACCTGTGCCTTCTGCATAATCATTCTTACCACCTGAATTTTATAGTTGAGTGATAGTTTCCTCTTGTGTTCCAGGGGTATTGGGAATATTATGGTCTCTGTCCTAATATTCCTAGGCCAAATGACAGAAGGTGGCTAAGGGACTCAGGAGATATTACCTCTGTGACAAACACGAGTGAAATACAAGCTGGTATGGTTCTTGTAGAGTCATGGACCTGGCATTAGATCTAAGGTCATCTGTAAAACACTCAAGTGCATGATTAGCCACTATTCTCCCTGGATCCATGATTTTATGGCAAGATTCCCTCGAGTAGATCTAAATTGCTTAATCTTATATTTACCTAAGCATTATCTTTTTCATATTTAACCAGCAGTTTAAAACATCAACTTCAATATGCAATGGATTTCCTTCCATCCTAAACTCTAATGGATTCTCCTTGTGAGAG
This sequence comes from Tonatia bakeri, assembly GCA_004024845.1. Taxonomy (NCBI): domain Eukaryota; kingdom Metazoa; phylum Chordata; class Mammalia; order Chiroptera; family Phyllostomidae; genus Tonatia; species Tonatia bakeri. The sequence continues at coordinate 416,549 of PVIA01000286.1, read as the reverse complement.
CTCAAAGGGGTAGAAAATGAGGTGCTACAAATCAATGAACTTTAAAGTTTCTTCAATGCTGAGGTCACTTTCTCAATTCTAATAGTCCCAAGCAGCCAGTCTCTAGTCCTTGATCTTGACCTTTGGGCTTGGGTCCACAGTCTTCAGAACTGGGAGTCAGCCCAAGTATAATTTTTGCCTGGCTACAGCCCAAAAGTTTGGTAAAACTCCTAGCAACAAAATATCTCTAAACAAAATTAACTGGCATTTTACAATATTTTCATGTATTTGAATTTAAATCAGAGCAATTACTTATAAAAAGTCATATAGAAGTACCTAAAGGATTGTCTATTTCCTAAAAGACGTTCTTTAGCAACATGATGCTTTTAGGAACACAGTGGGTTAGGGTTTATGGAAACTTTTATCTGACCTCTCATGTTCCATAATGACACCGTGTAAGGCTGTGGTCAGGGACCACATCAGGGGCATTTAGTCTCACAAGGCCCCTTGTTCCAAAGGACCCTGTGCTTGGCTGAATGCTCTGTGATAGCCTTCTTGAATTTTTTAATACTTTTATCTCTGAGCTTGGGTTTTACAATTGAAGTTTGATGGGCAATGAAGTATAAGCATAAGAGAAAGAGAGATACACCTCATTGCCTCTCTTCCTATTTGTATACAGTGTTCACCATGAGCACACAATTTGTGGGGGGACCCAGAATGCATGGGAATTCACTTCTACTAAAAGTGAGTGTGAGGTGAGCTTCTTACGTCCGGGACTGAATAAACAAGGGAGACGACAGCCCCAAGCACCGCATTCCACTGGAACAAAAACTTGCTTTGAACTCAGGAAAAGGCAATTCTTTCTAAGAAACTCTAATAACCAAGGAGCCCTGTTATATCCATTCTTATTTGTGTTACTTGCCAGTAGCAGCCAATGATCTATATTGAAAATGATGATGTAGAAGGAATGGTAGACAACCCAAGCTCCCTTTTCTTTCAGTCTTCTCTTACTCATCAGTAAACCAAATATGGAGACTGTGTGTATCAACAAATAAAATTTAAAAACTGAGTTAATTTTGTGCAGCATTTTCACTGTCCTGGTAAGAACAAAATACACATGTGAGGGAAAACCACAAAGTACAAATTGTGTAAATTTGTTGAGTCCCCATACAGCTTAAATGCTCTTATATTTGTATTTTAAATATGTATTGTATAATACAAAAATGAATGGTAACATTCATGTTAATAATTCAAAAAAGATTTATTTTTACTTAGCACAATGTTAAAAGCAAATCAAAAGCTACATCGTACACCAAAAACGAAAACAGAAAAAAAGGAAAACCACTTTAGTACCTTTAACAGCAATTTTTCCTGCCTATTGTATAATAAGACTCACATTTTCATTTTGTAGTGAACCCTTGGAATTACGTAGCTAGTTGCTTGTGACCTGAGCAGTGAACAAGAGACACAAGTAGAAAATAAAGATTAAGAGTAAAATGCCATCGCCGAGTGTCCCCCTCCTCAGATAAGGAAAACGAGTGGTGGAAGGGGATAAACCCAATTTTGGTGGAGAGGATGAACACCCAAAGAGATACTTGGGCCCTGCAGCCTGGGTGGGTTCGAGTGACTGTAAGCCGAGGGCAGGGCCTTCATCCACCGCATGGTCCTGCCCTGGATCCCTGTGCACCGGCTGGCCCATTGGCCATCTCTTCACCCTGGTCCGCTGAGGTTGATACAGCAAGTGCATGCAGAGGAGTCCAAGAGGTGTCTGACAGCCAGATGCCGTATCTGCCATCTGCTTCTCAGCCCCAGGAAACCAGGAGAATAGTGATATTAGGGTTTTGTACTGAATGAAATTGTTAGTATTTACTTTTTTCAAAAAACAAAAACACCTTAGTGGTTTTATAAAGTTAGGTTGGTAAGTTTTATCTTATCTAGTAACTTTTTATTGTCACACTTAATCATTCATAGTTCTTTACCTATTAAATCTCCCGCTTAAGCATTGCATAATTTCATGCCTAGAGCTTTTGCTCTGAAATGTTCTTCATCCTTATTTTTGAAGTTCTAGATGTCTACTTCCTTCACTTGATGCTTTCCTGCCATGTTCTCATTTGGTACTACTTTCTGTCTTTCTCCCATGCAGTTGTGACTGCTTGAGAGCTATTTTTGGCCATCAGGTCACGTTAAGCCCACATAGGACAGGCTGGAGGCACAAGGGGTAGAAGCTCTGCACGCAGTTTCAACAAATGACAAAGGGAATTAGTGGATACTTATGTTGGTGTTTTTGCTTTTGGGAGGGGCAGCTCTGAGACATGGGTGTCATCCAGAGGTCATCAGTGGGCCTGGGAACTCATGGCTCACAGTGATTGGCTGATTATTAACACCTTATATTGCCTTTGTTCCCTTCCTTCTTGAATGGCCTCCCAAATAAACTGGTACTCAAATTCAATTCATGGTCTGCTGCTAAGGGAACCCAATATAAAACGAGATTAAAAAAAATTGTATTGTTCAATTACCAAAAAAGAAAAAGGAAAAGACAAGAGATTTTTAACCCAGGTCCACCCGAAACAAACCATGAACTCTTAAGCACTAGGCTATCCTGCAGTGGTGCTTAAAATATGGCCCGTGGAATAATTCCCTCGGGATTACCTAGTGATAACTGTTAGTAATGAAGATCCCAGGCAGATGCGTCCTAAGCACACTAGGACTTGAGAATCAACTTTACTATTTGGGGACATAGTTAAGATTTCTAAGGCTAAGGAGGAATCTCTTTCCACATGTAATAATTATATATAATTTCAAGTTGCTTAAACTGGTTCTAAATGATTTTCTACCTTCTTATTTTGAGAATGTATGTCTGTGTGTGGCTTACACTATATGCTTATGCTTATGAATACATTTAGGGATTTCATATCGGGTCAAAAGTATTCCACCACCTAAAATAAGAAAATGTTCTAATCACAGCAAAACCAAATCCAAGGAGCAGAGAAAACGGCTCAGAGCTAAAGAGTGTTGATCCTTCATCCTCTGTCTATCAACAATTTCCCATGAGGCCCTGAAAAGGCCAGTTAACCTCTTAGTGTCTGTGCTTCCTTGTGTGTTAAATGGGACTCATAACCCTTATGATGTAAGGGCACTGAGCAGATGAATTATTTAATGTTAGATGATCTATAATCTGCCACACAATATTATTGTGAAGATGCCCATACATTATTCATTGCTGAATGCACTTACCTTACATTATTAGAGTATGCAGTCTCTCACGAATTTCAGATATTACACACACTTTTTAATAGGTGGCAATAACATACACACTGTGGGATATTATTAGCTAGAGTGAGTTAATCTAGGTAACCCAGAGTGAAATATTTTAAGGCTCTGTAAAAATGATGAACCTAACCTCATATTGGATGATGTATATTACTGTATTTATCTGTAGTTCAGCAGACCCTGGGGATTCAAGGATGTAATATCATGGTTTATGGTCTTTGTAAGCAACTTCAGAGGTTTATGTCACAGCGTAAGCTGCAGTTCTGTGGTGGCATGAATTTGAATTGTGCACGCCGAGAGCCTGTTATATGGCAGCCGGTCACAATAGCACAGAGGGAAGCAGCTGGCTTCTCCTCTGCAACTCACCTTAGCCCTGTTCTCTCGGATGCAGTAGCTGTTCCCGAAGTGATAAAACCTTAGTATATTTATGAAAAATGTCTCTTCTGGGAGAAATAAACCATTGCTAGTGCTGGTGATGAAAATGAAGACATCTAAGGAGTACTTTCTCTTAGCCAGAAAAGATGGATTTTTAAGAAATTAGAGTAGAATATTGAACTTGGCAGATTTAAATCCACAATATGATGGGATCCACCAAATGGGTACAGGATAGCCAGAAAATTGCTTTGGGAAAGTATTTTAGTAAGGGTCTTCACCAAATCAAGGGTCCTCACTAAATTTTATTCATTTATTTTCACATTTTTACTCTTTTTAAAAAAATGACAAAGGGGGGAAGAGTGAGAAAACTGTGTTAGTATAAACATTAAAACATATTATAAATGGCTAATCTGAGGGTCAGAAAAAGAGTTTTCAATTTTCACTTTTGCTTTGTAGTGTTTTACAAGTGAAGTTCTATGCTAGGGTAGTATTCTTAGTGTCCCTTTTATCCACTTTGATAATTTTAGTTAACTCTTTTGTATTTTGTAGGAGAAAATCACATAATCTCTGAATGAAAATGTTACCTCCTCCTTTCTGATGTTTGAATCTTTAAACTCTATTTTTCATTTTTTGTATTATATCAGCACTTTAGAAATAATGTTAAATATAGAGTACCTGACATAATTTTATTGTCCTTAACTTTAACTGGAATATTATGTGTTTCTCAAAGTGTATTTTATAGAACAGTTGTCCTCCTCGAAGAAATAATTGCATGACAAATTAAGCTTAGAAATCTGCCACGCTCCCTTCCCAACTTGGAGAGTCACAGAGCACATTTACCTACTTATTAAATATGCTGAGCAGCTCTATCGTCTAATCTTCTGTGGTTTAATCTTTACCCTGGGATAAACAGGCTTCCAAAGATTAAAAAGAGAGAAAAGGATTCCTAATGTCTTATAAAGCCAACATAACCTTGATATTACAGCAAAGGAAAAATCAAGTTGTATTTTCACCGGTTTTTATCTCACCCCAAAGCAATTGGCGGATACATCACCATGTATACTTGGCGCAGCAGTGTGAAGGCGAATCCTCCCACGGTGTCTGCAGTGGTCACTCTAGGATGGACACCAAGCCCTCTAATTACTGAAGTCACAAATAAAAGCTTCCCGAAGTAAACAATTGTTGTGCTAGAGATTTTTAGCCGCTAGGTTTTGTTAAGACAAAATGTACTGACATTCCTCTTGTAGACTCCTGGGTTAGTTTAATCTAAGCACTATAAGGCAAAGTAGGTAGAGCTTTGATCCGTTCGCAGCTAGTTTTCCCAGGGAACCACAACGTGGGTTTGAAGTCCCTGCTATGTGACTGCCGCACGGTGCACAGTCCTCCACCTCAGACTGTCTAGTTCACCAAAGCAACCTCGCCGTCCATAGAGAACTGACTACACAGTAAACTTTATAAAGTCAAGCTTACACAATACAGACAGAAACCTAAGTCCCTTTTCTGCTTCATAACTTGGGACAGTGTCTGTATAAAAGTTAGTTTAAAAATGTTTGAAAATTCTACACTGTCGTTGGCTTTGATTAATTGCATCTATGTTCTTCCATGAGATTTAATGTTCTCTTTTGCTTGGTTGTTGGTCAGGTTTTGACGTCATACATCCATTTCCCCCCCTACATTTTGGGACAGTTTCTCTATTTTAAATATTTACTCTCAAAAGATTTAAAGACTTCACCTGTAAGTCTGTACTATAGTCATTTTGAATAACCTTGTAATTTTTTCCTATTTCAACCATGCTTATCGGTATATTTAGGTTTTCTGTGTTCTCTTTGATCAATATTGGTATGTTAATTTTTCTAAAAAGTATCACTTTTTTAATTTGGAAAATTCAAGATATATGTATTATTCATGGCTATGATAAAGTACATCCTATCCCACTTTCTCTGTAACCTCCCCTCACATTGGGAAGGAAAAAGAGAAAGACAGTGATAATAGTAAAAGCAGGTGTGGGCTGCAAAAGCCCCACTGTGGGAGAACGGGATATAAAAGCTGCGTTATTAGTCCTTACTATAGACCTATTTTCTTGTTCTTTTTTAAAAAACTGAGGTAGCATTTTTAATAACATTATATGATTTTCAGATGCACATCATTATAATTCCATGTCTGTACACATTGTAGCATGCTCGTCACAAAAGTCACCACACGACTGACTCGGTTCACTCATTTAGCCCCCCACCCCACCCCTTCCCTTTGGAAACCATGAGTCTGCTCTCTGTATCTGTGAGTTTGGTTGGTTTTGTTCTGTTTGTTTGTTTTTTGTTTGAAATCATATGGTTATTTTTTTCCTTTTGACTATTTCACTTATCATAATACCATATAATCCCGCAATTCCTCTTCTGAATTTATCCAACAAATATGTAAACACTACTTTGAAAGATATATGCACCCCTATATTGCAGCATTATTTACCAGAGGCAAGATATACAAACAGCCTAAGTGTCCATTGATGAATGAATAGATTAATAAGCTATTTTATATATAAAATGGAATACTACTCAGTCATAAAAAGAATTTTTCCATTTGCAACATAGGACATTATGTTAAGTTAAATAATTCAAAGCTCTTTTCTAAAACAGGAGTTATTACAGAAGAATGATAACAGTAGATAAACAAGGTAAAAATGGCTTTCAAAGGTTTAGCCAGGATAGTGTCAACCAAGTCTTTTAAGTTAAAAAAAAATTTTATATCAACTATACACAAATTTTGGCATGAAGATTAGGTAAAATATTCTATAGTTCTCTGAAGTAAAATTCTACATAAATATGAACTAGTAGGCTACTTTTCATTTTTAAATTCTGTCCTTTATTTTGTGTTGGCGAAGATGACCAAAACCTATACAAGTTACTGATGGCAGGTTCTGGCTGACCACAGGACTGCCTCCCTCCTCAAAGGCCTTGTGAGATCAGTTAATATATTCATTATTATTAGTAAGAAGTTATAACCTCCAAAATTATCTTCTAGACTAACTTTTAAAGAAAACTGCAACAAAAATTATAACTTTGTAGCTGTTACTGCTTTCCTTAAAAGCACCAGCACTGACTGTGAGAAGAGGAATAGATATTTGAAAGATGTGACACCCTGACAAGAAACTTGTTCAAAAGAGAGAAAGGTATTGGCCTGTAACCAACCACCTGCCTCCTGTTCATCAGCCTCTCAATGTGCCCTTCTATCTGGCCCCCCACCCATGACGGAGGCAATCTGCAGCTTGTTATATGGTAATATTTGTTGTACAACACAGTTGACTTCTTTTCTATCTATTTTTAACATCATTTCCCTATTGCTTTGCATTTCTCATTATTTTGTCCCAGTGGCGAAATTTGATTTATTTATCTATTTTTAACGTCATTTCACCTATACTTTTGCTACTATCCTGCTGGTAATGTAACTTTATACTTCCTGAAATTCATCTTTTTAGACATTCCACAAATTCCTATAACTTCCATTTATATATACAATGACTTCTGTTGGTGGCAAATAGTGTTTTGGTCAGTAACAATATGAGTTGAGAACCAAGAGGAAAATCTAGTAATTGAAGCCTAGTATGTTGAGCTCATGAAAGTATTCTGCAGCTCATTGAAACATCTATAGGAGTGTATTTCTCTGGAGAAAAATAACCCAAATGAAATGCCCGTTCTCAATGTTATGCATAGCCCTCAATTTGCATAGCTGGAGAGAGTGTGGAGAAGGAGGGAATGCTAGTGGTACTGTAGACTTTGTGGATGAATCTGCTTATCAGATGCCCAAAACTGGGGTTATGCCATTAAAAATGATCTTCATGAGTTATGGGTTTATTCTGGAAAGTGCATGAAAAGGAGGGCTATCTCATGAATGTAGCATATTTAGATAAGCAGAGGCTACGGAAGCACAATAACGTTTGTGTGATAGAGGTGCAAATCTAATTTTCTCATTTCCTCCTTCCCCCTGGCTAACCCTATTTCTTAAGATAAAATAAGTGAAATGGTTCAGCAAAGACCAAGAAAATCAGGTGAACAACTGTAAAAAAAAAATGACCTACACCATGAACCACAGAGTTACATGTCCCTGGGGAATTTACCATTTGTATAATATTTAATTTACAAATCACCTTGAACACTGGATTCTTATATTCTTCTTATATTGGAGGTATTAGTTTGACCACTTTTCTACTTTCCAAATAGCATAAAGATGCGTCCACATGAAACAATAGGGAATTAAACAGGACACCTAACGGGAACACTGGTTGAGCACCCTCACTCGGATGCAGTAGAGCGGGTGCATCCAGATGGCACTTCTGACTATTAGTGGTTGACTGCAGCAACTCTGAGGCTAGTCTGAAGGATTCTTATAGACCTAACGTAGTGGCATATCTGCATGAATAATACTATTGCATGTCTGTAAAACACGGAGAGAGTCAATCTGCCAGTGATGCATGGACTCCCATTTGTTTGCTGTTGACATGTGCACCCCAGGGTGGATAAAGATTCTCCAGGCTCATTTGCTTCTGGCTGTTCTCTGCCTCAAAAGGTGAACAAAACCTTACAATCATCTGTTTCTCATGCAGCCAGTTCATGAATTTTTAAAATCGTTATTAAAAAGCTTGAAAGTTAGAGCATTCAAAGGAATGACCCTGCGTTTGGAGGGACTGAATGCTCTCTGAACCTGGGATGTAGACTCTCAGAGATGCTGACCACTTCTTGTAAAGATTCTTCTTCTTTTGTGAATTTTCCTGAATGGGTTAGAAAATCACCCTAAAACATTCAGATTATTGAAAAGGATGAACCAGTTTTCTGGGTGACTCCTTTAGCCTATCCCAAATTATTTTTTAGGGGAGAACATAAGTTTCTTCTCTCCCTTATAATAAACTCTAGCTATTGAATCCTTGTTTCTAAACCATGATTAGAGCTGTCCTGAGAATCTCATGCCAGGTTTCCTTGGTTTTCTACATTAGAATATAGTTACATGGTTTCTTTGCTCCAAGAAAAACCCTGAGACAACACTGCTGTCAAAAATGTTTTTCCCTAAGCAGGAGGTTGATGGTATCTCTATGTCCCTGGCCAGGAAGAAGAAATGAGATGCCAAAGGTGACGCCCACTTATCATCTACCTTTCAGGGTTTGACCGGGCAATTTCCTCTGAGGATGAAGAAGCTGACAGAAATGCTTCTGAGATGGAAAGGGGGCTTGTAAACCTGCCTAACTTATTATTTTCTGCCCCAGAGTAATAAACATCTATTTTCTTGATAAAGTAACCAGGTTCTTATTTGAAGGAACAAGACTATTTAGTTGGCCTTCATTTATTGATTCTTGAGAACATTGTCCTGAGGGCTCATGCAGTGAAATACTGAATACTACCCCAAACCTTCTAGATTCTTTTACTCGGTCTGGCAATAGCCCAAATTCCATGCTGTGAGACATTTTTTCATACTATGAAATGCTGGCAAATCTGTTAGTGCTGGAAGTAGGTAATAGCTGTTCGCTTTGATTGAGATATTGAATTAGGCCAATGCTTAGGGAAGTGAATCTTTCTCACATATTGGTAGGTCCTACTCCTAAATAGACAGAAACTGTTTCTTTGGATTTAGATAAACAAATAAGTCTAGAAAGAGATGGAACTCTTGTCTTTTGCATGTGCATATGTGTTATATCTGAGTCTTAAAGACCATACTTACAGCATTCAGCCTCTTTCTTCTTTAAACTCATTTAACAAAAGTTTATGCTATTATTTACCATCTGAAAACTATAACAGAAAACTATTTTTACTCGTTTACTTATTCAACAAAACTTTTTTAGGGATCTCTATGTGCCAAGCACCTTTGGGAGTACTTAAAAAAAACAATTAGAACACAAAAGACAATAATCACTTTTCTCCTGGAAACTTATACTCCAGAAAATAGATAACAAGCGTGGTAAATAAGGAGGTTGCACATTGTGGGGAAATAAAAAATGAACAAAGTAATGGAAGTCAAGAAAGCCAGAGAGTGATAGTGGGTTGAAGACAACAGTTGTAATTTTAAGAAGAGTGATCAGTATTCAAACTCATTGAGAAGGTGACTTTTGAGCAAAGGCTTTATGGAGAGTGATACACACACACACACACACACACACACACACAGATACTCAAGGAAGAATATTTGGGGGAGAAGGGAAAGCCAGTGCAAGAACTAGGAGGGAAAAACATACCTGGCAACTTCAGACAACATCAAGATAGTCAATATCCCTGGAGAGAAGTGACTGGACAGAGAGTATCAGGATACAATGTCAGAGAGGGAACATTGGGAGGTTAGGAAGGAGGATGGATTACACATACAGTTTTGACTGTAGTGAAAACTTTGGCCTATGCTCAAGGAAATGAAGTCTATTAAAGAGTATTGAGCAATGAAACCATATGATCTGACTTGCATTTTAAAAGGATCTCTCTATCTGTTTTATTAGAAGAGACCATGGGTATCAGGTAGCAAGTGTGGAATGACGAGCTGCTCTAGGAGGATATTGTAATAATCCAAGCAAAAGGCTCAGGAAAGGGCGGTAGGAGTAGAAGTGGTGAGAAATGTGGGACTCAATATATTTGGAAGGATCAACAGGATTTCATGGTATGTTGAATGTGAGGTGTGAAGGAAATAGCCAAGGATGACCTCAGCAATTATGGCCTGATCAGTTGAAAGGTTGGAGATGGGTCAACTGAGATGGGAAACCTGGGTGAAATAAGTCTGGGAAAGAATATCATAAATTAAGCCTTCCATGTTATATTTGAAATATCTTTAAATATCCCAATGGAGATGTTACACAGGCAGCTGGATTTGTGAGTATAGATTTCAGATGAAATATTGAGTAAAGGCATACATTTGGGATAAATTTTTGGTATATAAATTTGGTGTGTGGTCAACTTTTTGATATAAATTCTAAATATCTGTGGTATTTAAAGACATACTTTAGGGGAATGTCACGAAAAGAGTAAATATAAGTGAAGAACTAAAGATTGAACTTGGAGCATGCCAAAGTTAAGAGGTCAGAGATAAGAAGAGACAGCTAACCCCCTTCCCTGAAAAAAATCAAGAGGAGTATGATGTTCTCACCTATAACACAAAGGAAACAGTTAATAAATGTATGCAATGCCGATAAAATGTAAGAAGGGGATTGAAATTGACCACTGGATTTAGCAATGTCAATCTCATTGGTGACCTTGATAAAAACTAAGATTGAGAATAATACAGTTGGTGACATGTGTACTCCCTTTGCAAATAAGTAGAGATATGGAACACATGTGATTTCTTTGCAAATAAGTACAAAAATTGGAGTGGAAGCTGCTGCTGGTTGAGGGGGGAAATAGAATCAAAATGTGTCATTTTTTAAGATAAGAGAAATGATGATGTTTGTGTTTCATACTGATGGAAACAATCCAGAACAGAGGAGAAATAATAATGCTGCAGGAGAAAAAAGACTATTCCTGAAACAATGCCCTTGGATCACAACAAGAGCAAGTGAGATGGGGTTGCTCTGGTGGATTGGTTCTGAATGTGGGCATTGATATTCCATCTTTGGTTACAGGTGGGAAGCCAGAGTAGGTAGGGGCAGGATAGGGTAAGTGGCTGGATGTGATAATGTAAGTCTTGCAAATACTTCTGTTTTCTCAGTGGGCTAAGAAACAAGTCATCAGGTGAAAATGATGAGCATAGGGTAGGAATTTTTGAAGGTTTGAAGAAAGGAGAGGGTGGGGAATAGTTGTTTATGTCCTTGGTACTCGAAGTGAGGTTCCTGCACCAGCAGCACTGGTATTACCTGGAAGGTTGTCAGAAATGCAACATCTCAGGCCCAGAAATACTGGATTAAAAACTGCATTTTAACAAAGTCCCCAAATGTTTCATATGCACATTAAAGGCTGAAAAGCTCTGTTCTCGGTAGTATATCATAGCAGAAAGAATTTAAAGGTCATGAGCTTTTGAACCTAATCATTTGAATTCTAGAATCTCTGTCACTTAGCAATCAAGTAATTTTCAGAACATCACTTGGCCTCTATATAAAAGGTTCCTCAGCAGTAAATTGGGGAGAACTGTTAAATTAGCATAGTGTAAGTAAGGCTGGTGGTGGGAGCAGGTAACAGGGCCTTTGCAGGGGACAGAATTCATTCAGAAGGTTTCAATGAGTCTTTCTGATCTCTGCCTTCATTACCTGCAGAGCATTGAAACAATAAGCGTGAGCAGACACCACCCCAGCCTGACACAGCAGTCCCTGGGGGCAGCAACCCAGGTGCTGGTAGTTAAAAATCTCCCTTGGTGATGATAACATGCAAGAGATGAGCACTCCTGATTTAAGTGAGTAGATTTTAATGAAGGGACTACTTACAGAGATTTGGGCGGACCTAAGGAAACAAATGTAGGATGTTGAAGCACTCAGGGGTTAGCAACAGGAGGCAGGCACTACCATTCCTGGGCAGGAAGGGCAGAGGCAGCAAACAAGGTCACTGCAGCAGAGGAGGAAGGGCCACCCAGGAGGGGTTGGTATTAGAGGGACTGGGTTACTGTCAGAGAAGTACGCAGAAGGCCACAGGAAGAAAATTTCCTACCCTCTCTCTCTTCCTACTTAACAGGTCCTTAAACTTCTTCCTCTGTTTGGCTGGCCCCAGATTGAAGCTGGCTGGGAAAGGAACCTGTGCATGTCATAATGTCGTCCTTTATAAAGGTCCCCTTTCCTGGGAAGGGAGCAGGAGAAAAAACAGTGGGAGAATGAATAGTGGGAGGAGGGAGGCTGCTGAGGGGACAAATGTAGAGTGATCAGCATATACCAAGGATGGCCCAGGCCCTCTTCCAAGCGCTTTACGTGTATTAACATTTTAGTAAATGGCTTCATTGTTTTTCATTAAAGTTCAGTACTTCATTGTTGAACAAGGATATGTTCCCTGGTCAATTAATTACTGGAGACAGTTAAATCTTTCAGTTTTCAGATACACCATCACCAGGAAAGCACTTCAACTTGTTCTTCAGTTGTAAAGCTAAGAGCCCAGAGCTCAGCGTGTGCATTCTCCAGGCCAGCTGTGCACACCTTGTGTATTCTCAGTAATGGCCTGGTTGTAGGGATGCAATATGGGTGAAGAAACTACCTGCCTTTGTCTTAGTGAGCCGGCTGGCTATTTTGTCTTAGGAAATCATGACACAGAAGACACGGTGGGCCCCAAGTTACAGATACTGCCAGAGCTCTAAGGCCCATTACGTAAACCACGTGAAGAAGTCTATAGGACCAACTGCATTTGTAAGTTCTTTTGTTCTCTGTTGTAAGCTATATTCTGATATAATTAGCAACCATTCTGGGAAAACAGGAAGTATGAGAAAAGAGGCAGAAGAGGACAACTGACTGGAAAGGGGCAGATAAACTGTCCTATCCAGTAAGGATAGAACACAGAAGATAATCTGGGTCACATTTTAGAGTTATCAATGAAAAGTTAACCAATAACATCATTAACAATATCCTATGGAGAAGGGGGCATTTTACTTATTTTGACCTCTGGAGAAGCTGAAATCAGAGTTCTTTGGATTCTCACTTGAATCTGCTGGACCACAGTAGATGGGAAAATAGGCAACACTAGAACAAGAAATATGTCAGGCAAGGCTCATCTGTGGCACCAGTCAGTTTCCTCCACAATGATCCTGTTCCACTTATGCATCAAAAAGTTGTACCAGGAAAAGCAAGGGCTGGGATGGGGTGCTTGACGTGGGGGTGGGACTCCCTGATCAGAGGGCATTTGTCCACGTCCTGCTCTCCAGCATTCCGCTTGCTCAGACTCCCTTCATCACTGTCTCACCAGGGATTCCATCAACCTATTGTCTTTAAATTTTGTTGTAAAGCATGGCTTTTGGAGAATGTGCTTTGATGGAGAGATTACATTCCTTTACAACTTCCTTGTATGCCTGTTTGTCCAACATAGGTTTCCAGAGGCCTCATGAGGATTTCATTCCAACACCTAGCTGTCAGACCACATTGAGCAAACCCACATACTTAAAGGTGTAACTTAACATATCATTTGGTTAGAGGTTTCTAGAGAAAAGAAAAGTCTTCTAGACTCAAAGACATTCTTTCCTAACACTCAGTTCAAGCACTGTGGCATGTCTATAGGAGAGAGAAATTGCTCTCAGAGCCCACTACACCCCAAACTGCTTACACAGCTTTCCCATCCAGACACCGTGCTAAGGAGTCAATGAGGACTCTGTCTCAGCACTGGTGATATGTTTTTAACATGCACTGCAATTCCAGCCGACACTTCCCTAATGAGTGCACGGCTGCTGTGGAGTTAACGCCCCCTTCTCAAGAAGCAGAAACTCGAGTGTCAGAAATGAAACATAGTCATTCCTGTTGCTTAAATGGCCTGTATCGATTCTCCGGCGGTCTAACTGCTGTGGTCTGGTGCCAGTCCTCTAATTTGTGCCCTGCAGAGGACAGTCGCACTTGATTTAGATGTCAGGCTAAGGCAGCGCATCGGTTTGAGAAAGCAGCTGAAACATTCTAGAGGATCGGTCTGGGTATCTTCACCTTGCATTGTAAAACTCATTGCTCTCACACAAACAAGGGGCTAAATAATATTATTCCCATAGACTTTTTTTTAGTGTGTTTTATCAAAGGAAATGTCCTCAGAGTCAAAACTTGCTCTGTTTCGTGCTTTATCTGTTCAGCAAATTCCATTTGGAGAAATTTAATGCCAATGCTGTAAGAGCTACATTCCTAGAGAGTGACTATCTGGGGCATTGTCTGCGAATGTGAAGCAAACATACCCTCAGAGTGTTTGTGTGAAGCTCTGTTGACGGCCGAGTTATGCTCTCTGTCCCTAGGAGTCAAAAGGACTCAGATACCTTCAAGATGCTGACTCACGGAGACCCGGCACACTCCTACTTAACGCTGGCAAAACACGAGAAAAGCCAATTATCTCCTTCAAACTTAGAGTGAAAAATTCAACTAAGAATTGTAACTTAGACCTTATGCTTGTAAGATGGACTACTCTTTACAACAAAGGAGACAGAAATTAAAAAAAAATTTAGGCTACTTATGGGAGTAAAAGACAAAAAACTGTACATGAACAACAATTAAAATAAAATTTTAAAAAATTAGGCTACTTGACTAAGCTCTGCCCTGAAGTCAATTTCCAGATCTTGCCAAGAGACATGGAAAGGCCTAGAATTCGAGCCCCAGACTCAGAAACTATTTCTCTGTTTGGTCCACATTTTGTTAGAATGGTGTGGGTTTACTTTAATCTTGAAATTTCCGAAGAAAGCGTTTTCACTTTGTTGATGTTGTTACAGAGGCAATCTTGATATTCTTTAAAAAGTTGTTAGCAAATAGTTCCTGAGATTTCCTGTCCTTAGAAAGCACTCTTTCCCAAGTTCTGCAGTCTATGGGTTTCCCTGAATTTTCATGAGGCATGAGGTGTTTTGATAACTGATATTTACTCTAAAACAGTTGATCATATACAGTGCCATACCAATAACGTATTAGTTTTACCCACGTTATCGGTAGTCAGTAAACATGGAACCAGAAACACAGAGGTTGCTTCAACTGCTTGTGATGAACTGTTGAGGCTTTTTCAAAACAGAACAATGAGTATTAGAAATGGGGTTTCTTTGGTTAAAGTAATAGCTGAATAGGTGCCAGAAAGGAGTTCTCCATGGTGAGATGGGTGACTTCAAGATTTATGGATAGGCTACCATATTTTAGTGATACTCCACTTTTACATGAAAATGGTACAGGAATCTAGAAGATTCTTCAAATTTACTCTTCATAATGGCAACTGAAGCTGCCTTCCTCCATCATTCTGTGTCCAGCTGGGAGTCCAGAGGGTGGTGTCCACAATGTGTCAGCTCTAAACTTGACTGTATCTTGTTTCAGAACTTTTCATCATCAGCCTCATGTAAATCTTCTGTTCAGAGTGTGGTTAGGGCAGCTAAAAGACTACCTAGGATGATCAGAGGTCTTGATGTGCTCAGGACTGAGGGGCTTTCTGGACAGCAGACTCAGAATGCTAAAACTGGGACAGTCCCCAGTGAATTAGAACAGTTGGTCACCATGCTTACTGTGCAGTCTACCAACTGTTATGTGCTTGCTTGCTAATAAATGGTGATCAGACACTTGTTTTAATTTTATAAATTATCTGCTAAGAAGTTTGTTGTGGAAAATCATATAGCACTGATCTTTTCCTCATTGTTGGTGCACTGCTATCTATTTAAAAAAAAAAAAACCTAATGGTTTTGAGGCCAAATTGCTCTAGGAGCTTATATGGAGAGGGGTGGGAAACATATTTTTCATGTCATACTGATCTGGTTATTTGTGTATCTGTGTAGTTACAGAAATATAAACCTAAACATTCAAACAAACAAAAACAAATGCAAAGAAATCACACCATAAACAAAGAGTATAAGCAGATGATACCCAAATGCTGACCATGAATTACCTTATGATTTTGTGGTTATAGCTCCCAAACTTTAACACTTTAATTTATTTAAAAAATTTGCAAGGAAAACTTCAAGAATTCCTCAGAGCAAATTTTGGAGAGTTGTTTAAAATGACTCAAAACAAACACTAGCAATAATTATAAGCTTGATTTCTTATAACACAAAGGCTCTCCCTCTTACATTTCATGTAACAAAAACATACAATTTGCCTTGCCTGTTTCGTTAAACACTGATTACTTGCTTGATTTCTGTAACTTCCATAGGAATTATGGAGGAAAGCAAAAACGAGCACTAAAATAAGTGAGCCAATTTCCAAAAAAGAATGCTTCTTCTTAGGTTTCATTGGCTGAACCTTGGAGAACTTGGCACTTTATACCCTGGACAGTGTATGTCCCAATGCAACAGCCTCTCTTACCAACAACCTAAACAAGCGTCTGCATTCAAGTCCAACACAGCCTGACATGATCGCTATGGGGGGTGGGATTGAAGGTTTTTCCAATGGTTAGGTTCTAGAAGATTATTTCTTTTGGTCTGGACCATTTACTATTTTATTGGTACACCACTGAGCATGAAACACTCAGGCCCACTGAAGATGCAGAAATTTTGCTTCAACTCAGTGCTATTAAAATTGTTATCAAGAAGATACCATGCTAGAGGTTTTATATATGCTGAAAGGCATAACAGATGCAGCCACTCTACTTGCAAATTAAAATCCTAGCTGTGAATTTCAACAAATTAGATGAATTTATTTAATTGTCTCTACAGTTCATTACCGATGATGAGTCACAAACTTAGCACCTTTCTGGCATTTTCTGACTCAAGGCCATCTTTTTAACAGGTACCTGCTGGGGCCAAACTATATTTTCAGGCTCTTGCTGAGCAGGACGTGACAAGTCCCAGGTGGCCTTCCATTTAATCATGGGACTTGTTGTCAGCTGTCCTCTGAAAAGCAAAGTTAACACCTAATTATTAATCTATTTTTTTAGGATTGTGAGAGACTGTATCTCACACCACCAGTTCCAACCTCATCACAAGATCATAGTCAGAATTATGCACATAATAATTTCATCTCTTTGATTCATTTATGTGGTTGACAATAAAGGAAGAGAGAATTTTCTGAATTTAAGCCTCAGCCTCCTCTGGTATTGTCTCAGGAAAAGCAAATAGGATAAGAGATAAAATCACAACTTTCCAGTCAGTGATTAAGTTGGAAAGTTTATTTCAAGGCAGACAGATTCAGAGCTATGAAAGTTTACCCACCCATAGAACAAGAGTTTGGTTGCACTTTTAGTATGGGTTGTCAATGGCAAATCAGGGGACTAAGCCTGGCTTCTGTGGGACTATCAGGTGGAGATTTGAAGTGACACATATGCAATAGGTGGGAGAAAAATGACCCCAAAAGATGCTCTCTGTCTCTCTACCTCCCAATTCCCAGCAACACTGTGGAGCTAGGACTATCCATTGCACTGCATGCTACTTCTACTTCCACATACAGACCTCACGGGATGCATTTTCTCCTCCTCAGCTGCCTGGGATGTTCACATTAAGCAGATTTCACTGGGGTGGACATGTCACTCAATTGACTTGCTTGGAGTCCTTTGATCCAGATATGACCCTGTTTGACTCCGGATTTAATGAGAATAAAATGAGCTACCTAGCACACATTTCAGAAAGATTGCCTTGTCCTTATGTTTGGAACTCACTAGCACAGACCAGGCAGAAAAATGAATCCTCCACCAACCAAAAAACTGCTTCCTTTACCCGGGTCAGTCAACACTGGAGGGCTTAGCTAAATTGAAAACTGCATACAAACGCACTATCAGGTGGCAGTTCTGAGATCCAATTTAATAATGCTCAAATAACTTTTTGAATAATTGGAAGTAAAGAGTTTAGGGGTTACTCATACTTCAAGAATTAATGCTTTCTTTGAGCTTGGCAAGGAGTGCTTTCTCAGGGATGACATGCAAAGAATTAACAACTCACCAGTTATAACAGACTCAGCCCCACATCGGCAAGGCTGCCAGCTTCTAACACCCAATGTGTTACCCAGCATGATGGCCTGCACACAGCCCTGTCACCTCTGTGGTGACCTCGCTAGGCCTGGGACACAGAAAACCTGACATTCTGTGATCTGACTCATTCTAACATGTTTATTGTCCTGTACAGAAAGTAGAGAACAGGGTGTCCCGTCTCCATCCTAGAGGCCAGGTGGGGCTAGCTGCTACATTCGACGTCCCACGGGTTGAGATTTTATCTGTAAATTGCTGTAGGTGGTCTAGCTTCTCTTAGACAGCCTGTGATAGAGGAGTTACCACTTTATTTTCAGAAGCCATTCAGTCAATTTTAGTTTCCCAAAACATGGATATGGTGATATACCAATTCTTTCTTCTGAATTTGAAGAATCATGAAATAGGTGACATAAGCTTACCCAGTCACTTCTGTGCCCTGTTCCAGCTCTAAGTAGAAAAACCTTCTGTCTCAGTGACTGTCTTTATCTGCTGGTGGTGAGGCACAGAGGACAGGGTCCCTGCCTGCCTGCACGAGAACACAAACTGCGCCTAGTCCCACGCCACTGAGACCTTTCCTTCTCCGGGGAACCGTGTCCCAGGGAAGGTAGGCGACCAATTCATCTCATGCTCCGTCCTTTCTTTTTAAAGATCCCATTCATTGGCATAATTTGATACTCTTACTCTGTTCTGTGTTTGGATTTTTTTCCTTAAGCACATGAGAAGTGAAAGCTGGGTCTCCCCAGACTCTGGTGTCACTGAAAGAAAATTCAGTATGCAAACATTTGAGAGATTAGTTAGAAAGTTGTTATTCATTGTTTTAAAGGTTTTTTTCCTTTTCAATAAAGTCTCCACAGAAGATTATTTTAGGAATCCTGATCCTGTATTGTAATTTTTAAATGTTCCCCTTAAAAATTTAATTTCTAATAAGTGTTAATGGCTCAACCAAGCAATAATACAATCATAATAAAGCAGAAGTAAAATACACCTTCATTTCTGAATTCTATGCTCTTAGGTTAAATGCGACTCTCCCAGTATTAGGGGAGAACACTGGTAAACATTAATTCGTGTATTAGTGGGCATTGCAACAGGGGCCCTAGGAATGGTGACTGAATGGAGCAAAAAGAGAAAAATCCCTTTTTAAGTGTCTTTGATAACGTTCCTCTGGAGTCCTGACTATAAGCCTGGGCACCCTATAAATTAACTCAAGGAAGTCAAAAGAAGAGGAACATATATGAGGAGAAAGTGTGAAAGTGATTTATGGGCAAAGACCCACAGAACGAAATACTGTCCACACAGGTTACTCAAGCAGGAGGCCAGGCTTGGAAGTGACAGCTCAATAATTGAAGAATGCAGGAGGGAGAAGAATCTTTTAAGGGGGTAGAAAAAAGGTTAAGTAGAGGCAATGAAATGGAATAAAATGCCCTTGTTTATGTATTTAAAAGACCCTCAGAGACAGTCTTCTGAATTCCAGATTAGCTGAGTCATCAGAGCAGTCTTTCAAACTTAAAAAGATCAAAATGCCTCACCATAAACCCTTGAAATGATTGTGTTTGCAGCTCAGAAAGGAAAAAGTAGAGAATAAAAATTCTAGTTAGACACCTGGGAAATCTCTCCATGTCCAGATGGTGAGAAATATTAGATCATGAAGGTAGTCCCTGAGGGAATTGACAACAACCACGGTGAAGCTCTTAAAAAGCAAGCTGCCCACAGCAACAGAAAATGCAGAGAGAGCCTGCGTCTGTTAACGGAGAGATGGAAACAGACACAGTAATATCCAACCAGTCTCCTCTCCTCCAAACCACCAGTCCTCACCATTCCTGCTAGCGCACCAGCATTTTCCCGGACACCAGGTTCTCTGGTCTCTGCACAGGCCAGCAGTTGGCAGCTCCAGTTTCATGTAGTACATTTTTGGTTAGTTCCCTCTTTCCCATTATTACCTTTTTCAGAGCACCCATTACCTCTCGAACAGAAACGACTCATAGGAATTCTGAATTCTTTCTCTGTCTCCAGTATCTCACCTTCCTACCCATTTTTCATATCAATATCCAACTTAGTCTCCTAAAGTACGATTTTGATTATGTCACCTCCATATTAAAAAAAAACCACAACTTTTTCTTATTAGAAACATTCCAGCTAATAAATCATGAAGGTATGATAGAGTGTCACCAATTTGCAGTCCTTAATGAAATAACGTATGTGGGCATTGATCATCAACCTAAAATTATTAGGTTAGAAGCTGGAAGGGAGTTTAATCATGAAAGTTTCAGGCTGACAACACTTGAACCCACTGATCAATTTTAGCATCCATCAGAGAGAGAAAGAGAAAGAGAGAGAAGGGGGGGGAACAATCTGATGGAAGTACACAATTTAACTTATGAAGAATTCTTGCCAATAAATCAAAACTGAATCTAATTAAATACCTAGCTAGGACTACTAGTATACAGAAAATGTTGGGGTTGGGGTGGGCAAAGAACTATGTTAAAACCCTGGTGGTATAAATTGGATGATACAGATCTTTTCACTGTTAGATGAGAAATAACATGGAATCCAGTCCATTAGTAGTTTGTGTGTCTGTTCGTGTATCAGTGAGCTCAAATCATTTAAGAATTTTGTGTCCCCTGGGTGAAAGAAAAGCTCTTTGAGGTCTGGACAGTGAATTTATGTGTTTCTGGGTTGACCTTGACCTGTGGCTAAAGCCGTAAGTTCTCTGTGTGTGTATGTCTGTATTTCAGGAAGACCCCCAATTACTGTTTTTGAGTAGCAAATGTTTTCTTACCTACAAAAGATTTAATAAATTAGATTATAGTAAATCTTAAGTTAAAGGAGCTCTGCTCATATTGACTCATAGAGATAATATTTCCAAAATACAAAGAAAATGAGAAAGTTGAACTTGTAAAATTTAAAATGTGTTGGACTTTTAAGAAAAACAAATGTACAATATAATCAGCTTAAGAATATTTTGATATAAGAATACAAATTCATGCAATTAAGATAATCCTTGGTTTAATAATTCCTATTTAAAAAAGAAAAACATCAGTTATGTGTTTTCCCAAATGTAATTAGCATGATATACATGTGGACAATTTATTGTTATCAGATTAAAGTTTATTTTCTCATAAAGTAGTTAATCTAAACTTTCTAAATGTTTTATATTATTTATTGAGAAAAACTAATATACTTTTACATAATACTTAAGACTATGAAAATATTAATTTGTGTCCAATTGCAGTTTTTATTCTGAAAAATTTTTATATCGTCAATAGTCATTTTGTATAATGTATCATCTTAAGCATAATCCAAGACCCCAACATAACATAAAACCTTGGACTAAGGTTACATTGTGTTGATTAATGAACAATTTTTGAGGTGGCTACTTTTTGATGATTATAGATAATTAAACATAATTGTAAGTGTACATGCCTCTGCTTCTATGTTTACATGGTGTGGGATACCTATATTTTGGGGTCACATTAACAAATACCTTTTTTTTTTTCTGTAAGAATGTGCGGAAGGCAAGTAACTGGCTGTGAAAAACTGTGTTATGTTTATGCATGAGCTTTGCTAATCTGCAGAAATGCTTGTGTATGACAGATAGTTCTTATTTACTTACCTCCCAGTTTTCTCTGTGAAATATGTTAGTTACTTTGGTAAAGTTATAATTGCTATGGGTTTTGAGGCTATTCAGGGAGAAATGGTGGCAGAGACAAAGTGATGGACTGTGTTTTTCTTTATCAAGATAAAAATAGTTTTTTCTTAGAGTGTCTGGTTGTTCCAGAATTTAAAACCTAAAAAGGATGGTGAGAGACAAGCCATGTATGGATACAGAAAGGTGTAGAAGGTTTACAGAAAATATACTCATCTCAACTCTCACACTTCAGAATTAGCAAGTGTCAACTTTTTCTCATATTTGCTTCTAGCCCATGTTTCTTTAATACATGGAAGCCTTACTGAAGCAGAGACCCTATTAAGTATCATCTCAAGTTCTGCTTTCTTCTCTTTCCCTCCAGGTAAGCAGTGGGCTGGGTCTGAGATAGACCTCTAGCCCAGCCCTGTGCACTTGAAATATAGTGTGAGCCACACATGGAATTTTAAATGCCTGGTAGGTACATTTTAAAAAGGAAAAAAAACACAGGTCAATTAATTTTAATAATAATGTATTTTAAATTAAAATATAATTTCAACAAATACTCAAATCAAAACAGTGTTAATAAGCTATTTTTACTTTAAAAAATACCTAGTCTTCAAAATAACTGTGTAGTTCATATTTACAGAACACCTCAATTCGGATTAACTGCAATCCAAGTGTTCAGTAGCTACATGTGGCTAGAGGCTGGCATGTATACGTGTGTTTATACACACACACACAAATATATGCATCCAGAATATATAGTACTATTTCTGCATTGTGAGTTTAAATTTACATTAAGTGGTGTACTGCTGGTATCTTTCTCTACTTCTCTTTCTTTAACATTATAATTTAAGACCTATTTGTGATGATGTATGTCAATCAAATTAATATATTTAAACTGCCCTATTATATGCCATTGTGTGAATAGAAAGCATTTTATTTATTCATTCTCCTACTGACATGCTTTTCATGGATAAATATGCAATGAACATCATTGCACCTGGCTACAACCTCCTAATTTTGCTGAGTAGGGGAGAGCTGCTGAGAGAAATTAAATAACTTCCCCAATGTCACAAAGGGATAAACGATATAATTGCTGACCTTAAAGAAATTACAGTATAAGAGATTTTCATTTGGGAGGTAATCAAAATCGCTTGAATAACTTTTCCAAGTTATAGAGCTCTGCCTTCTCACAGCTACCCCAACCCCTCAATCCCCACACCAGCTGAGATCTAGCAGAAGGTGAGAGGGTGACAATGCTGAACTTTATGTGAGCCCTGGGCTTTGACAGTCAAGAAATCTCCCTACTCCTTTTATATTGAGAAGTGGCTAACCGCTGTCCTCGCATATTCCAAGCCAAGAATGTCCTCTCCCACAAATCCTGTAAGACTTCCCGTATATCATGACTCTTTCATCTACTTGTCTCTATAAAGCCCAGCTTTTCTGGCTCATCTCTGAGGTGCTCCTTACAAATAAATGTTATCCCTATAGCTATAGCCTAAATACAACCATCTCCTTGATTTTATAGTACGTTTGTCTTTCACGGTTTGGGTGCCATGTCTTAGACAGGTTCACACCCTGCCACCAGATCCTCATTCGTGACGCCAAGGACAAGAGTCCTTCTGGAGCCCATTAGACTTCATTGCTCACTGTGGTCTAGGGCCCTATCAGTGAGTCTGGCTACTTGTGCCTGCTCTGCAACTTTGCCTATAGGCAGCATGGCAAGTATTTGACTTGGCTTCCTCTTGAGTATTCAGTTGGTTTCTGGTTCTGGCTTTTGGTTTCATGGTCTGACCGTTTGGATCTCTATAAAGGGATAACTGGTTTATAGAGATATTTCTCTGGGGCGTGAGATAACAGACAATCTGGCTTTCCAGTCCTTTCTGTTTACTTGTCTACCTGTCTATATCGAGCTCAAATAAGTTAAAGATTCATACCCACTGTGAAGAGAACAACTCTTTGAAGTGGACCAATGAGTTGTGTAATTAGGTGTTTATGCTTCACTCATGGCTGAAATTTTAGAACTGAAGCTATAAAATCTCTCTATGCCCACATGATTATGAATCTAAGAAAAGGCTTTTGCTTCTCATTGTATAAGTATATAATATTTCTTTACCTCAAGATGGTATTACTAAATTAGATTATAAAATTTCTTAAGGGAGCTCTATTCTGATAGCTTAATGATAAACTAGCACTTACATAAATTGAATGTTTCTATAATTCCCAGAAATTAAGGAAATTAAATCTTAAATACTTCCAGTGTGCTAGATTTAAAAATTATGTTTACAGAAACCAACTTGGATATGTTTTAGAAAGTCAGGTTCACATAATTTAGACAAACCTTTGGCAGCAAGACTAGTATAATATTTTTGGTTTAATAAAAATACTAATGTGTCTCTGATTTATTAGGATTAAGAATAATATATATACAGGTTTTCATTCTACTTGGGAATGTTCTGCATAAACTAATACAGGTTTACTGACTGACTAAGCTAGTATTAACAATGTTTAAGACTTAATGTTCAAAATTATAAAAAATATAAATTTGTGTTTAACCAAATGAAATCATTATAATAACAAACTTTATTTCAACCGTGATTATGTTTTATAGTATATCAACAAGAAGATAGTTTCTAAGACTGTTAGGAAACTTAAAACTTTAGATTTACATTAAATTAACATTAATTATTTCAAAGTAAAATGAAACACTGAAACATTAATACATAAATATAATTTTAAGTTTGTGTACTTTTGCCTCTGATATTATGTTCCAGGGTGACTGTATATTTGAGACAATGAGCAGTTCATTTTTACCACTTTGAGAAGTTATACTGTCAGGGTGTGCATGGCATTAGGAAGTTGTGAGGTGTATATTCGCTGCTGTGTGAAGACTGTTTGCAATGGTCTGCCTTTTAGTTTCCTGTGTGGAATGGGAGTTACTGAGGTTAAATCGTATGTGTGAGCGAGACTTTCCCAGAAGCAGTCATAGCAGGGAGGTAAATTTATGCAACACGTGCAAGATGTGTTTCTGTTTATAAATATAAATATAAATATAAATATAAATATAAATAAATATAAATATAAATATAAATATAAATATAAATATAAATATAAATATAAATATAAATATAAATATAAATATAAATATAAATATAAATATAAATATAAATAAATATAAATAAATATAAATATAAATAAATATAAATATAAATATAAATATAAATATAAATATAAAACTTTTTGATTTAAGGTAAAATGACTGGTAGGACAAAACCTGTATGGATCTAGAAAGCTCATGGAAAGATAATTTTACTTATCATGGTCAAAGCTAGCCAGGGTTTGATGGGTTTATTCATAGGAGTTTCAAGAAGAGCTTATGTTTGAAGTTATCTGCTTTACTAAAAGACTGTAAAAGTCTTTACTTTCTGAGTAATCTGATAAAATGAGGAAGAATGTTATTCATCTTGAATAAAAAGACTGACAATATTGAAATTTAATGCACCACCCTTTGTGTTCTAGAAAATGGCTAAGCACAGGTTCTGAGATAAGAAAAGGCTCCACCCTTCTCTCCAGTTCTGTAAGACCCCACTTGTTTACCTACCTCTACACATCCCAGGGTTTCTTCCTCATCTCCTTTTTCTCTCACAGGGCTACAATCCTTAAATTAGGTGAAAATTTAATAAATGTAGCCAGCAATGCAGCAATGCATGTAAAAGAACAAAGATGACAAAATGGTCTATTTTGTGAAGACTTTTATGGAAATAATCTCTGAGAAATATGAAGGTGAGGAGCGAAAGGGAACGTGTGGCCAACTAGCAGCCTCCAAGAAAACCAAATTCTCTTCCACATGTACCACCCACAGGGGAGATCAAAATGAGCCAGAAACAAAGAAATTGTTACTGAATTTCCAATGCCAAATCAGACATTTTTAAAAATAGCTGGGATAGCTCTAATGCAAATCTTTCTAAAGCTGGAAGTTTTGATAGAGAAAAGACTTATTAAGCTCCAAAGGGCTGACAGCCCCGAAGCACTCATCTCAGAGCATGCATGTCATGGACCAGAGAGAAGGGAACTATGAGGAATGATCCAAGAGGAGCAGCTTCCTGCCACCAAGATACAAATATTCATAGAAACTAGGAAGGGGCAATCATGGGGTCGGGAATTACTGGTTGGTGCCTTAGGATGAATCTGTGGTTGAAAATCGATGATAGGAATGTTGATAGAAACCCTAGGTCCTAGAAGAGAGACATATTGCCTGGCCTCCCAGGGCATAGCTTGAGGAGCTGCTGGTCTTGGAGAAGACAGCCAAATCTAACAGAAGCTGAGGGGGTATTTGGGGAGGCAGAGCAATAATGTGAGCACCCTGATGTGATGTGGAAAAGTCGGTGATGCTGCTTAGATTTCTCCAGCCCCCAAGAAGGAGCGGAGAAATACCTTTCTGTTGGGCTGAGGTGATGCAGAATGTCTTCTAGGCTCCAGGCGAGGGACTCAGATAACCAACCACAACAGATGCAGCAGGGCCAGAAATGGATGTTGAAGACCAAGTGACGTAAGCTATACTTCAGTGATGGTCAAGGAGGACACAGTGTAGCAGGTGGGCGAGAGAGCCCTCAGCTGATCCCAGGACAAGAAGTCAGAATAAGCCAGCCATCTTGAAATTTGTATACCATCCAGAGACAAAGGCAGAAAAATAAAGCAAACTCGCTGTTGATTCAGTGGGCACAGAATGATGCAGTTTGTAACTGGAAGTGAGTTAATGACTTTGAATTGATGATTAATTTTTTTGCCTACCTGGTGGAAACGGGTATTTACAAGCTACATTAAGTTTGGTTTTAAAAAAATCACATCTTTGCACATCTGCCTTTGTGAATGTAAAATGTTATACCTTTGGTAAATTATAGGTAGAGTGGAACTACAAAGTATCAGGAAGGAGAGACTGTTTTTTTTTTTTATTGAAACATTGGTTACACCATAGGAATGACTCTTAGACCCTTCTGGAACGTGATTCTCGATAAAGGTCAAAGACAAAGAAATTCAATTTTAAGAGACAGCACGGTACAAGATTCATAGAACTCTTCTCTAGGAGAGAAAGCAGAGAAGAAAAGACAGATCACTTGGACCATATTCTAGTAGAAAATATTTCTTTGACTCTGACTCCAGGATCATTAGGAAAACTTTGACATATGGTGGGCCTTCCTGAAGGGGGTCATTGAACTATAAGGGTGGTCTTAAGTGTAGGATTGGATCTTTCTTATATTCTATACCAACAATCTGGATATCTGGACATGTAGTTCTCTGGATATGTGTATTTAAAGGGAAAATGTGACAGAATGTTTGAAATTCAGTGTAATCCTTGAAAATCTGATTACTGGACACATGCAGATAACAGATCACAGATCTCTGGCTCAACACTCCTCCCTCTAAACATAAATGAAAGAGCAATGTAGTTTACAGACTATCCCCTGAACTTCTGGTTTACATTAATTATTTTCCTGAAATTAATCATCCTTGGATTTTTGTGTAAGTAGGAAAATAAATTGGTTTTGTTTTGTCTTCTTTCAGAAATCCTGAACACACGCACACACACACACACACACACACACACACACACACACACATTGCCCTGTACGTAGTGGTGGCTTCTTCCTT
Source organism: Tonatia bakeri (assembly GCA_004024845.1). Lineage (NCBI taxonomy): Eukaryota > Metazoa > Chordata > Mammalia > Chiroptera > Phyllostomidae > Tonatia > Tonatia bakeri. The sequence goes on along the minus strand of PVIA01000286.1, from coordinate 389,177 downwards.
TAACTTGAGGCCCTTGTGTTCACTGGATCTTGATCTGTTTTACCTGCTCTTGGAAAAATCCTTCACACTGAAGGGGAAATTGCTAACACCATTTGCATGGCACATCTCTTAGGGAAGGAGCAACCCTTAACAATATCAAAATCTGAAATTGAGGAAAGCGATGCTCATAAAGAAATAGCAGGCTCCCTGCAAATGCAGGAGAGAAGTACTTGGAATCTACAGCCCTTACAGACCCACCTGAAGCCATGCTACCTGATTGGTGGCCTCATCTATGCGTAACTTGGCCCTGATGGGAGCATAAAAACATTCATCTGGTTAGGGATTGAAGTCCAGCTTGGGAACAAAAAGAAAACCTATCATCTGAACACAATGCTGGTGCCCACATCACATTGGATATGAGCCTTCAACCCTTCTTTCTTTTCTTTCTCTTTTAAAGTTACTTCAGGAGCCTTGTTCCATTAAAATACACTCAATCTGAGCAGCCTCTGACAAAGATAAATAGGCTCCTCATGCAGACTAATAATTTAACAATGTGAGCAAGCTAATACACTTACCCCTTCAAACTTGTATTCTTGGATCATTTGTCCACATCATTTGGAGGAGAGGTTGAGAGCTGCCTCGGGGGAAGATGGGGAAGGACCCCAGACCCTCCTTGTTCTGCACAGGCAGCTCTGGCCCCAGACTTTACACACTCTCAGATGAGCAAAACCCTTCATCATTCCCTGGGCTGACCCTCCTTAATAAGAAGTTAAATGAACATCTTATGTTTCTGGAGCATAACCCTGGGGGTTCTAAGAGGTTTTTGAAGTATTTGTCCTAATACCTAAGTTCTACCGCATGAGATAAAGTCTTTGTCACTTCCTAGCTCTGTGTATTTGGATAGTTATTTAACCTCTCTGTGCCTCAGTTTCCTCGTTGGTAAAATGGGAATAATAATGCTGCCTACATCATAAGGTTGCTATTAGATTTAAAGAAGGTAATATAGGTAATGCATCTAGAATAGTGTCTGTCACACGTTGAGCTGCATATGGGTATTTGCTATTATTAGGGCATTTATTATTATTAGGAAGAGGACTTTGGGCAATTACATTTTTCTTGATCTTCTATTTTCAGAAATGTTAGTCACCCCAGTAATGGGTGTTGCCCCATACAGATTAGCATCCTAGATATCTCCTTAGCTGGCCCATCCCTTAGTTGGGCTCTAAGCCTATAATAGACAGCCATGCAGAGTGTGATGTGAGAAATCAGTAAAATTAAGCTAGACAGAAGGTGCACTGTCTTCTTGGAGCATGGAGCGCTAAGATAGATGTGCAAAATTAGTAATTCTTTTATGGATACAGGAGGACTTGGGAGAACATTATTGATGGTGGCAGGGTGGAGCAGAGATAGAAGGTCAAGGAACTATTAAGATTTTAAAACACTTTGGGACACATGGCAATTTTCAGACAGCCAAATTAGAAAGTATAAATAAAATGGAATCACCAGCCTCTGTCCACTGCACTCACTGGCCCAACTTGGCTCTGCATGCCTTTTAGTTATTTTTTAAAAAGCCAAGAATGAATGAAACACTTCCACCATGGAGACTATCCAAATCCCAGTTCTGAACGTGGCAGCAGTGTCGGAATGAAGATATTTAATTTGTATGTTGGATTGTGTCATAGAATTTCTAGACTGTTTGTCAAGAAAATTAACTGCATTATCCTTCAGTCATTTTATCAGTCTTGGATATTATTAAATCATTGTACTTTCCAGGTAAATTAAACTCAGTGGCTTATGATTCTGTGTAGAAAAATGAACAAAAGGCAATTAACCATGCTTTATTTCACAACAGCAGTGTAAGTTTTAAAGAGAATATTTGTAAAGTGATTCTGAGTTCTTACTGCATGAATGCAAATCATGAGTATTAAAGTCAGTGAATAACACAGCTGCCCATGATAGAGGCAGTCAAGTTAAGGGTTTTAAGAGAAGTGTTTAAGGAGTTATTTCTATTCTCTTTCTTGTAGCAGCTAATTTATCCTTTGTACTACCTTGACAGGAATGCAAATGTGCTGCTCTGGGAATGCTGACTGCATTATGGTTAAGTCATTTGTGACTGTTAAATGGCTTGCATTGTAGCAGGACTGATAGGTGTCAGAATTGCATTTGCCCACACATTTCCACCACACAGATTCTGCTCAGTGGACTCCTACAGATCTAACATTACAGTCTTCCTCTCCGATGAGGTGGTTCAGCCAGTTTGCCTTCAAATTCCAATTGGTATGAGTTTGTGGAAATGCAATAAGCAGGACACATATATTGAGGTGGTGGGCCTTAGGAAAATAACAAGAGTAATGTACAGCTTTTCATGCCTGATGTCTAGTTTACCCTTAGAAAGTTTCAAGAGCATGCATGCTCCCAGATTATTGTGCAAACATCTGGTCCACCTCTGGAATGGCTAAACACTGGCCAGAAAGTAGAGATACTATACAAAGCTGATACTTGACTAATTTTAGAAACTGGCCATCAGCAAATTTCACCAGTAAATATCATGTTATCTCTCTTTTTATTTCATTAAGAAAAACAAATCTTTGATACCAAAATCCTTAAACATGAAGTACCATTTTTTTTTGTAAGATTAATAGTTTCAGTAAGACTCTCCCTTGCCAGAAAACTGGGAAGACCATAACAGAGCATAGGAGAATGTTTATCTTACTCAATTACAACTGTTACTAAGCATTCGCTGTGTACCAGACACAATAACAGTGCTTGAAAGACAAAAGTGAATTAAGACATGACTACAACCCTTGAAGGCATTACTGTTCCAAAAGAAAAAAAAAAAAACAGGAAACCAATCAATTGCAACCTTACGCGTAAGAAAAGCTACATCAACAATAAGAAAGTCCTCTAGGTCTGAGGATGGTAACCACCTACCTGGAAGACTTTAAGAACTCTTTACAAAATGATTTGCATTAGAGAGGGCCTTAAAGTTTTAGAATTCACTATAAAGAAGTAAGGGAAGAAGCACTAATCTCAGTAAATGGGCCCTTTTTAAAATTCAGGATAAATAATAATTCTGTCTCCCATGGGGATAAGTAATCAATACAATTAAGTTCTGGTTAATTGGACCATGTTTTTTGGAGCTAAAATGATGGAGAAACGATCATATGAAGTGTATCCAGAAAAAGTCCAGCCATTATTAATATAAAGAGAACACTTTGTATAACATTTATGTAACCTGGCAGCCAAGGAGAGTGGACTGGAATGCACATGCATGAACAATGATGGCTTCACTGTACTAGTCAGTGGGGGAAGTAGACACCATTGAGTGAGCATGTGTACTGTGTGGCTGTCACATTTAAAATGACTAAGTGAGTAGAGCAATAAATTTGCATCAAATTTTGCATTAGTCTTGAACATTCCTCTGCAGAATCTATTAGGATGATTCAGAAGGCTACAGCTATGGGCAACTGGTGATTGGCAGCCTCATCACAACAACATGCTCACTCATGCATCACATCTCCTGCAGAGTTTTTTGGTGAAACATCAAATCACCCAGGTGATTCAGCCCCCCTATAACCTGGATTTGGTGCCCTGTGACTTCTAGCTTTTCCCAAAACTAAGATCACCTTTGAAAGGGAACAGATTTCAGATTGTTGAGATTCAGGAAAATATGACAGGGTAGCTGATGCCAGTTGGGAGAACTGTGTGAGGTACCAAGTGCCTACTTTGAAGGGGACAGGAGTCATTGTCCTGTGTACAGTGTTTTCTTGTGTCTCATTTCTTCTTCAATAAAGGTCTCTACCTTTCATAGTACATGCCTGGATGCTTTCTGGACAGAGCTCATCATACACATACTGCATAAGTAGAAAGTCCTTGTGTGTGTGTGTGTGTGTATGCATGCTTCTGCACACCGTATGGCTATGGCTGCTTCCATGTTATCAAATACAGTTGATTGGCCATTCACTTGACAAGTTCGTTCCAAGTCTTGACAAGACTGACCTATGAAGGCTAAGATTCAAATTTATTCTAATTGACTGCAATGGATTTATGTTCCAATATTTTATCTATAAATTTCTCACAATTTTAAATCAAGCTTTTAATTGGAGAGGGGACTAAGAGTGATGGCTGGGAGTCATGTAACACAATATATTAAATCCACATTATAATTCTGATTATATCATGAGCATCTGTATGTCAGGGTAATATCTCCTTATTTCTTTAAAACAAAGGCCTCTATACTCCTAAGTTTTCACAGAGTTGGAAAAGCTAGTTTTTTGTTTTTTAATTGAAGGCCTGGTTCAACATCATATGCTGAGGGCAGGATTGGAATCAAATTTAGGGCAGATTGACAGAAAACCTTTTATCTCTGGCATTGCAATGGCTTCCCAACTATATATTATTAACATGAAGACATGAACAAAGAAGATAATTAGTAGTTCTTGAGTAGCTACTATGTACTGGACACCTTGGCATGGGTTATCCATTTAATTATCAATTATTATCTCCATTTTATAAGCTAGGGTATTGAAATTCAAAAAAAGTCCATTTTGTAAGTTTATTCATCAAATACGTGATAGAACCAGGATTACAATCCGTGTTTTCTGACTCCAAGTTTACTGTTCTTTTCACTACACAATAGGAGACTATCTTCCCCACTGCCCGCACCCCCCCTCAAATATCCAATTTTAGCTTTCTCCCTCTGACAGTCTTATAAGTTGTACCTTACTGTCTTAGAATGGATTCTCCCAGATGCAGATCTTGAATCAAGGATGTGAATGCATGTAGTTTCTTTGGGAGGTAATTCTAGGCAGGATCCTCAGGGAAGTAAGGAGTAAAGCAGAGGAGGAGAGAAAGACAATAAAGAGCACACTGATGTGCAGGTTATCACGGGGGCTCAATCTGTGGGGATTTCTGGGAAAATGCACAGAGCACATCTCAGAGTTTGGGTGGGCTGGCTGGGATATCTGACCACTAACTCCCATTAGTTATTAGTTGAAGGCTGTTCCTGGGGGCCACAGAAAGCCCTCAAGCAAAGAGTTGAAGGTCTGACATTCTTAGGTCCTGGAGAATAGAGAGTTCTAAAGTGATAAGGTGTGGGTTGCACAGTGTTTGCCAAAATTATTGTCTTCATTTTATAAATATGGTAACTAACAGCCAGAGAAACTAATTCTCATGCCCAGTTACTAAGGGATTTGAACACACTAACAGTGGACTCTGCTATATACTGTCATTTATCCCAAAGGAATGTGTTTCTAATGGTGGGCAAGGGTGAGTAGAGTAACTTCTCTAGGGTGTTGCTCTATTAGCACATTTTACTCCTGCCAGCAAGAAGTTATTTTCACCCCCTCAAACTTCTTTCCCTCCAGTTCTTAATTCTCACCAGCTGTCCCCAATTTGTGAAATAGTCACCATGGTCTTCAAAGTACATTCTCTCTGCCTTCTCAAGGTACCACCTTCTCTTCCATCCCCCCCCCCCCCCCCATTTCAACTTAATCACCTCTGGACTGACCTTATCTCCAAATAAGGGCTCATTTAGAGACACTGGGTATTAGATCAACACATGAATTTGGGATGGCACAATTCAACTCATAACAGTACATATAAGAAGAGGTAGATTGGCTGTAGCTGCTGTGACTCAGTCGGTTGGAGCCACAATCCATGGACCAAAAGGTCACAGGTTTGATTCCTGCTCAGGGCACGTGTCTGGGTTGTGGCTTTGATCCGCAGTCATAGAACATATGAGAAGGAAGCGGATCAATGTTTCTCTCTCACACTGATGTTTCTCTCTCTCTCTCTCCCTCCTTTTCTTTCTAAAAAAAAAGCAATGAAAAAAAAATGTCCTTGGTTGAGGATAAAAAAAAAAGTAAATTAGACCCACAGAACTGATTATTTATGTTAGGTTTAGGAATAATCTTCATTTTCTGGCATTAAAAATGACTGTCATATTTAAAAGAATTTGACATTTTGAAAATTTTGAAAGATTAACCTTTTGAGTGAAATGTGAAACATGTAACTGAGTCACTGATTTTAGACCTGGAATTTAAAGTTAAAAACTATGAGTTTTTGGCTAAGTTTGCAAACAATATTATAGTATTTTAAAAAAATTTAGCTTCTCTATATTGTAAAGTATAACTTCATAGATTTACATGCAATGTCAACATGTCTGGGAAAGTTTTGCTTTTGAATATTTATTTAAAATATGTAAAAATAGAATCTTTTATATTTATGAATGAAGTTTAAAATTTTATTAAAGACTTTAGTCATGTTTGTAAATGAGACATAATATTTAGGAAAATATAAAAATATTGATCAGAGTTCCTTTGGCAGTGATTGGTAAATGTTACTGGATATGACTATAATAATATTTTTAGGTTGACTTTAAGGGAAAACTAGACTCTTTAAATTTTCACTTTAATAAATTGAATATTAATTTATGGGGGTTTTTTTTGGTCACCACCCCTACCCAGCCTAAAGGAGACAGACCTTTCCGCCCAGCCCCCACGGGTGGGGGTCTTGTCCGCAGGGGCTCACTCTGGCCTCCCATTTGTCCCCAAAGTCCTGTTTTTCCCCTGGGTTTTTAGGCAGGCCCTACTAGTGTCAGTTCTACAAAATTAAAAGGCTTCCAAGAGAGTTGTTGGGGTCCCAGGTCTGGTTCGAGGCACTGAAGTCACCTTTTCTTCCCGGGAGAACTTTGCTTCTATAAACAAGTATTAACGTAAAACGTAAGGGCGTGAGGGAGCCAGGCCACTCACAGCCTGACACCCAGCTTGTTCCTGCTGCGGCACCTGGCGGAGCCTGCCCCGCAGGCCACGAAGAGAAGGCTGAGCACCATGGGGTGGGGGCTAAGAAGCTCAACAGCCCTCAGCTGCTTAATTTACTTTTTAAAAGCAGCCACCCAAAGCGTTTGTTGTGCCCTAGTCTGTCCTTATCACAAAATCTCATTTCAGCGTTAAGAATATCATGTGATAAAGAGCTACCTTTTTAATTTAAAATTACTTTTCCCTCATTACAAAAGCCACACATACATATTAGAGGAACATTGGAAACTTTCGAAAGTATTTTTAAAGATTAGAAAACATGCAAGAGAAAAAAGAGCATAAAGAAAAAGTATATAATCCAAGAGATAATTACAACAATAAAGAACCTTGTAATAAATGTCTGCCTATGTCGGTGATTCTTGATGTGTGGTTTCCAGACGGTGGCAGGAGCAGCAGCTGGGAACCAGTTACAAAGGCAAAGTCGTACCCTATTGCCCACTCCCACACTACTGAGCAGGATGCTGGGAGCAGGGCCCAGTGAGCTGGTTGGAACAGTCCCTGTGGGGGATTCTGTTGTATGCTAAGTTTGGGAATCACCCCATGAGTCATAATTGTTCCTGCAGGATAAATATCTAGCAGTGATAGTGTTTTGTCAAAGGTTTTTAAAAATATTTTTTCTAAACCATAGGCTTTATTTAGGGTGCGCCAGTTTTTCCATGAGTGTCCTCTTCTGTTCCAGAGTCCGATCTAGGATCCTATATTATTTTAGTCGTCATGTCTCCTCTATCTCCACAGGTCAATGACAGTCTCTTCATTGTCATCAGCTTTCCTCATTGAAAGACCTTGATATTTTCGGAGGGTATTTGTAAAGCATTTTGTGGACTATCCCTCATTTTGGGTTTGTCTCATGTTTTGTTTGTGATTAGGTTGGGGTTATGCATTAGGGAGAAAATGCCAGAGAGGTGAGGCTGCTTCTCATTACATCATATCAGAGGGTGTGTGATATCACCATGACTAGTGATGTTAATCTTAACTTAGCGCATGCTCAGAGTACTGTCTGTTGGTTTTCTCCACTGTGAAGTCACTATTTTTCTTGTTCCATACTTCATTCTTTGAAAACAAATCACACAGTCTAGCCAGCCCTCAAGGAGAGGGACATTAAGCTCTTCCTCCTAAAGTGGGTCTTTCCTGCATAGATTGTTGGGGATTGTTCTGCAGAAAGATTTCCTCTCTCCCAATGATGGATTATTGATTGATATCAGTATGGACTCACAAATATTTAGTGTTTTATTGTATTAGTTAATTTGTTCTTGGTGGAACTCATTACCCAGCAAAAGGGCTCAGGAGATGAGGAAGATCATGAAGCAAGAGTGACAGCAACACCAGTTCTCATCTTGCCTGCATTGCTGTGTGACTGTACGTTCTCGCAGTTCTCGTTTTAGTCCAGGTGACATCCCTCTCTGATTCTCCATTTCTTCTCATGTCCAATCAGCAGGTGGAACTAGCTGGTAATGATAACCTAGAAGTCAGCATTACTTGAGTGCTTTGTATGACAAGATTCTGAATTAAATGTATCACATAAATGATCTGTTTTCACTTTCCCAGCAATGCTAAGTTTCTTTGAAAAATCCTAGTGTCAATAATGATCATATTAAATTCTAGGTTCTTTGTGAACCTGAAAGTTATTCTAGCAACACTTTTACATATTTGCAGATATCAGACTCTTGTTCAAGAACAAGGTTTTTCCAATTCAATACAGTATCAGTTAGGATTAGCTGTTGCTGTGTGTAACAGAAATCCCAAAGTAACCCAGCTTAAAGGATTTACTTTATTGCATAAAAGTAGTCAGGAAGTCAGCAGAGCAGGACTGATGTATAAACTCCTGGAATTCATCAAAGACCCGGGCTCCTTCTATCTCTATGCTCTGGTGCACAAAACTTAAAATATCAAGGTCACTACAAGATGCAAGAGGATTCCTGGAGCTCTACCCATCACAGCTGCACTGTAGGCAGAAGGAAGAGGATGAGAGGAAGGACTGAAAATAGTGCATTTCAGCTGAGTAAGCTCCCTTGAGGCAGTCTGCCTGGAATGCCCACAATTCACTTCTGTTTTGCACATCAATGGCCAGAACTCAGTTGTGTGATCACACCTCACTTCAAGGGGGAGGATGGGAAATGTAATCTTTTAATTGGGCACATTGCTACCCTGAATAGAATGTGGAAGAAGAAGAGGAAGGGAACACAGGCTGGCCAATGGAAGTCTCTGTTATAGATACCTATAGTGAAAAAGACTATAATCAGAAGCCAAGTAGATCATTTTGCAGATATGTTAATGTAGCTATTTAAAAAGAGGTTTTAATTCAATTTATTTAAGTTAAAGAACAGAACAGTTTATTTATTTTTCTTTGGGTTTTACTTCAGTACAATATTATTTTTTCCCTCACCTTGTTCTAGCATCAGCTATCTCTTCCAGACTGGCTCCAGTTTTTTTCCAGCTTTACCGAAGTATATCTAACTGGTAAAATTGTCATATATTTAAAGTGTTCAACATGATGATTCCATATTTTGTGAAATTATTCCCAGCACCAAGTTAATTAACACAGGCACAGCTCACCTAGTTACTTTTTTTTCAGTGAGAACATTTAAGATTTACTCTCTTAGCAAATTTTAATTATGCATACATTGTTATCAGCTATAGTCACTGCGCCATAAATTAGACACTCAGACCTTGTTAATCTTACAACTGAAAGTTCGTACTCTTTTACCAGCCTCTCCCCTCCAGCCCCCGGTAACCTCCAAGCTACTCTGTTTCTCGACTTTCCCTCCCCTCCTAGATTCCACATATAAGTTATGCCATGCAGGATCTGCCCGTCTCTGTCTGGCTGCTGTGTTTTTTGTTTATCTTTCTCCAGGCTTTTTATCTTGTATTTTCCAAGCTCAGGCCTATAATCAATCATTTCTCTGAGGGAGCTCAATTCCTTTAACCAGATAACTGTATTTAGTAACCAAGATCCGGGCCCTGCGTGTGCTTGTTGCCACTTGGATGTCACCAATTCTGGGTTCTTCTGTGAGATCTAAGAAATACGCACTTTTAAAAATTCCAATATGTATTGCCAAATTCTCCTCTAATCCTTTTTTCTATTTTACATGCTATCACTAATGTACGATTGAGCAAGTTTTCATATATTTTTGTCAAAATGGATCTTTATGATTTATTTTAACATAACCAACTTGGTGAATTAAAAAAAATGGCATATCCAGGAAATTTTTATTAGTGTGCTAATTAAATGTTTTTCATGTATTTACTGGGTATTTTAATGTTTCCTTTCATACACTTTCTCTTTGTGATGCCTGCTCATTCATTTTTCTACTAATGATCAGGTCATTTTCTTACTATAGTAAAATAAATTATTTAAACTTATGCTACTCAAATACTAAGTTAACAGAAAATGGACATGCTACTAGAATGGATATACAAATAGCAATGTCTAGTAAGCCTCAAAGCTTAATTATATTGATGGAATAAAAACCACTCAGTTATCTTTCTGACCTGAAGCTCACCTGAAACGACAGCTGTTAGAACAAATCCAGAGGAGAACAAAATATGGAGCCACTCAGGCTGGCCTCCCTTTGCACTGGCAGCTGGCCGCAGTCACTAACCTCCTAAGAGGCATGAAGTAGGGGTGCTTTCAAGTTCTCCACTCTTGAATAAAAGCCTTGGTTTAGTTGTACTTATGGCCTGATTTATAAGGATTGGCAAGCTGTTCAAACTCTTTCCTCTGAACCTACAAGGGTCACGTGAATTTTGGTATACTTGCAAAGGAAAGTTAAGATGATGAAATTTGAAAAGGTGGTACAGAGGACTATAATTAGCACATTTAATATATGCTATAGTTACTTTGATATAAGATACTCAAGGCAGCAGTCTGATTTATCATAGGCTTGAAAAAAGAAGGTACTGAGCGTGTGAGGTACGAGACTAATTCCAGGGCCTAGAATAGTAGTACAAGGGGCCCAAGCTCCAAACACCTGGTAATGCCTTCCTCTCTCAGTTACTTTACCATTCTTTGCCCCAATCACACTCAGCTAACTGCTGTCCCTTGACCGTGCCAGAGAGGAAGGAAAGAATAAGTCAAGTAAGGAGAACATGAAGAACGAGGATGAAGACCTGGGAAAACACGGGGCAGGTCTCCTTACCCATTTCACACGGAGAAGCATATCAATCAGGATAGGCTACGTTATCATGTGGTAAAACAACACCAACAGCTTGGAGTTTTAGGACAACAAATGTACTTCTGGCTCATGTCACGGAGGGCCACCTGGGGCCTTTGTCCTGTTTACGAATGTCCACATCAGAGACCCGGCTTGACAGATGGGTCACTCCTGGGAAGACTGTTGGTAACTGTGGCTAAAGAAAACACAGGGCTCTGGAGGGTCTTACCAGTGAACTGTTCTGCTTGAAGGTGACATGTGTCACATCCACTTAAACTCATTGGTCTGAACTCGTCACATGGCCTAACCCCAAATGGGAAGAATCTGAACATCTGTCAAACAGCAGTGAGGACCACCACAAAGGGCAGTAGAGAAGGAAGTTAGATGGGAGTTGCCAACATTGCCTCCAGTCAGCGCAAACACCTCACTTGGAAAGGAATTAGTTCAAACTGCAAAACCCTGATAGATTGCAAAAGTTATGTCTACGCCTAGCTTGCTTTTAGTTTCTCCTTCTGTTTATCTGACTCTGCACTGTAAATCTCCACTCAGATGCTCATGGTGGTTTCATTTATCAATATATAATTAAACAAATATTTGAGCACCTGTCAGGCAAAGTGCTGGGGACACAGTTGTGAATAAAGCAGTGACAGTCCCTGGCTTGACTGAATGTGGTGAGCTGCAGAAAACTGAGGAGGCGAGAAAGGCATGGATGGAAAAAAGAACTAGAATCCTGAAAGGCGTGGCTTTATCACTCACCTGCACGTAGTGACCACACAGGATGAACGCGCCACCTCTCAGGCAAGGAAGCATCTGACTTTATTTCTCTAGGACTCCAGGCATGATGCTAGGCACACAGTAGGTGCTATCCTGCTAACGGTCCCCTCTTGCACCCCCATTTCTTCCCCTCTCTTTCCCTTCATCTCCCATCTTCCTTGTTCTCTTTACTTACAATGGTGGCACCAACCCAAATTAAATTATTGTTAGTAAGAAGTACTAACCATATTTGTAAAAGAAAAAAAGGCTGGCATAGAATATTGTTTTAGCCTTTTCATTTCTTAAGTAAGCAGAGATGATGGATATACTTAGAGGAGAAAGTGGCGAAGATAAATTTTACAGACAATAACGGTTCTCAGCAGGGGCAGGTGGATTGGTCTGCATTTTTCCAAACACAGATTTCCCCCTGACGGCTTTCATTCTGCAGCTCAGTGCAGAGGGAGCCATTTATCCAGTGTGAGAAGAGTGCCTTTAGAAAAACACGACTAGACATTGGAAACAAGTTTGTATGGAGAGAAAAAGAATTTGAGCCTTATTATTATTATTTTTTGAAAATCTGTATCTAGTTCTTTTTCAAATTTAGTGAGAAAACAGCACCTGGCACACAATAGACAATATTATTTATTGCTAAATTCATATATGTTCTTTTTCTCCCCCATAGGAAATATTTTGACTTCAAAAATGGCCTTTGGAATGAGGACCTGAGATGTGATTATGGAAAACATGACCTAGTTCCCCCGCCCCAGTAACTGGTAACTACTATATTGCAGTCTTCTACTGAAGTCTTTTGAAGTGCCTTCTTATGAAATTTACATTTTCAATTTTAGTCCAAAAGGGTTTTAAAAATTGCAAACTGAACTTTGCAATTTTCCAAGATTCAAATTCATTTCCAAATAATGCTGTGAGTCAGTAACCTTAAGACTGCCATGAGAGTACTGGAATATATATTTTGGTATTAATATTGCTCTAATACCAGGGCCCCAATTATCCACTATAATGAGCTAAACAAGAAAAACAATAATTCAGAAGAAGGCATAAATGTACAACTTTCCAAATGAAGTCAATTCTGCGTGGCTTACTTTACATAGCCACATTTAAAAAAATAAATCAGAGCATAAATAAATAGATAACCGAGAACAAATCAACCCTTTTGCTTAGGTTTCAACAAGAAATTCGGACTTGGGTTGTTTAAAGTGTATACATATATCCCTGAAGAGCCTGTAGTGAGATTATCCCTAATACCCTCCCTCTTAGGCAGAGAGTTTTGTTTTATTTTATTCTACCCAGTTCTCCAGCTTTCTTTATTTTTATAATGGTTTTATGAGCACTGAAAATTGGAGATTAGATTTATACAATAGCTGGAATTTTCAGAAGTAGATGCAATGGAAGCAGAAGTGGACAAAGGCAGGACTAGAATGAAAGCTCACAAAACTTAGGATGAATACAAAGACAGGAGGAAAAAGAAACCAACGTACGGATGGAGAATGATAGGGACAAAACATTAGAGAGGAGTCAATGAGGTCCAAGGGTTGTGCAAGCAAAAGCACGTTAGAACGTTAGGAGGAAGCACACAAGCTGTATAGGGAGTGAGTATCAGTGAATAATCTAACAGGCAGTGAGAGCTTGAGTATGGCTCTGAGCATGGATAACAAGACACCAGTGGAAGAAATTATTGCTCATGAGGATGCTGAAGAACTTTGAGGACAGGATGTTTTGTCTGTGTCAATGACATAGTTGTTAGCACCGGCAGTTCCTATGAACAGTAAAACTGTGAACTTACAGAGCTTGTATAGAATTACTCAATGGACAAGGAGGCTGTGCTTTGGCAGGGAAAGCAAAAAGTGGGAAGGGAACGCGAGAGCCAGAGCCCTGCTTCTGAACATTGCCTCAGGCACGCTTCAAAACAGAATAGATAGCATGTACTGAAAATTGCCACCAGCCAGACACTCTGCTAAGGGCTTTACATTTATTCTCCCAGTTACTATTCCCAACAACATAAAGTTATCATTTCTCCCAATTTTACAGATTAGAAAGGGGGTGAGGAAAGATTAATCTGCTCGATGATAAATGTGTGCAGTCCCTTTTGAACGCAGACAGTTTATTTCCAGACTCCATGCTCTTAACCACTCAGCCATATATCGTCACTCAACTTGGAACCCCATCTAGATGAGGCTAATGACATTGGGTGGGAGGACTCTAGAACTGTCCTAAGAAACTAGAACAGCTTATCTACTTGATCAAGACCAGTTTTCTCGATTTTGGAGGAGGGCTCTTTAACATGAGACATAACTAGAGGCTAAAACTGAATTATGAAAAGTAGCTAGAGAGAAGGGAAGACCTATTCCCACACCCAGGCAGGCACTGCACCAGCCAGCCCTATGAGAGAGTGCTGATGGAGAACACCATTTTGACCGAGGAGCTTGTGTGGGTGGCGGTGTGTCTGCTAACTGGGTGATTCTGAGAACTCGTGGTGCAGAGGCCACCGCCCGTGAAGAGAGGAATTGATGTGATGAGGATTCCCGAGGCCGAAATAGTCTAAGCTAGGCCATCGAAGCCGATGACATGGCAGCCCTAGGTTTGTTCTAAATGGCTGTGAAAACTGCTGAGAACCCTAACTCTGAAGTATAAAAGGAAACTTTGAGAAGAGCATAAATAGAAACTCTATGACTAATGCATCCCTTGGGGAGTCCTTTTGTTGTTGTTTTCAAGTCAGAAATAAAAGTAAATTTCAGTCAGTGGCCAATGTGGAATCCTCATGTTTCTTACATCCAGATGAAGACAAGTAGTTGTTCAGACAGCAGCCTGAGTGAAGCCCAAGGAATGGAGACCCAGAATCCCTTTATTAGCCCTGCTCCTTTACCAGAGCAAGTGTCAGTTCCCAAACCAGAGGCAGATTATAGGGATGGCAGTGCTGGCGGCACTCTGGGGAAATGAAGGGCATAGGAGACACTGTACAATCAAAAGATGCCCCCAAGTCAGGGGGAAAAACAGTACAGGATCCACAGCGTAGTATCAGAAGGTCTATGGGACTGGAATAAGCTGAGTCAAATTTGGGGGTAGGTACAGATATGCAGAGCAAGTTCCAGAAATAAGGACGTGTTGCCTGGGAACAGGAAGCTTTGGCGTGGAGCAGTGCAAGGTGTATTTGTTTAAAGGGTCTGAGAGCATATTCACAGACTAAGTGTTTCCCATTCACAGGCATTTTTATACGCTTCTGCATCTATAGATCATTAGGTGCCCCTATTTTTCTCCCCCAAAATTCACATCCACTATAGACAAGCAAAAAATTATAGTGTAGCAAAAATGAAGAAAAAAGCAACCAAATGTAGCTCTTCAGAAATATTGTTAATCTTTGATATATTCATCCAGTTATATATATGCGCATATATATTTATTTATATTTTCAAAATCAGTTTATGTTATACATGGTGGTCTATAAATTCATTTCCTCTCTTGGCATTATATTGTGCCAAAACATCCAGGAGGAGATGATTCTTATGTTACATAAGCTATTCCAAAAAAGTACAGAAACTGATGGACAAGTGCCCAGCTGTAGGTCAGTGTCACTTACCAACTCCATGATACAAAATACTAAAGTACTTACAAATTAAATATAGTAATATACCATGACCAAGTGAAATTTACTGAAGAATATGAGAAGGTTCTAATGATGGAAATTAATCTGTGCAATTTACTAGATCAAAATATCAAAGAAAGAAAAAGCCATAATCATTACAATGATAGGTGCCACCATTCTTGATATTTTGATAATTAGAATCCCTGGTCACTAGGAAAAGAAAGAAAATCCTATAGGCTGAATAGATATGTAACAGAAACATCACAGTTAGAGGTGGGGCGGGGTGGGAGGGCAGCACTGGGGAGAGAGGAGAGGAGAGAGAACAGGTGTCCTGTATTAGTGCTCTACTTCAACATTTTCCTGAAGGTTCTAGCTAGTGCAAAACACACATGAAATAAAAATAATAAGTGTACAAAAGAAAAGTTAAGTTTGTCACTATTTGCTATAGTATTATATGTTTAGGACATACAAGAGAAGAATCCTCATCTCCAAGAAAAAGATTTATTTTGTTCTATTTTTACATTTTACACACTTTTGATTGATTGATTTATTTAATATCCTTTTGTGTTGGGTAAAAGATTTATTGTATTTTTTATTACCATTTAATCCCCTTATACTCTCCATTCCCCTGCATTCCCCTGCAATCACCACACTATTGTCCAAGTCCATGAGTCCTTTTTCTTTCAGGCTCAATCCCTCCACCCCCTAAATCACCCTCCTCCATCCCTTAGGGGATCCCTGCTCTCTATCTATGAGTCTGCCAGGCAGAGAAAGACAAGAACCATATGATTTTACTCATGTGTGGAATCTGATGTACAAACTGAACTAACAAGGAAAAGAGAGGGAAAGACTTAGAAAGATAAAAGATTTCAACAAGGTAGTTTATATGCAAGGTCAGCTTGCAAAATCAATTGCTTTTCTGAATACTGTCAATAATTTAAAATTAAAATGAAAAGGAAATGATCACAGCTAAAATAGGAACCACTACTATAAACCACATAGCAATAAACATAATGATGAATGTATAAGATGTCTGTGAAGAAAATAATATATTTTTAGAAATATAAGAAAACCTATGTTAAACAATATAACATGTTCTGGTATGGTAAAAGTTATTAAGATCTTTTCTTAAAAAGCAATTAAACTGTAAGTTGGTATTTAGTGAGGATAATTTTTAAAAACATATATATAATATACCTTTATTGTTTTATCACTTTCTCCTCTTTGACCTACTCATCCAGAGGCCTCCATTGATTTGGGGAAAATTAGTATCTTAATGCAGAAATGCAAAGAGGCAATATTCATATTTTGACTTCAAAAACATAATTTTTGATTTCACAGCAGAGAAATTGTCTTGAGAGCCAAGGTTTGCTGAGTGAGAAAAACAGTTTCTGAGTCTCACAATCTCTCTTTTATATTTCAAGAAGTAAATACGGCTGACCTAGATCATAGGGTTTTCCTATTGTCACTAGTGCAGGCAGAATGCAATATGCCACATAAGGGAAGTTCCTATAAAATGGAAAAAAAAAAACAAAAACAAAGAGAACACCACCCCCCAAACTTGGAAGGAAGAAGAGAGACTTATAAGGAAAATATATGAGATAAAGATGCTATCTGCCCCCCGCAGTGCTTCAGGTACCTGCCTGACCCCATACGTAGTGATCACAATTATTATTGACTCTATTCCCTGTGCTGTAATCTACAACTTTGTGACTATTTGCAACTCTGTAAAGTGCACGGGTTTCTAACCACTTTGCTGGACATCTGAAACTAGTACAGAATAATATTGAATATAAACTGTAATTGGAAAAAAAAGATGCAGTCTGAATTCTCATAAGGGACATAAGAACCACTGCAGTGTCAAAAAGAAAATAAAATGGAAAAAGAAGCCCTGATATGTGTATCAGTAAGAGAAGAGTTTAATAATATATACTCATAAAATAATAGGTAGACTTTAAAAAGAATAAGAAAGATAAGTCATAGGACTGTATGTATATAATACAATCACATTCAGCTCAAAAATTATACCATCAAACTATTTCCATGCCAGTAGGTACATGTCCATAACATCATTTCTGATGGCTGCATATCTTGCATTGTATGAACATGCCATAGTTTTCTCTTGCTACCTACTTAGTTTGTCTCATAACTTTCATATCACAATTTTAGACACATATCACTATAGACTTTCTGACATCTGTTATACAATCATTTTTTTAAGATAAATCGATAGAAGAATTACTGAGACAAAATACAGGCAAAATTTTAAGATTTGACACACACTTGCATGTGGTTCTCCAAAATGGTTCTACCAGCTGTGTAGCTCTGGGGCTGATGCTTTAAATGGGGAGCAGAGAGGTAGGTAGGTAAACTTGATTGGAATACCTGGGTAAATTGTGCAGAAAGAGACAAGCGCAGATCTAGACATTCCCAAACAACTCTATTGGTAGCTTTGTGACATAAAGGTGTTGTTTCTTTAAATACACTTGGTCACAGTTGCAGCAGTAGCAGCAACCAGCCCTATTTCCTTCGCCAGATTAGAAGAGCCTTCCCAGAGGGTTTGCTTGGCACAGTGAAAAAGTAAGGAGGCGTAGCCGAAAGAACACTAAAATGGAGGTAAGAACTGTGGATTCATATCTGAGCCTTAGTTTGTATCTGTGTGAATTTTGGAAAATCCTTAATCTCTCTTAATCTTCATTTCCTCGATGTAAAATGAGAATAATACATCTGTGGTGGCAGTTATAGTAAAATAGTGTATGTGAAGGGACCTGGTACGGCGCCTGAAACAAAAGACATTAGATTTTTATTTTGGTTTCCCTCCTAGAGAGCAAGAGGATGAGTAAGTTTTGTGCAAATAAAATGAATTACTTTATTTGTTGGACGTTACACATAAGGGAAAATCTGTTGGATAAAACCCAAGATTGGAGCGTAAGTTCCAGAAGCACTTTTCAGGGACACTACCGCTCCATTGTTCATTTCCTATATGATCTCTGTGATTAATCAAGGGTAATCAACTTACTAACCACATTACCTTCTGGTATACAACATAGTGGTGTGCATTTGTATATGTTATGAAGTGATCGCCATGATAACTTAGTTACCTCCTGTCACCAAAGTTATTACAGTATTATGGTCTGTATTCTGTGTGCTGTTTGCTGCTTCCCCATGGGTTGTTTATTTTATCACGGGAAGTTTGTGCTCCTGAGTCCCCTTTCCTGTGTCACCTACCCCCATCCCCTGGGGACCACGACTTTGTGCTCTGTATCTAGGAGTCTGTTTCTCTTTTCTGTTTGTTGTATTTGTTTGTTTTGTCTTTTAAATTCCACATATAAGTGAAGTCATGTAACATTAGTCTTTCTCTGACTTTTCTCACTTAGCATAATACCCTCCAGGTCCATCTGTGTTGTTGCAAAGGGCAAGATTTCATCCTTTTGTTGTTGTTGTTATGGCTAACATCTCATTACATAAATGTACGCCACGTCTTCTTACCCATTCATCTTGAGAAAATTGCCAGCTCTCCTGAGATACATTTTCCTTGCTATAATGAATGAGTGTGTTCTGAATCAAAAGGCCTAAAGGCTAATGTCTTGTGTATTTGCATTTTTCCAGAGATAAGGTTCGTAGCCATCAATAGATTCTCAGCGATCTTGTTGCAGTCATGTTCTGGTTAGTAATGCTCTAGAATCTTAATGGTCTCTAAAACTCCATCCACCTATAACACTCCCATTCTGATCAAGCTTATAACTGACTCTTCCTTTTGGTTCAGTGCAAGTCACTAATTTGTTATGAAGCGAAATAATATTTTTAGTGGTGATGTTCCAGCCAAAATCTGTAGGCTCTTTCTTGGCTTCCCAGCCTTGCGGCAGTTCCCCCACAGCTGCTGGGAAAATGGGGCGGCCCCGGTGTTGCCACACCAAAGGTTCTGATTACCCAAGTGGTTTCTGGACTCATTATCCTCCTAATCCTTCTTGGTTCATTTAAATAAATTCTCTCTCTTGGATAAGTCACCGGAGTACAGATTTAATTAATAGGTGGCAACATATTGCAACTCTCACTGCCAAGACACATGATGAAGAGCCTTAGGCTTCCAGATCTTTTGATTGTTTTTATGTCAGTCTTCTTGAAATATATAAGCTCATATTAAGAACAATGTCAGATTAAAATCTTCCCATGGTAAATATGAATATCTGTGAGTATTAAAAAGTAAACTGAAGAAAAATACTAAATGTAAAAGGTTATGTTTGTAATTGATACATTTTTAACAATAAAAATTAATGTTAGATCGCTGCTCAGAGAAGTAAAATAATTATTCTGTTAGTATTTTTCAAGAGTCAACAATGTGCTATGCAAGCGGGTATAAAGGATGGACTGCTGAACTCGAATTCTTCCCTCAGGAAAGTAATTTATCAAGACATGCAAGAATATGATATGTGTATGCACATAACTGTACTACAATGCTGTAAGCGTTAAGCCCCCACTCAGCACTGATAGTTCAATTTGTTAATTCCCAACTCAGTAGTGATAGATCAATTGCTAAAGTTGTCCTAGTGGTCAGAGAAAACCCCTTGACATGGAGGGAGGAAATATCTCATACAGAAGTTAGCCATTGAGCGGAATTTTGAAGCACAGGTTGAGTCTGGGCACGTAAAGTACCATCGGCACATTCAGAGGCAATAGCACGGACAGAACAAGAGGAATTGGAAAGCTTGGAGGCCTCTTTAGGATGTGCGTTTACTTCAGCTCTTGGTAACACTTCTCCTCAGCTCCTTGGTAATATTTCTATCCCCATGGTTACAATTAGTCATCCTAATTCTGGTTTCCCTTCTCAAATCCCACCTCCATAATTTTATTCTGAAACTTAGCACTCCTACCTACATCAATGTATTTTCTCTTGGATAAATTCCAGGACATTTTACATGGTATTCCAGGTCTTTGGGTTTCCTGGAAGGAAACAGTAAAACGGCAACCACCAGGGTGGGACCGCAGGGGGCGGCGATAGGGGAGCCCCTGCCCACTGGGCTCACAGCGAGAGGAGACTGTGCTTGTGCTCCTCGGTGAAGCATTCGGATAGGGTCCCTCTGCTGTGGTGTAAGAAGCCGATCTGAGGACTGGAGTGGGGCAGGCATCCAAAGCAGGAGAGATGGCGCCTGGGACCCGGAATGCAAGGTCTCTGCCCATGGAGATCACGCGTCCTGTGAAATCCTGAAAGGCAGGCTTGAAAATTTAAGGAGACCAGTGACAATGGGAATCAGCTCTGGGAAACATCAGCTGAAACCTCAGTTTCTTTAAAAATGGAAACGGCTAGCAATCCTGGACTCTCCCGCCCTGCCCTCTGCAGTTTCCCTCGTTTACATTGCTGTACTGTAGAGGTGCCAAACTCATTTTCACCAGGGGCCACATCAGCCTCGTGGCTACCTGCAAACGGCCGCATGTAACTTTAGGACTGTAGAAGTGTAACTCTCCTTAACAGTAAAGCGAGAGCTCTGCGCTGCTGCCAGGTAGAAACCAGGTGTCGGGCAGATAAAACAAGGTGGAGGGCCGGACTTAGTCCGCGGGCCTTGTGTTTGCCACCTGTGGTCTATTGGCTTCATTTTCGGTATCTCAGCGAAGCAGAGGAATGTGACATCCCTACGGACTGGCTTCACCAGGGGAAACTTCATGGAATGGATGGGGCTTGAACTAGAACCTGACAGGGCAGACAGCAGAATGTGTCTGAGGGCCTGAAGGCTGAGTAAGAGGCCTCCACAGTATGGAATACATTCTCATGGGCTGTGACTGACAAGTCCGGTAAGGGCAGGTTCAGCATCACTGAGCCCTGACTATGCTGTTACAATGGAGGAAGTCCCTGCTTGCTTCCAGGAGGGGGGAAAGGTATATGTACATACCTTTTCAGTACATATTTTTATATACTGAAATTAGAGGGAAGGGGTAGTTTGTGAAAAAGAACAGTGGACTAGGAGTCCTGATTTCTACTCCTGGTGATTTTAGTAACTTGTTATGTGTCTGGGCAATGCCGATATTCTGGACCTCCACTTCTTTATCAGTAAAATTAAGGGATTGGACCAAGTAATTTAGTTTCTTTAGGTTCTCAAAAGACCTGTGATTCTAAGGAAAGTAGGCTTTCTTATATCTACAAATACCTGTATACCTCAATGGTTGGGCATCAATGTATTCTGTTGGAGGTTAGAGGGAATGGTGTTTTGGTTGAGGAACTGTGAAGGGGTAACATGCTTGCTCAGCAAATATTCATTGACCTACTATGTGCCAGGCACTGTCTTAGGGACTGGAGATATAGTGGTGAGCAAAATAGACAAAACATGCCTGCCATCATTGATCTTAAGAGTGGGGCAGAGGAGCACAGGAAATAAATGAGACACAATGTGCAGGACATTACAAGGTGACAAATGCATACACGTGATGGTGTCTGGAATTGAAGAAGGCTCTGTGTGATACATGGAAAGCAGAGGATTAAGCAAAAATTAAGCATCGTGGAGCAAAACCAGAGCAAAATTTTCTGTTCTCTGAACCTTCCATTTAGCTTCTGGATGCTGTTCTGAGTTCTACATTCCTAACGATGGGAACATTTTCATCAAATACATCTGTGAGCTACTGCGGCCAGGGACCGTGGCAACAGGCGTGGTGATCAGACAGTCATCCATTGCTTGCCTGATGCTGGAACTTCTAGAAAAATGCTGTCAAAGGCCACTGTGGGCCTTGCTTCTTACTGGCAGCCCCCGTTGACTGCATACGGCTTGTATTTTCCCTTGGCTAGCATTCCTCTCTTTTTTCTCTTTCTTTCTTTTTTCTTTTGGCCTGAAATTATAATTTAATGACTATTATCCAATTGTTCTTTTTCACCACCTGTTTTTTTTTAATTAATGATTTCACAGAATTTTTTTAACTGTGTTTAAAACAAACTCTCTGTTTTGCAGGCCTGTAATCTCATTAGTAGGTCTAGATAAGGTGTAATATTTGTGTCAAAGAAAGGAAGTCAGCATGCTCCAGTATCTTAAGAAAATTACATTTTCTGAAAGCAAGTTGGCCTCTATCTAATCTCCATAAGACACTTTTTTTTCTTGACAACCAAACACAAATTGGCTGATCCCTTAAAAAAGTCAAAGTTTAGAGAAGGAGGTTAGAGTTTAAGTAAAATAAAACAACCTGAAAAACACTTAATCACCCAAGGAACCCGTCATCCGAATTGCCAGGAAATATATGAACATATCATCTAGACTCGGCTAGAAGAACTAAAGGTCAATATTTAGAAATGCATAATTTCTTGGGTAAAAGTCAAAGCTCAAATTCCAAGTCCAATTGCTTTATGCTGTTATGATTCGTTATGGAGGTGGTGAGGGAAGGATGGGTGAGGGTGCCAACACAGAACCACAAATCCACTGGAAGGAAACTCGTGCCGCAGAGACTGAGGGGCAAAGACAACAGATAAAGCTGTGATGGTTGGCTCTGGATTTTCCAGTGTTGATTTTTGAGATGCCTGCTGGCTGAGTCACAGTGGAAACTGACAGCGAGCAACTCCATGGGCTGCGGGGCGCTCAAAACAAGGAAGAAAAAGACGAACAGACTCCAGAACAGACAGGAGTGGCTGTGACAGCCCCATGCGGTCCAGCAGGGCCCTGGCAGCCCTGGTCCTTAACCTGCTCTACAAGGTATAGGGAGAAGGAGGCCTTTGGTCTTGTTACCATTATCTTCTTTCCTCCCCTGGGGTCTTAGGAACTTTCCCAGACACCTGTGTCAGATGAGTGTTACATCAAATATTTATGAGCACTTATACCAATACTAAAGAATTGAAGTGTTAATAGACGTAGTCATAATACGGATAGCGAATACTTATATTGTGCCCACTATTATCCAGTCACTGTTCTAATCACATAGATTGACGGTTTTCAACCGGTGTGCCACAAGAATTTTTAAAACATGCCATACCTAATTAGTCAGGGACACTGACCTCTTTTCCTTTAGATTGTCAAATTAAAAAAAATGACAATAGCCGACATAACAATAGCCATCTGACATGAATGAATTAAAATTATAACTATTTTTGTCAGATTGACCAAAAATTATATTTTTTGTGTGCCACATAATTTTAGTGATTAGTGTATGTATGCCATACATAAAAAGGTTAAAGTCACAGGCATGATTAACGCATTTAATCCTCACTGGTGAGGAAACCTGAGCCACAGAGGAGTTAAGCGATTTACTCAAGGGCACCCAACAAGATTCACAGCTGGAGGAGGAAACTTGGAGTCAGAGGAACATCTAACCTGTGCCTTCTAGACTCCTCACTCAACTTCCAGCCATGGGAGTATGTGTTGGGGGGTTGAAGATAGGCTGCATAACTAGGGGGGTCCAGAGCACTGTCTTGCCACACCCCTGCCCCTGCCCACCTTAACACCAATCTGAGTCCCTAGGCTCAAATGGCAACATCAGGATGGGAAATACCAGGGCCTGGAGAGAGACTTAGAGAGGGTCTACCGAACAGGAGAGCTGAAGTGGAGGTGAGGGGCCCCTGAGGACCAACAGAAAACTGGGGCTATTGGATGGCAAAGAAACACCACTTGAAAAGCGTTTCAAGTCCTGAGAGAAGAATACAAAAATCTAATGCTATTCATAGGGAGATCATATATTTGTATGTCCCACATCAGGATACATGGTTTGAATGAGTCTAAAAATGGGGCAAAATATTTACAGATAGAATGGTGGCTATCCCCAAAATTCACTGACATAACATACTGAAGCTGTGTTCAAACCGCCTATTAAATATTTGACTGCATTCAGTTAAGGTACCAAGTCACCTTGTAAAGGTGTTTATGTCCACGTGCAGGTGTGAATCTTAGGTCCCAAAGTGCTCTGCAGCTGCTAAAACAGATAGACAGACAAATGATCAACACTCGTTGAGAACTGCTGGACAGACCACAACATGGCTATTATACAGAGGTCTTTCATCCAATATCATATACTATCATACGTTCATTATCCCTGCGGTGTCTCTACATGTATATGCAGAAAGCAGACACCACAACCCCCAAAACTTGCCTCGTATTCAGGACACAGGTCTCTCTGTGGCTTTCGGGAACCTTGTGAGGGTTCTTTAATTAATTACAACAGAACAATAATCCTGACCATCCTCCCTCCCCTACAATGGCCTGAGGCTTCCGCAAGCTGTTTTCTGGATAGCTTTGTCTTCCGATAATAAAAGACACTTCAAAAGAATGTCCCTTCTGACGTGGAGAAGAGCCAGGGGAAATTCCCTTCAGAATGTCTCTCATAAATGCTCCCATTTCCTGAAACAGGAACAGGAGGCCATAGAAATGAACTCTAACACGAGGCACTACGGTGGCATTTGTCACAATGCATTGTAGTCATTTATTGTGATTTTCTGTTTTGCCTACAAGGGACTTTGTTTCAGTCAGCACTTCGTGGGAGTATCAGGCACATAATAGGTACTCTCAACTAAACTGTTGTTGAAAGGGATAAATGAGTTCCCTGTTTCTGACTCAAAGAAGGAACTTTAAGCTCAGGTGAAACACACACACACACACACACACACTCCCCAAGGTACAAAACCACAATACATGTTTTACTTCATTGGCTATAAAGAAAATCAATTTACTAAGCACAAGCATTTTTATAGTATGACAATACTTCTTTCTGCAGTCTCTTCCTCTCCAATCACCCCCCCAAATATGGCTAATAGCTTTTACATTTTCTTTTACATAAATAAAATACTTCTTCCAGCAAACCTACACTATGCCTTTTCTTCCTTAGAGATAGTCAACTTTCAGTGGATGCTGACCAAGGACAGGCCAATCCCTGTAAAGAAGGCATTGTTATCTAATGCAGCAGATGAGACTCTGGGTCTAAGGGAACTACATTAACTTGCTCTTTATCACAGAGGGGCAAGGGTGTGATTCAGATCCCAAGGTCTTGCTTTCATCATTACAAGTGACTTCCTCACAAGTTTCATAACCTTGCCTTTTTTATCTCAGAGGGGAAAAAAGTTGAATGCAGTTACTCGGGGAACTGGGCAGGGGAGGCGTTGAGGAGCAAGCACACTGTCTGGAGGGGGATTAGCCTTAATAGGAAACATGGCAGGTAATGGGAGCTCCCCAGCCAGAGGCAATGCATTGTTTATGGAAACGCCAAGGAGTCACTTTATGAAGAGTGACTTTTAAACCCAGCCATAAGGGCAATGATATTGGGATCCTAGAGCTCCACACTTGGTGAATTATAGAATGTAAACACAATTAGTAGGGCGCTGAGGCTGTTTGTTGGCAGCAGGGCTTAGAAACACAAACACGAGTGTCAGAAACCTGAAAACACTTCCTTAGAAGGGTAAGACACATGAGAAAAATCCTCCATGAGGCAAAGAAGTAACTAAAACAATTGCAAAGGTGCTCGGACATGCAAACTTCAGCTCCTGCAGGCAGCAATGTCAGATTCATTGGGTTTGGCCCAATTGATGGGCCAAAGAAATCTAGACCTAGTGTAATTTTAGGGGTGCTAAATGTCAGACTCTAAAATCTCATTCCCCGCCTCAAAACCTGCCACCACATCACAAAGTCCACTATTAGAATCACTTTGGGTTTAGACATGGTTATGCAGAAAACCCCTGTGGCTTTGTAAGTTTCCAAGAGTAGGAGCACACTAAATTTTTCCCAGAATAGTATCTGGGAAATAGTATCAGTTTCTAAGCAGATAGTAAGTTGCTGCCACAATTGGGCGAGACAGGCAGTTTCTGAAAGAAGACAGAAAATGTCCAAAGTGCAGAGCACACCTCTGCGCCCAAGACAGCAGGAGATGAGAGAGAAGGGGGGAGTGGGAGGTGGCATCAAACACATCATTCATTCTATCAACAAATATGACTGAATGTCTATGTGCCAAATGCTCCCCTAAGCAGTTGGCACATAGACATAATGACAAAACAGGCAAGCATTCTGTCCCTCATGTAGCTTATAGCCAGGGATACATGTAGATGGACCTTTCTGACTTGGCCATTTATTTTTGGCTGGACCAACACCATGAACTAGAAGTTCTTGACAGAGAATACCTATGATAATAGCAAGGTTGTAAATAAACTTGACCCTGCTTAAGTCAATGGTAGTCTGTTACCTATGTTGTACCCCCATTTTACCAAAGAGGAAACCAAGGTTAAAACCCTCTGAAGATTACAGTTAGTGGGACTGTGCTGGAATGATGTCTCAGGACTTATTGGTGGAAGAGGTAACCAAGGCTAGAACACGAATTCTGAGGTCAACAGAACTAGATCTGAATTCTGGCTCTGCTGCTCCAGTGAACTTGGCCAATCCATGCATTATCTTCTTCACCCAGGGCCCTGATGTGCATAGTTGGGATGATAAAACCCACTTCAAGGGACTGAGATAAAACTGACTTGAAAAACATCAGGGAAACACAACAATTTCTGGCATGTCGTAGGTGCTCCATAAATGACAGCTATCACATCACAGGTAATCCCCATTCCTTTCCTTTTCCATTACTTCGTACTTGTCACCTGTACTGAACATCTGCCTGAGTCCGCACGGTCCCCACTCCGACCCAGACCATTTCCCTCTGTTTCTGTAAATCGTACACCCAGAAGACTCCAAGAAGCTCAGCCATGGAAACTCCCCATTCCCATTCCACAGGCACAGGGAATTACACATCAGCCAGTCTGGTGTGTTTTTTGCACATGAGTTTTGAAAGCTTGTCCCTTTGAACACACAGAAGTCAGGAAATGCAGAATTAAGGTTCCCAGAGCAATCATAACTCACTCACAATGCACATGAAGGCATAAATTTCACTCGAAGTACAATAGCATAAAACACAGAGCACACCAGAGTGGGAGAAGTTAAGACGGTTGCTGAAGTCATAAATTCGAACTTCCTGACTAGGATGCATTTTCATTGTCACCCAGGATACTGCATTAACATAGCATTCACACTGGAAATTGCAACATAATTCAGAGGCTGCTGTGCCTGTGGCTGAGGTAGTTTCTGCTGTAGGGATCTCTTCTCAAACATTCACAAGGATTTCAAGGAAAGAACCCTAAGAAGAGATATTAGTTTCCTGGGGAATGTAGCTAAATCCACTCAGCATAAAAGGATTTAGTTACGTTTATTTTCTAGCAAGGTGGCTCAGCCAGTCCCAGCCAGTATCTGAATCCTCTGCCTGGATTCTGCAGGAGTATGGGCTGCAGCTGCCAGGAAAGGTGAAAGAAATGGAAGCCCGGTAAATCAGTGCATGCAAGTTGGCAACTGGTGGGTTTCCAATAGAAATCAACTTGGCATTCCTGCAAGATGTAGAAATCAGAGTGAGAATGACACCCACAGGTCCATGGTTCACGGACTGTGGCAGAGACCTACAGGATCAAGGGACCTGGAGCAAGGCACCACCTCAGTTCAAGCTCTCCTTCTACCTGGGCCTGGGGGCCTGGTCAAAGGGGGTTTAATGATAATAGTACTTGACCTTCACAGAGGAAGGAGACCACAGGAATTCTTATGGTCCTGCCCACTCATGATCATGTATTCTTTGATTGTAGAGTCTAATCTTAACAAGGTTTTTGCACAGTTGTCTCCTCCTTGTCTCAGAGAAGGCGTCTGCTTTCTGCACAAAGAGGCTGCCTATTTCTCGCAGGGTGCTCACTTTATCCTCATGTACTTCCCTCATCTCTCACTCTTCCTTCTTTATTAAACAATAAATGAGTATATAGTGCCTGACACTTTGTAGAGGCTCCGCAAACGTCAATTCTGTTTAGGTTACCTGCATCCGGTGCCTAGTCCATTTGTATGGGGATGGAGCATTCCTTTGCTCCTGCTCCTGTCTCCTCCCCGCCTCATACACGGGCAGGGGCAGGGGACTGCCCTACCATACCTTGGGCTTCCTCTGCACAGAGTATCAGCTCAGAGAACGTCCTAAATCTAACTTGGTAACAGTGACTTCGATCCCTTTTGGACATTTCCCCTTTCATCGCAGACCAGAAAATCCAGTCAGGATGTACTTTGGGTCTTCTGTACTCTGTATTCTGTGAAGAGTGCACCCTTGCTTTTCATATTCCCCTCCATGGCTATCACATATCTGTGCTTTTCATGAAATAAAAAGATGTGACAATTGAGTGTTGGTCTTTTCTCCAAGTTGCATCTGTCTGAGGACTGAGGCTGCTAAGCATTTATGAAGTCAAAGAGAGTTCAATCTCTGATATCTCATTCATCACGCATCCTGCACACGACTGAGCTCAGCAATCCTTCCTTTGCGTTGTTTCTCTGCTCCTCCCCCGCCTTCCTATTTCCACTGCTCTGCCCTGAGGCTGGTCATAGAAGACTTGCACTTGGCCTTTACCCAATCTCTTCACATGCAATGTTGTGACTCAAAATGCTCTGCTTTAAACTTACTTTTTGCATATGATACATCCCTTACTCAGAAACTGGAAGAGGCTCTTTATTTCTTAATATCAAATACTGAGTCCTAATGAGATTCTGTGAGGCTCTTCCCTAGAGATGGTCTTCTCCTCAGGGACTGGGAATTCTTGACGGTAGAAGCAACACGGTTAAGGGGCGATTTTATCATCATCTTTAAACCCTGAGATACTTCTTACGTGAAGGATATGTTTGCTTAGGATAGGATATCCTTCACTCTGTCGCCTCTTGTGTTGGACACGTGTCTTAAAATTACTCTCATTTTTTCCATTTGTCATTCATACTGAGAAGTCAACTAAAACTCCAAAATCTTTTCACAGTTATTGCTATTAAAACATATTTCTCATGCTGTATGTTTCTACAGCATGATTCTTTAAAAAATATCAAAATCTATCTTGGTAATTTCAACTTAGTCTTCCAACAGCCAAAGTCATTTTTGAGCTGTTATTCAGTTATCCAAGTTAGTGCTGAAGCCCTGTGACACACACTGGAAGTACCTTCTATTTTGATATTGATTCATTGATCTCTCAGTACTAGCAATGAACTCTTCCAACTATATATTACACAAAACCAATTTGTTGACAGACACATAATGAAAGAATTTTTTGAATAGCTGGAGCTATAACAGATATACTGGAAGCAGAAACTCTCTTGGTTTATCAGTCAAGAAATTCCCTCTAAAAAAGAAAGAAATATCTCAGCTTGTCCTTAGTTTTATTCCAGTAACACTGCTTTATGTGTAGTCAAGACCATGATTGACCATTCCTAGAATTTAGCAAGAGATCTTTTACAAGCTCACTGAACAATAAATATAAAAATTTCCCTTCCCACCACTTTTGACAATTCTAAAATTATTTTTCTGTCTGTCAGTCTTCCGGTACCATTCTTCCTATTTTTCATGAATTCTCAAAAAATGTGGTCAGTGGTTTTAAAATCCTACATGCAAATATTAGGAGAGGCGTCTGACTTGTTACCAGGAACTCCCAGCACATTTCTTTGTGCCTTTCTGTGAATCTACCATTGTTTAAAGAAAACTATTTTTAAAGAAGTCCCATCTGCAATGTTCTCTCAGTGTCCTAGAATTTAAATTACCTGGATTGAAACATTTAGATGTACCTTAAAAGTCAAATGCCTTTTGAAGTAGCTTGCCTATCTTTGGCTTCAGTTTTGTTTTTACCATGCTTGTTTTTAATGCTTTGTAGCTTGAAGACAACTTTAAAATGGAAGAGTAAACCCCACGGAAGTAGAACAGCTCAGTCTGCTGTCCTCTCTCAGTGTACCATGCCTACCCAACCCTTGTTCACTTTATCTGCTCATCACTAATTCCTGGCTGTCACATTTTCCAATAACTTTTCCCTCCTTCTGGGTATCCTTTCCATTCTGTTCTTACTCAGTTCTATGTCATTTCTTTATATTTGTTCTTGACCATGTGCTCTCCCTCTGTCTTTGATCTGCATCCTATAAAAATCTGACTTCATCTGAGACCTCCTGGGTGCCAAGGACACTGTGACATGCTTTCGGGTGCGGTGTGACCTGCTACACAGACACTATTACCATGGAGAAGATTGCTTCTCTTTTATTACCATTTTAGTAACTCTTATGTAAGGGTTTTCTTTTTATCTTTTGCATTTAAATTATTTATATAATGAACAATTGCTCTGGCTTAAATGGGGAAAGAGGAGATTTTCAACATTTCGAGTGGGCCAAGATTTAAGACCTTGTGGAAATGGTATTTGTTTCTCTGAAACTCCAAATTACTTTATCTAGACCCTCTTTGTCCCTCCCTCCGAATTAAACTTTAATGTGCATATACCTCTGGCTTCATTATTCTCTCTCATTAGGGGCCTGTGAAGCCCAGCTGGGACTCTTCGAAATGATTTTCACTTGAAGTTGGGTGTAACCTGTTAGAAACGATCCATCATCCCTTCCCTCAGCCCCACACGGAATGTTCCAGAGATTTCTTTCTTAGCCAGACTTCTCCTGCTATGATTCCTGCATTAGAGAGATCTCTCCCAAACATTCAAATGAAATCATTTCGTTCCGTCCATATCCCAGCTGGGATGCTGAATTCCTTCTAATGTATACTAAAGAGAGTGTGACCAGAGTGTTTCTGATAAGCCTTTATCTGAGCTCCTTGAGAGCTCCATACCAGGAAAGTAGAGATTAACACATAGCAAGAAAATACATTCAGGCAAATATAATCCCATCTGTACCTGCCAAAATCTTCACTCTGCTGTACCAACATCCTTGTAATAACATTGTTAAAGGATTCTGACACTTCTTAGATAAGCACTTCATTCAGCTCTCTGTCTCCTTTCAGAAGAAACAGGAACATTCTGAATACAGTCAACTCGGTTATCAAGGTCTTCTTATCCAGTATGCAAAGTCTCTAGGCCCTTTGTTTCTCTTCCTCTCTCTCTGACTACCTACATTTGGGATGCATTAGTTCCACTCTGTACCCCCATTTTCAGGGCACTTTGAGAGAAAAGAGTCACAGGTTGCCAGAAATGTTTTTATTTTACTTTTTATTAGCATGCCTAATAAAGAGATGGGTGAGTGAGGTCTTTGGAACCAAGGAGCAAAATGAAGCTTGATGGTTCCAAGTATATTTGACTTCGAAACACTTAGTTCCAAGATCTCCTGATTAAGCAACAATAATAGCTACCCGCAAAGGGCCTCCTTCCCATAGAAATAGTTACAAATTTGCTTTTTCTTTCTCTGCTGAGCCATTTTCTTGCTAGTTTCTTTGTCAGAAAAGATAAAGTTTTCAGAGTGAAGCTGAATTAGTTAATAAATAAACTGTGCCATTGATCTCTCCAATCCTAGAAAATGTTGATATACCTCACCAGGGTGTCCACCAAATTTCCAGCTACTCTTGTCTTCTTCTAAGGGGGGGAGGGATACATAAAAAAAAAAGTGCATTAAATCTGATTCTCTCCCCTCCCCCACAGTTTTGTGTGATTATATGACTGTTCTCTAGTTTTTATGCAGGAGAGGGGATTTGACCTGCATATGGTTTAAATGGACTTCAGAGGGTTGTGAGAGCCAGGGAGTCTGACTGGGTCTCTCTCTGATTCTTTACAGAAAATACGTGTAGGTTTCCAAAGAAGTGATTCACAGACAAACTTTGGAACGCAATTTGTTTATAATGCAGAGCCTTGCTAGGTCCCTGGACTTCGCTTCCTGCAGCAGCCTCTGCTCACAGAGAATCTAGGTCTTGAACCGTCCCAGTGGAACTGACTCTGATATGTTTTAAAGAGAAGTTAGAAATTGATTTAGGCAGTTAGTTTGAGCATGCAAGCTAGGCCATTGCTAGAAGTTGCATTACTTCCTATGACACCTGGGACCTAGTTACTTTAAGTACATAAATCAGCCTTCTGAGAAATATTATTCAGTTTCCTGAGCTTAGTTTAAGCTGAATTACAAGTGACCCCATAGAATTATTTTATTCCCCTTTTGCCTGAATTCCTGTGCAAAGGATTAAAAAATCACGTTGTCTGTTTTTATTGGCGTGTTTTCTCTCACCCCACCCCATTTTAATAACTTCGGCTCCTTAAATCTATATTCTACATAGCACTTTATAGAAATCGCCAAACATGTGAATGCCCAAAGTGAACTAGGACTTCACTATTCCTACAACCACCGGTGCGCATACAGAAAACGTGATGGCCCTTCAGGTACCAATAACTTCCCGGGACATAAAAATGAGAATCACTGCTTTTTCCAGATCTCCCAGCCCTTTATGACATCACCAGGCATTTTGTGACACCATCACTTCAACACACAGCCTTTGGCCCTAGACTAGAGGCAAAGGAATATGTTTATTGATGGAGGCAGGGGAGGAAGGACTGGAGATTGGAAAGGAAAGGCTCCGAAGTCGCCTGGAGAAATTATGCTGAAGAAAAACAAGATTCAGACATTTCCGAAGGGGAGCAGCGGGGGAGGGTGAGGAGGATTGCAGATTAGGCAACACTGAGTTACAATTATACAATTTAAAAAATCCCAGTCAAATGCCAGTGCTTTGTGGAAATTTTTTTTCCATTTTAAATAATGAGATAAACAGGAAAGTTTCTGATGTTCACTAGCTCAGATTTTAAAGGAAACAACAAAGGAGAGGTGTAGCAGTGACATGTCATCATACATAACCAAATTGAATCTGCTTCTGTCCCAACGAGTCTTCCCCCTCCACCTTTAGTCTGGATTCACTGGCCCTGGAGTTGGGAGCAGTAACGCTTTGGAATTTCTGGCCACTAGGGGCGCTCTGTGGCCCTCATCAATGTGAATGAGGTTTTCCCTTTATTTCGAACTACAAGTTGGAAATCCCTAAAGGAATTTTACTAGGAAAAAAATTCAAGAATTCATAAATTATGATTCATATAGAGAAATGTTAAGGAAAGGGTTGGTAAATTATTGGTTTCTAATTATAGTTTTTTATATGTAGGTAAAATTAGGCATGCTTGGCATTCCCTGAAGGGTCTCTGTGCTGTGGACCATTTCTCACAACACAGTCACCACTGAGAAGAATGTTTCACCAGGTTTTCCTCCCCTCACCCTTTGTTAACCAGAAGGCAGTCTTGCATCCGGATTTCATAAAGATGCTGGTTTCTCTCTTCACATATTGGACACGATTCTGGATTATGCTACTAATTGATCCTTGGAGCTGCTGCCACACAGAGGGAACTCTGGCTTGCAGAGGCTGGGCATCTGACCATTGTGGTATTTCTCAGACTTTGTAGGTAATAAAGAAGGAGCCTCCAAATTCCCTGGGTCCAACTCAGATTTCTGTCATCTCTGAGCCCAAAACTAAAAACAAGTAACACAATAATCTATGTGAAGAGGGTGAAAACCACAATCACCAAAGCCTCCATATGCAACTAATACTCATTCACATGTCCCCTCCCTAAACTCACTCTACTGAGAGAACCCAACAATTTCTTCAGTTTGTGAGCCTCAGAGAAATCCGTATTTCCTCCATGCAGGTGGCAGATGTGGAGGTCTGTCTCTATTTCCCCTTGGGTGTGTAATAACTCCTCTTACTGATTTATCGCTGAGAGAGCCAGGCTTCTTGGTGGAATATCAGTGAACAGAAGGAGAAAAAACATGCAAATCCTTTCAGCCTGTGCTATGAGAATTTGCAGTTCCATTGTTTTTTCTCCCCTGAAATGGAAATGAACCAGAAAGAGAAAACCAGAGAAATGAAGGGAAATGATGATAAGGTCTCTCAGCTTGGTAGACTACCTTCCGGGATTAATAAAATTCACACTGGAGAATTTTACAATACACAATTTCCATTTGGGCAAATCTTTATGATCCTTGGAGCAACTAGTTTATGGCTTCTTTGAAGGTTGTTTCCTTCCCACTGCTTGGAGAAGTGCAGGGCTGGTCTAATGGCAACATTAGAAAGCCCTGGAAAATACATGAAGTCTAAGAATGATGACAGTTAGAGATGGAGGAGACGCATGACATCATCCCACGGGCCCAGAGGAATCAGTGGAAGATTCTTTCCTGGAATAGGTCTTCTAGTTCCTGATCCTGTTGACTTTCAAATGGCTCCAGGGATGGCCTTTCGACCACCTCCACTATCACATGTTTCCCCAATCTTATACTCTTGCTGTCATAATTTTTCAGGGTGTCTAGTTCAAGTGTTCCTTGTCTGAAAATGACAACTGCTCTCCTTTATTCAAAGTTGTGTCTACCTGCTAGAATGAACACTTCACTCTTTTGAAGCAGTAACTTTTTTATTTTTCACTAGAACTCGAATTCAGCCCCCTCCCCACCTCCAGAAGCCGTTGTACCTGCAGATGGGGTAGGAAGCATGGACCAGAAATCTTGGCAGTTTGGTCGATGGAGGTTTAGCTCATTTGAGTTGTGCTGTCTCAGAATGATCACACCAGAGCTGCTCTCAGTGTTCAGGGTTCACAGTGCCAAGCTGATACCTTCTTTCAGTGCCACATACGGAGTGTGCACATCACATTGGAGCTTGCACACTGCAGACCTCAGTAAACCACACAGCCCTATACAAAATATCCTTCCCCCACAGCCAATGCCCAATTTACCTTGCATGTGAATGTATGTTGATGTACATGTGTGCCTATACATGTTGGGATTATAATTATAAAATTCTTAGGTATTTTTCTCATGTGGATTCTAACAGAGTGCAGGCTGAAAGCCATGAGAAAATCATAAACTCATGTTTTTCAGCCTCTTTCTTTAAGAGTTAGGCAGAGCTAGAAAAGTGAAAAGTTATGAGCCTAGAGGTAACTTTCCTTGACAACAAAATCAGAAAAGTGCCCAGAAATCCCCTTGCAGGCCAGGGCTCCTACTCAGTTCTTATTCTGTTAATTCACTTACTGTTCAGTGGAGGGCATCTTTCCCTTTCTCTGCACCTCAGTTTTTCTAAGTCTGAAACAAAGAAATTAGCCAGAGAAGAGGTGGCAAACTGTTATCCACAGAATGACTTTTCCAGCAGCATTTACTTTTTTAAAAAAACAGTGGATATTTTAATGTAATAATCTAGATTTTTAAACTTGAATGAATGTGACTTGGTTGCCTCCCCACAGCCATTCCTCCTCCTCCAAATTCTTGTCCGCAGCTCCTGCCTTCTACTCTGAGGATATATAACTGGGGTGCCGCACCCACCAGCTCCTCGTCTTTGAGCTGGATTTTCCTAACTTGCTGCTGAAAGCACCCCAAATCCCTGGCTTCATTTGGTTGTCAAGATCTTGCCAGCCTTAGCCAAAATTCCCCCATGGGAACAATGAGCTGGTGCCCCTAGTGGCTGCTCCCTTTCAATGGGCTCTGTGCCCTCCAAGCTTAGCCCAGTTCCATCATTTGGCCACCTGTTTGCTCAAAGTAGGGACATGAGCCTGTGGCCCTTGGGTAAATGATTATGTGCCACAGAATTTTATATACTTTATAGATGCATCACAGCTGGATGTGGCCCTGGCATATTTTGATTCAATTGTCTACTCAATTAGGTCAAATAGCAAGTTTTAACTGACATGCCCAGGCTGTGATTTAAACTGACCAGATGAGTGGTTTTGGCATTGTGTGATTGCTGCCTCAGTGAAGCTCTGCTGAACTTCCCGTGGAAATATGTGCCAAATTATATGCAAATTTGTATTTTTCATGGGAGCTGAGAGCTTTGGCACTTAATTTTGATTTTTTTTATGGCTGAGTGTGTAGCATTGGCCAAGTTCTGCATGTTTAATCCTTTTAATCATTCAACATAAATCATGCTCTCAGCCCCTTAATCATTCTTGTTATTCTTCTTTGAACTTCCTCCAGTTTCCTTACATCCTTCATTGCATTAAAAAAAGAGTTTTTGAACAGGCCTGTTTTACTTCCAAAAATCCATTCTAGGATGGAAACAGTGGGGGTTTGGAAGATCTGATGCCACGAGAGACTCCCAGGGAAATGCAAGGGTTGGCCCTTGGAAAGTCACAGACATTCACAGGGGCCCCCTTCTCTGTGCATCTGACCCAGAAAGACTTTTTATATCCTTTTTCTCTTAAGTGAAACAGAGAGGGATTTCTATGATGACTCTTGGTAACAGCATCCACATTCTTTTCTGGTGCATTCATGTATTTACTTATTTTTTAAAAAGCTACTATGTGAATGTGAGTGGTTGCTCTTTCCATGCAGATGCAGGGACAGAAACACTAGCAGGAGAAATCCATTTGCCACATCTCTTAGGATCTGAGGTGGATCTGCCATCTGTCAGCTCTTTCCCTTTTAATTGGGTTTTAGTAATGACAGAGATAGTGTCTCATTGACACTCATGGGAAAAAAACCCTACGAGAAGTGATAAAAAGAGAAGTTGATGGAGTTTCTTACCATACACACCCACCTTTTCTGGTGTCTGCTTTTCTTTGTCTCTAGAATCCAAGCTCAAGAGAAACTTTGTCTTGCTTGTCAGTCTATCTCCACATATAAAAAGACGCCACAGAATAAGGGCTCAAGAAGTGTTTGCAGACTGAGTGAATGGTCACCTTCTCCCTCTCACTTCATGTTTTAGTAAGGGTAATTGATACTTCTTAATTTTATGCAAAGCATTATGTCAAACAGCTTCAAAACAATTGTTAGAGCCTCCCTTACTCTCCGGTCTGTCTCCCAAATTGGACCGGGGGCCAAACATCTCACAGAGAAGTTTAGAGCCCCCACTACTCAAGGCCATTTAGTCCAACTAATGCACAAATTCCCTTTAGTGGCCATCCTATCATTTACCATTCAGCCTTTGCTTGAATACCTCTAGAAACAGAGAGCTCATGCCCAGCTATGATTATTAGAATCTTCTTGCTTAAATTCAGCTAATATCTTTTTTCCCTATGGCCTCCATTCATTGCCTTGGGTGTCAGAAACAAATTAATCTTTCTTTCTACTGGACAATCCTCTAGGTATTTTGAGACATTAACACATCTCTTCTAAACATTTTCTTCAGTATTTTAAATGTGCCCAATTCCTTTCTACACCTGCAAACATAGCAGAGATTCCAGCTTAGGAATTTTGCACATGTTCACCTTGAGAATTCAAATGTGAACAGCAGGAATGGACCAGCGGTGTGTCTGTTTATGGGAAAGACTAAAGAGCTTTGCAGGGGAACCAATAAGTGACTCCTCAGCTAGCTACAAGTCATCCTATGAGAGCCATGAGTCAGCCTGAGAACGGAGGAAAGCTTAGAGGCTTGGGCTCAGCTGATTTTTTGGTTCCAGCTTTCCACCCCCAGGAACCTATGCCAACTTAGAGAAAAGGGTACTGAGAGTCAAAGGTCAAGGCCATGAGAAATCTTTGGTGACATTGTTTTGACATTTGGGTGGTATTGTACACCACGTGAGATGGCGAAGTGCGGGGGGAGAATGTAGCATGTCATATTAGACTAGACAAGACAACATCAGCTCTACAGCAAGGCAGGAGTGAGGATGGAGAACTGCTGAAGAAAACACAACAAGAGGGGCAGGTCATGTTGAAAGAGAAATGGTATACTCAGGTGGCCACCGAGAAGAGGGCTCTGCGTCTGGTATGAGTGAGGTGTCTCCGGGTAGGATTGGAGGAGAACCGGAGTTCTTGTACATCCTGGAAGGGAGATGCCGTTTTGTTACTGTTATTTTCCCAGCATCAGGAAATGTGATTACAAGTAATAATGGTGACAATTATTTTTATCTTTTGAATCTGTTGTATGGGCCAGGTTCAGTGGTAACAGCAGGGTAAACCATTTAATCTTCATAATAATCCTATGAAATTAATACAATCTTTATTCTTATTTTACAGGTGAGAAAATGAAGACTTAGAGAAACCATCTCATCAAAAATTTTACCTCTAGTCAATGGCAGGACTGTGAAACAAGGCTGCTGTTATCCAGCTTCTAAGCCTGGCATCTGAAATGACACAAAATTCTACATTTTAGTATCATTTCCTCATATCACAGCCCACACTTAAATAGTACAGTATTTACATTTGAGTTAAATAGGTTTGGTGCCATTTTTTAAATGTTGAATCCAAGTATATATAGCACATCAAACAAAAAGCATGCAGGGAAGCGAAGCCAGTT
This sequence comes from Tonatia bakeri, assembly GCA_004024845.1. Lineage (NCBI taxonomy): Eukaryota > Metazoa > Chordata > Mammalia > Chiroptera > Phyllostomidae > Tonatia > Tonatia bakeri. The sequence goes on along the minus strand of PVIA01000286.1, from coordinate 350,904 downwards.
GATTTTTGCAGAAACTGTTTTTATCATGTGAAGAGAGGGTCATCCTTCCGCTGTCACTGAGCTAAGGGTAAGTGGCCATTAGTCCTCACATCACATCAGTCCTTTCGGCTGAAGAACTAACCCTTCACAATGCGTGGTGTCCCTGAAGCAGTGTCCCTGGCTTGGTGTCAGGTCAATGATGATGGGGGAAAGGACGCCCACTCTTCCGTATCACACGTGTCCATCAGCATCGTCTGAGTCCCTCAACAGTCCCCGCAGCAGAGAACTGTTCACTCTGTTCCAGTGAAATCTAAATCATCTCATGAGTAATTCTGGGGCATCCTGCTTCATAAAGTCCTTTTATGGGACCATAAAATACCTCATCTCACCACCCTGGAGAAGCTGGCCTCAGGAATGAGAGCAAACTGTTTGCACTGAGCTGAACAAGTGGAGCAAATTATTGCTCCTAGCCAGAGCGCTTTCAACTTCCTTATTGGATAAAAGACATTTAGCAAAAGAAAACAGTGTTTTAATTGCATGCTCCTCTTTACAGCAGATATTTCAAGATTCACTTGTAAACCAGGAGCAGACTCTCCTGTAGAGAGCAAAGTGTTCTAGACACACTGATACTTGACGTGCCCAAGAACGCAGCCCTTTACAACCCGGGGGGTACTTTACTGCTAATGATCTTCGAAGTTAACAAGGTTTGCAAAAGCTTCTCAGCATTATTATTACTATTTATATTAATAACATTAGTGATCTCCCTTATTCTTCTAAGACTTAGCACTACTAATTGGCATCAGTATAAACAGAGGCATTAATGCTATCATGCAACGCAAGCAGAGCCAACTCTGGCAGCTTTGTGGGTTAGATATGGAAATGTTTGCTATCTAATGAGGACACAAAATGTTAATCTGCAGAACAAATTGTATTTATAGAGAAACTAATTATCATATGCAAATGTGACACACATCACTTGCAAAATTCTTGCTGCTGCTGGGTTGGCTCTCTGACCTTTCTAAAATGCAGCACTTTGGAGCAGTAGCTAATGGTTTCGTGCTCTGAGGCTGATGACTTTCATTTTCACACATAAATGAGCTAAATGGGACCAACTCTGGCTCTGAATAAACACAACAGAGCCATCACTTCTGCTCTGTACCCTCCCACCCTGCTCTGCTCTACTGATTTCTTATCCTTTCCTTTAAAACTCAGAATTCCTGCAGGTTTTTTTTTTTTTTTTGCTACATCTGAAAAACCAGTTATTAGATGATCAGAGTAAAGAATGTTTTAACCCAATTAATAAAACAATTAACACACTCTTGTGATTGCAGTCCTACTGGATGAAGGCCATTTTGAGATTATTTTCATAATTGTTTTTTTTTTATTGAATAAGAAACCACTTTAAGTATATGGCATAGACTGTTAAATCTAGTGAATATGGTTTTAACTCTTTTCTTGGTACTTTTTCCTCTTCTCTTTCAAATATATACATTGTCCAGTTTGAAGCCTCAAAGATGTTTAAAATGCTGGATCTTAGATGGCTTTAGTGATCCTTGAGTGAGTCCAAATATTTCATTTACAGGTAAGAAGAGAATGGCTCAGAGAGGCCAAGTGGCATGCCCACACAGTGAGTTACTAGAAGAAAACAGAAGTCAGGTGTTCTTTCTGTGTGCTTAAAAAATAAAAAATAAAACATCTCTACTGTTTACATCATTTTCATATTCTAAGTTTAGAGTTGTGTGAATGCTTAACAGCTTTTATAGCTTTATGTGAAGATGCTGCTGGCCAGAGCCCCTCAGCCAGCTTATGGACAAGCAATTCTCTTAATTCATATCCTGACATTTAGTATCTGATTCAATATTCTCCAAATGCCCACTGGGCTCCAAGGATGGAATGGGAAGAAAAGTGGCCTTTAATTCTCACAGAACCCACAGTTTGCTGAGAGCACCAACATCTGAAAGACAATTTCAGTGACAGGACATTGTTAAAGCATGCTTGAGGTGGATAAGAACACGAAGGAGAGACAAGGAGTTCATGTGGAAGAAGCCGTAGGGTGGGGAAATATATTCATTTCCATTGCTGTGCAACACATTACCTCAAATTCAGGGGCTTCAAAGACATACATTTATTATTTGCATGGGTCAACAGTTCCCACATGTCTCTGAGGGGTCCTTAGCATAGGGCCTCACAGGGACGGGGTCAAGGTGTTGGTCAAGCTTCGTTCCTTTCTGAACCTGAGTGCTCTCTTCCAAGCTTACCTGGTGGGCAGCAGACTTCCGTTCTTTGTAGTCATAGGACTGGTCTTTGCTTTCCTGCTGGCTGGAACTCACTGGGCGCTGGTCTGAGCTCCTTGAGGTCAGCTCAGTTCCTGGCCACGTAGCCCTCTCACAGAAGGGCAGTTTCCTTCTTCAGATTCAGCAGGGGAATCACTCTCTTCAGGATGGCCCGTCCCCTTTTTTTAAAGAGCTTCCCTATCCAGGCCCACCTTGGATAATCTCCCTTTTGATTAACCCCAAATTATCTGATTTGGGGCTTTAATTACATCTGCACATCTCTTCAGAGTTGCCCAGTTATGTCCCACCCTACTCAGAAGCTCACCGCACTGAAGGGGAAAGGATTACACGTGGTGTGTATGTCAGAGGGACATAGACCTAGGGACCCATCTTAGAGTTCTGCCTCCCTTGAGATAGGACAGGTTTCAAAAGATGTAAACTGAATCATAAAAGACAAACATCCGTGATTAATTTTATTATTTTCTTTAAATTATTTTTTTAATAAAAAGCCTGTGTTCCCAAGGTAGAACTTCATTCATTTAAGTCAGACTTGGATTAAACATAAAAAAAAGGATGAAATGGAAAATTTACCAAGAGTACAAAACAATAAAATGAACAAACAAGGAAAAAAAACAAAAACTTTGTTAGAATAAATGAATGAAAAATGTTAGAATGAATGAAAGAGCCCTGGATGGGGCCTAAGAAGACAAGCTATTCAGTCCGTCTGGGCCTCTGTGTTTTAAGTGAAAATATGATGATTATTTGCAATATGTGAGAGGCAAAGGAGTAATTTTCCTAACCTGTAGTAAAGTCTTATAAAATAAAAAAAGGAAAAGAAGAATCATTGACTATAAAAATGGGCTAAACATTGGAACTAGTAGTTGAGGAAAGAAGAAGCAAATGGTTAACAGGTTTTTTAAGTGCTCCAATTTATTTGTAATAAAGAATAATGACAATAGCTAACAATTAAAATTTTTCTTAACTATGTTCAGGCATTGTACTACTTCCACTACATGGTCAGCTCATTTAATATGCAGCCCTACAGGGTTCGTTGTTTGGGGGGTTCATTTTATTGGCGGGAAGAGGTTAGTTGCCACAGGTCACAAAGCAGTAAGTAGCAGAACCTCAGTTCCACCCAGGAAGTCTGGCTGTGCTCTGACCTTCCCACATTCCTGCCCTAAAGGCTCACTGAGAAACCGACAATGGTTTGGTAGGACTTGTTAAAACAATACTTAGTGTTGATAAGGGTTTCAGAGAAGAGACACTCTCCTATACTATTGACAAAAATGGAAACATGGACAAAAACTAGGGGTGGAAATGGGAGGGAGGTGGGGAGGGCTGGGTGGGTGGGCTGGGATGGTAGTAAAAAATAGAAAATTGTACTTGAACAATAACTAAAATAAAATTATTTTAAAAATGGAAACAAATAAATCTTTCTGCAGAGGTTTTTAAAGTATGTATTTTTAATCTTTAAGCACATAGTCTTTAATATAGCATTTATTTCGTGTTTTTTTTTTTTATTCCAGCTAAGGCTGTATGTGTGTATGAATAATTAGCTCTGAGAGTATCTGTCAAGTTACTCATAAAAGTAATAAAATGAAATAAAAACAATTTTGTAAAGTGGAAGCAACAGCACAGACATTGCATCAATTATTTTGCATTCATTGAATGAAGTATTATACAACTATTATGGCGGTATTTTATATTTTAGGATATTAACCTGCACTGTATATCAGGAGTGTGAAGCATGTTATATGATATCACATTCTTATTAAAAAGCTTGCATACATGAGTACCAAAAAAGAGAGGACAGTGTGGCCTGGAAATATATTCACCAAACTATTAAGTGTGATACATTTGAAATGTGATAAAATGATAGGTGATTCATGTTAATTTTTTTAATTTTTATTTTTTGAGTGTTTTTTTATTCAATAAGCACTGTATAACAAGAAAAAATAATTTAAAAATTTAGGTAAATGGTCTTTAAAAGTTTTTTTTTAAATAATACCATCTAGGATCTATCTTTTATAAATTGTTCTGTGTAGTCAGTCAGTCTCATGGTGTGACATCCACATCAAATTCAAAGTCTCGCGAACTATCTTCTGCTCTCAGATCAGCTACCCATTAACTCCAGAAAGTTAGAATTGGAAGGGATCATAGAAATGGAATGGTTCAAGACTGACAGCCTGTGTGGGGCAACCCAACACTGGGAGGCAGGTTGCTCCACCTGCAGGTTGATACCAGTTGTCTTTTGTGACACCATCTGTCCTGCAAGACCTTGCACGTCTTTAATTGTGAAATTAGATGCCTGGATCCACAGTTTCTTAGGTCAGAGTGTGATGGCATAAACCTAGGATTTGGGGTGAAAGAGTCCAAGTTCAATGCCAGCTCTTCTGTTTCTGAGAAACCTTAAACAAGAGAATCAACTTTTTTTACCTTCATTTTTCTAAACTGTAAAATAATGACTGTAATAATACTCACTCCTTTGGCTATAGTGAAGATTTAAAAATACACTATGTATTAAAAATGTTTAGTATAACAACTAGTTCTTTACGTCTTAAATACAAGCTATTGTCCTTCTGTTTTTTTATCTTAGGGCATTGAGCCCTAACTGACTCCAGCGTTGCCCTTTTTTTCTGGCAAGAAAGGAACTGGGGTGATGATTGGCTGCCATGATGACGGTCCCATTTGTCCATCTTTGCTGAGAGTTAAGCCTCATACATCTTCCCTGATGAAGGAGTTGTGTTCTCTCTGTTGCCTGCCCTCTGGGGGAATCCCTTATACCTGGACACCGTAGTAGTAAAGCCTCCAGAATTAAAAGAAAGAGACATAATATATGAGCCAAGGAAAGTCAGCTCCCCATGTAAATGAGTAAAGAGGTTGGGTAGCAAACAGTCACTGAAGCTGGCTCCTCTGGAGGATGTTTGCTGTGATGCTGGGTCACTGCTTGCGGGACCTACGCAAGCGAATGCAGAGATGGGGCTCCCCACACACAGGTGCTCACCCACACTTCACTCTTGGTTTGTGCAGAATCATAGAAGTAACTGAGAGTTGGAATTAGGATTATACTGGGGATGGGGAAAGGAGGCAACAGAACAAAACCAACAAGACACCACGGTGGTAAGTGACAGGCCTGCCCCACCGCCCTGACCCTGCTGCCACCCTCTCTGCTGTATGTCTGCGGGGAGGTCTTGTAACTTCTCCAAGATGCAGAAATAGGGGCCAGAATTTGGGAAAAGTATTTTTACACTTAATGAAGATAAGGTTCAAGGTCCAGAGCTCCCAAACTAGTGCACTCAGGATACATACACTCAAATTAGAAGGTAAAATTTCAGTTTCTGTGGAAATGGTGATACAGACTTGTAGAGAAAATCTCCCTCACACAACTTTCCAACCTCACCAGGCCTGCGATCCAAATCTGTGTTTCCACTGCAGAGAAGTCAGGAGAGTTTATTGGGGACCTTGGACTCTCTAATCCCGCTTGCTAGCAAGCTACCTGGGCATTTGGGCTCATTCACCCATTGTTCCCTTCCTGGTATTTAAATGCAATTAGGTTCCGTTTGGTTGAATATTGAGAAGCTATTTTAAAATGGTGATAAAAGGGACTCATTCCATTTGGCTAAACCAAGTTGTAAGTATTCCGGCTGTTCACATTCACCCCTTGTTGGTGCTCGAAGGAGCCACAGGCTCACGTGGCCCTAGTAAAGTACTCCCTGACGTCAGAGCCAGGAAAACAGCGCTGCCCCTGAGCTTGTGGGCTGTTACTCCCCAGTGGCTTCCAGATGATTCAGTCCATCAGAGCAGTGCCCTGTGTGATTTCAATGTGCCACCAAAATGCTGCTTTCCATTGTCACTTCAAGTTTACAATAAATTGACAGCTGAATACTTTCCTGCCTTTGAGGTGGCAAAGAGAATTCATCAATAACACTCTTTCCCTTAGCCCTCAGAAAATGTCTGCAGATGCACCACCATTAAAGGCCGCGAGCTTTTTATAGATTCATAGTGACTTATAACCTTCTACTTGGCTGCAGAAAGCAGCCGATCGATTTGCACCTATCGTGGAGCAGAGCCAAAGGGAAAATGAGGAACTACCTGAGAAATGTTCCTGAAAATGTCGAAATAAAAGCTAAATGGCGTGAAGACCTTAGCTAACCCCATACTAATCCCATGGTCCAAAGATAAAGAAGTTCTAGAAAAATGGGAGCCAACATACGCCATCCTATCCAGGTGAAAGGAAGCAGAGAAGCAGGGTCTTCAAGCTGGCTCAGCTTCCTAAATGGTCTAATTAAATGAAACAATTAGAGGTTGGCTTCTGTCCTGCGAGTTATTCTGCCACTGATGAAATCCAAAGGAATGGCAAGGAGCCAAAATTGCTCAAGTGACTTCTTGTTAAATTCAGCCATTTAAGTGCTCATCAAGTGTTAAATTTAAGTGTGTGTAAAGATTATTACCCCCCCCCCCCAAAATCAGGGGAAAAGTGTGAATATGCATACAAGGGGCATACATTCAGGTCAAGAGGGAAATAGCTTCAGGGCTTTAACAGATTTTGCTTTTAGCAAAAGTCGTTTTTCTCCCTCTCGAAAGCCTGTGAGCTTTGAATAGCCACTTTTCTTGATTGTCTACTAGATCATCGTGAGCTGCCAAGGGCCCCAGTGTGAACAGCGGAAGCCAGGTCTTGAAGGGCAGGGGCTTTGAGAGGCTCCTTGTAATGGCATTCAGAATGCTGTCCCAGCCTGAGGCAGCCACATGACTCTCCAAAATTATGTGATCAAATTAGGTTTCCAGCTCAGATTTCACAAATCCTTCTTATGTTCATTCTGAATATTTTAATATTCTTAGTAAGAAGATGTTTGGAAAGATGTCCTTGGAGTTCCTTATATATGTCTAAAAAAATATTATGGTGACCTTGCCTGATCAGTTACAACATGATATTTCCTAGTGAGTGAATTATTAAAATAATTTATTATCTTCAGTATCTTAAGAACTAATGGTACTAACTTGCTCTTTGTCTTTTTTCGAGTATTTTTTGTGGGGGTGGGGCTAGGAATTATTGACAGTTTTTTCTGAATAGGTCACTATGTGGTTGAGCTACATTTTGTAGAGTGGAGAAATCCTGGCATAGTCTGCATTTTAATACAAAACAACCAATAAGGAAGCAGAGGGTCAAAAGACACACGTGAGTGAGCACAGGTGCCCAGTGTCCGCTCCCTTAGTTCCTCCCACAGCACACGCCTTACCTCACTATTGACCAGGCAGGTGAGAAGCCCGTATGTATGGACTTGCTGCCATTTATCCTGCCCACAAACCTCCCAATCACTCCATCAGCACTCAGGGGCACAGCCTGTATCAGTAGAGACTTTCCTGATGTACCTCTCTTACATACTAACCTACTTATTTTTTATTGAGACACTGGGTCTATATGAAACTTGTATGCAGCAGGATGGGCCACACCAACCACTGTGGTAGACTAATAATGATCTTTGAAGAGTGCTCCATCCTTCCTGTTGAAAAACTTGCCCGTTTTATTTTTTATAACCACTGGCACAGTAGAAGTAGTTAAAGTTCTGCACAGGAAGTCCACATCGTGGTGAACGTCTTAAATGCCACATTTACTGAATACCTAGCACTTGCACAGGTGCTGAGTTATCTCCCCAAGCATATTGAAGACACAGATACTAACTTGACTTTGAAGGGGAAGAGTCATCAAAAACTTAATAAGAGGCCAGCATCACAAACAAATGCTCCCACTTTTGTAGAGTACATAGTATGTGCCAGGCACTGAGCTAGGCACTTTACATATAGTATTTCCAGTTTCCCCAGCGATTCTTCACAGCAAGTCATAATGGCCACTTCATAGAGGAAAGAAATGATGTTCTAAGAGACTTTGACTTCTCAGATATCACACAGAAAATGTCATAGTTAGGATCAGAACTAGGGATATTCAGTCCAATGCTGGCATTTATTCCACTACACCACACTGCCTCCGAAGGGACTTTTGTGCATGGGGTTAGGATGGGGTGGGGAATTCAATGCACCCCACTGCACATACTTGAACCTCTGTTTATACAGTTACCAAATTTCAGGAAAATATGATATGAGATGAGGAGCTAAGCCTGTCTCTTTTTACCCCACCCCAACTTCTTTTCAGTATTTTCCATCCTTGATTTCCATCATAGATTGTTAAACAACAATCTGCGTTTAACCCCATATCATTGAAATCTGTATATTCTTCATATTTTTTCAAGAACCAGTTACAAGTTTGCATATAAATATATATGTTGAATTTATAATATTTAGAATTTGTGCATTCTTTTGCTTCTTTTAAACTTTTGTAGGCATTGATAGCATAGTTCAACAATAGTACCAAAGACAATAATATGAAATTTAGGAGAACCAAGAGGTGTTTGGTACATACTTAGTTCATAATGAATTATGTCATCAAGACACACAATTAGATAGATTTTGTGTGTTGTGATGTAGGTGATTAGAGTGGAGGAACAAGGTTGAGCCAAGAGGTAAACATCCCAGAGAAGAAATTTTCAGTTGTTGTTCACACAATGTTCCCATTATCCCAACAAGATTATGTTTATAAGGCCATAAGTTATTAATGCTGTGGACCTACTTCCTGAAATAAGCTGGAAGTACAGGTTATCTCTTCCTGCCCTAGGGCCCATTGCCCTACAAGGCAGGCCCACTATATTCCATCACACAGGTACAGACAAAAAATACACCAGTGAACCTTCGTCAGAAGTTTGGCAAACATCCCCCCTGCAAGGCAGAGAGCAGAATTTGTTCAGGACAAGACTCTTTGTTCCTACTTTACTTAATATTTTCCAGAATAACCCTTCTCTGAGTTTGACATTTTCTACATGTAGCTGACTGGACAGAAATTTGTTTGGCTCCCATGCTAACTACACATCGACATTATCCTCTCTCTTATCAAACGTTCAGCCAGGCAGCTTTTGCTGCAGTGGTGCCGAATAGAAAAATATCTCCTAAATCTCAGTTGATTGCAACAACAGATATTTTTTCAAAATGTCACTCACAGTTCTGTGAGTTGGCTATGGCTGCTCTGCTGGTGTGAGTCTGCTTCATGTGTCTTCTTATCCTCACACCAAAGCTGAAGGTGTGGCTTCTACCCAGATGTGGTATTATTATGATGACAGCTGGAGTGCAAGATGCCTGGTAGAAACTTCCAGTGCCTCTAACAGCCTTCCTTTGCACCCCGCACTCTATCGCTTCCTCCCACATTCCACTCTCCACAGGAAGTCATATGGACAAATGGCGAAACTGACATTGATGGGACTTAACTGCAGGAGGAAGAAAGAGTAAATACTGGCTGAATAACAATAAAATCTACCACAGTCTACCCTCTTGGTGTCAATTATAGATGCAGCTTCCCTCTACGTTCAGAATAAACTCATATCCTGCTTAAGGAGAACAGCACAAAAGGCGTCAGATCCTATGAAATCCAGGATCTTGTACCAGCATCTACAGCACATCCTGATATGGCTGCTCTTGATCCAGACACCTATGGGCTATAAAGGAAAGTTATGTGTATTCTCTTTTGAATACACTCCCTCTGCCCACAAAAATGTGCAACAAGACCAGGATCACAGCAATACACAATTTTATCTGGATATGTGAAAAATAGGAAGCACATGGCAGTCACTGGTCCATAACAATTCTGAATTCCTGCTGAGCCAATGTCCCTGATGAAAACGCTTCATGAGAACAACTGCAAGTCTCAGAGGCTTACAACCAGAAGCGCATGTTTCTCACATACACACAAATGTGTTTTTGTACAAGCTGACCTGGTCTGCAGTCAGCTATGTTAACTTTCTCCAGGTAACAAGTGAAGTTCAGAACTGCCCCAAATGTCTTCTTACTGGAAACCCCAGGACGAGAGAGTGGATACTGCCTAGGGCTCAGTGTTTCATTGTGCCGAGCAGGAGTGTGCGTGGGGAAGGGGAGTGGTGTGCTGCCACATGGGCCCACGTTTCATTAGCTCAGCCACGTGTCCATGCCCAGTGTCATCAGCATACCTCTCCCACAGAAGGAGGAGGGGGAGAATTTTTGCTAAACAGTAATAGCACCTACCACGGAGGGTGAGCTGTGTGTCAGAGAATATTTCCTCTTTCAAAGGAGCTCAGGGAAAGTGGTATTTCCTAATATTGGAAGAGCCCAGTGGGTAGTTAAATGATCTTCATGTAAACTATTCTGTAAGCACAAGATAAGTCATACTCATCCACTGAATAAACTTAAAGTACATAGAAGTACATAAATTCCACTTTGTACAGTGAGCTGAATAATGTATAGTTCAACAGAGAATTGGAAGTCAGTTTGAATTACCAACAAAAAGGCAAAGAGACGGAATGATACAGATGAATCTCACATAAATCTTGACAGATTCAATAAGGTAATCCATAATTCCTTCTCTACCTGGGCTGCCTTAATAGAAACAGAATAGAGAATTCCCAGAGACCTGGACTAGGTTTATTTGAGAGATCAATGTTAGAAGAATCTGAGCAGAAAAATTCTGCAGGAAGAATGAATGAAGTTACAAAATTATAGATTCAAGGTTAGGGAAGTTACAAATCTGTCTCAGAATAGTCTGTCTTGCTGAATAAGGTTGTAATAATGTGTCCTAGCAATCAAATATTGGAGTTAACATCAGAACCTCAGAATCTCAATTTAGTAACAACTATATGTTAATCAGTGATTGTGGTAAATCTCCTGGCACCTTAGAACAAGCAGCATGTGAAGAGTTAAAACCAGTTCACATTGCCATCGCTTCATAGGAAGGAAACTCGGACAGGTCTTGCCCAAACATGACTAACATGGGTAAGAGTCATATTCTTCGGTGTGACAAATTACAGCTCACACCAGTGAATGTACAAGACACAAATGCTCAGCCCCTATGGACACACGGAAGCTACAGTCTTGGTACAAAACCAGATTTTACATCCTTTCTGGACCGGTCTATTTTTTTCTATTCAAGGCCACATTTGCTGCTGAATTTCTGACCCCAGCTCATGCTACTAGACATGTGCAGGCTAGGAAGATATCATAAGGCTAAAGAAATCATACTCCTGGTTAAGGCTTTCTAAAGAAATCACTGATAAATATTGAACTGTGGGAAGAATTTGCAAAATCTAAACCAAAGTGGTAGTTGGGGCTGGAGAGAGAAGTTTAAATTTATTGTTTAGGAAATTAGATGTAATTATTTGCATAGTCCTGTGTAGATTTTACAAGGTCCAAAGTTTAACTTAAAAAAAAAAACCCACAACTTACTTTTCTTCAAGGAATAATGTTTGCTACCTCTTTGGTACTGAATGGTCCCACCTATAAAGAACACATCCTCCACAAGGGGCTTAAATTAGGCATGCTATCTGCAGACATGTCAAGGAAAGTAAAAATGAGAGTAGGAAAGCTGCTTGCAAAAGATAAAAGGTACCACTTGTATCCTCATTTAACGCGTTTATTTAACAGCTAATATATGCAAAGTACTGAAAAATATATGTGTAGAGGTCTATATTAAATATGCCAAGGAGAATACCAAATAAGGCAAACATGAAATCTTCTCTTAGGAGCTTGCACTTTAAGGGTAGAGATAAAACACACTTATGTACACGCTCACACACAGGCACTCACACACACAACTGTAATACAAGGAAAAAGATACGAACATGAAGAAAAAATAATCAGTAAAGTACAAGACAAGAACCAGGAAGATTATGTTCCCTCAACTGAAATGAAACCCAGAATCTTGAAAGGTATTAACATAATATCCTAAAAATGCAGGGAAAAATTTTTAATGAAAGGTCATCATAGACAAGCAAAAGAGAATAGTATTGATAGCAATGATAAGATAGAAAAAATTAGACTTGCAGGAGAAATGCTGGAGAGTATAGAAAAAGGGGTGATTTCAGTTATTCAAGTACATAAATGTTAATTAATTATTTTTGCACATTGAAATTAATGAAATTATCTGTATCTGACACTATATTAGTTTTCTTAAGATCATTGCAATGTGATTAGAAGTACTATATGTTAATACAATTTCATAGGAGAGAATCAGTCCAAGAGTGAATGAAATATGGATGATATAGTATCTTTTGTGTATATATATACATTCAAATAAATACATACACATTAATATAAATGTATATGGATACCCTCTTGGGTTGCTTTTAGAACTGAAATTGCAGGAAAATTCTAATAATTGTAGACTAGTTGTTTTACCTTTTAGACCTGCAATTTACCAGCAAAATTTATCCACTAATTTATAATGACTTCAAAGAACAACGTGGCAGATAATCCTGCTTTTCTAAGTGACAGGCCCACTTAAGTGACTTCTGTAAGGAAATGACCTGTCACATAGATGAGGAAGAAGGAAAAAAAATGTAATCTTACAGTGTCATAATTAGATTTTAGCTATTGTCCCACACATACTTCCTTTCTCTTTCATTCCATTAGAAGGATATGAAAGTCACAGCCCTGAATAATGTATCCAAAGGTACCTCATTTAATTTAATTTACCTTCTCAAAAGGAATAGTAAGTGTTGTGATTATTTACTTGAATCTTTCTTGTTAAAAAGAAAACTCTTAAGACAGACTGCCCCTCAGAGTAAGTAGTACTTATCTGGTTGCCTATGACAGTATTTTTTAATATATAGTTCCATTGTTCCTGTATTTCATATACCATATTTTGTCATGTAGAATGCACACCCACGTTTTGGGCCCAAACTTTCAGGAAACAAATCTTTCATTTTAATGTCTTAATTCAAGTATTTTCAGTAGCAGAAATGGCATTGTCCATTGTCCATGAAGCCAAGGCAGGTCTGGGGGTGACATAGTCGTGACCCAAACAGAACCACAACTAGCAACGAGCATCCCTGTGCTGATGCACAGCCATCCAGGTAACCTGGGCAGAAAGCGGGCCTTACGATGGACTCCACAAGAGCAGGAAAAGAAGGGAAGGCAGGCACAAAAAATTAGACAAAAATTGGAATGGGCTTAAGTCAGACCGAGAATGGCCTATTCTCTCTGTCTGCACCCATGCTTTAGTGGGAGAGATGTACACACCCAAAGGAGTTACATTACCTGTGACAGGGCTATAGAACCACCCAGGTGAGGGAATTACTTAAGGAAGATGAAGGTTCAGAGACAGCTGCACAGAGAAGTGATGTTTCAACCCTCAAGCATGAGTAGGAGCTCACCGTAACAGACCGAAGAGGAAAGGGCAGCACAGAGAGATGGGCGAACCCTGGAAAGGGCTGAAGTTAGCAGAGGAAGTAAAAATACCTTAATTCTAAATAGGATGAGTAAAGATTGATAGGTTAGCAAACAAGTGAGAAGAATGCATTGCAGCCATTTAAACTTGAGCTAGTTACTTAACCCCCAGGTGCCTCTATTTACTCATTTGTTAACTTGGCATAACGTAACACCCACCCGACAGGTGAGAGGAATAAAGGGTTAGTCCCCATAAAGCAGTTAGTCCCATAGTAAGTGCTCAAGGAAGGTTAGGTTTTACAATTTTATTGTTTTTATTTTTTTTATTGTTGTTATTTTATCTTTAATACCTTTAAACTAGATTAGAGAGTGCAAAATTAGCAAATAATTTCTACAATGATAATATATGGTTCCCATGAGGGCCGGGTGAAAAGGGCACCTGTGTTGCTGGTGGACATGCAACTATTTTGGAAAAAAATCAAAAATACTTATCAAGAGTCTTAAAAATGAATGTTTTTCCACTTTAAGCCACTTTAACACTTTAATTCTACTTCTGGGCATCTATCCTATGTAAATAACCTGAAATGTGTAGAAAAAATATTTATGCACAAAATGTGCATTAGAGTATCATTTTTGCCAGCCAGAAACCTGGGAACAAAAATATTTTCATCAGGCAACTATGAAAAATGATGTTTACCAAGCATTTACAGTACCATAGAAAATGCATATGAATAAAAGAAGAGAGGACAATGGAAAACTGGTGTAGGTTATAATCACAACTCCACAACTCAGGGTATATCCATAAATAAAAAAATAAGAAATAGCATAAAAATGTTAATGGCTACTCAGTGGTAGGATTATGTGTAACTATTCCCCTCTACTTTGCTATTTTTATACACTTTCCAAAATAAACATTTATTGCCTCTATTATGAAAATATACTTTATCCAAGCAAAGATTGGGCAATACGGAGCCTTTGGTAGTTCAGGAAATATCTTGGTAGAAACTACTGCTGGAAATGATTTGGCATTTCTCCCATCTCTATGCCTTTCAGATGGATTTCCTTATGAATGTTTCTTCTCTACAGCCAGAGCAAAAAATGACAACCCTGTGCGTACACTGAGGACCCTCAGCCATTTCCATGGCAGGTGACAATAACAATAGTGACCTGGAATGTATCCCAGGCAGCCTTTCAAGCAGCAGTGATATTTCACAGTCTGGTGGAAGGAAAACACTCCCCACTTCTTTGAAACTTCCTCCATGTGATGACGCACGTCACCTGCCAGCCTCTCGTTGCCACCTCTACTATCTTCTTTACGTGTCACCTCTCATCTTTTCCTTCCCGCTCCTATGCACACTCCGTGTGCTGCCTTTGTGCAGTTTCCCTCGCCCCCCACTCTTGACGGTAACGTTCCCACACTGCTTTTCATGCCTGTCAGTGCCTCACTCTCCTCCAGAAATCAGCTGTCAAAAATCAAAGTTCAGCCCTGACTGGTGTGGCTAAGTTGGTCAGGCATCATTCTGCAAAGCGAAAGGTCGCTGCTTTGATTCCCAGTCAGAGTCCTTGCCTGGGTTGTGGATTCAACCCCCGGATTGGGTGCGTACAAGAGGCAATCAATTGATGTTTCTCTCGCACATTAATATTTCTCTCTCTCTCCTTCTCCCTCCCTTTCCTTCTAAAAAAAATTGTGTAGTAGTACTCTTTCATGGACAAATGATCTTTTTCATATTTATTGGCACGCAAACACTGTACAATATACAGTATAATGAAAAATAATTTTCCAGTGAAAAATAGCATTTAATCAGAGAAATAATTTAATCAATATGTTCTTTTTTTTTCTCTTTCCAAGACAATTCCTTACCTATATCCAATACTATACTTACAAGGCTAATTTCTGAATGTCTGCAACTTTGAAAATAATGAAAGTTAGAAAAATTTCAGGAGTAATGTTTTCATCCTTTTTTTTTTAGGAAATCCACACTTGTCAAACTTTGGAAAGCAAAAATTTAAGATTGTATTGAGTATTTTTCAGTTTGTTGTTTATTAAGGCCTGGAGAACCCGGGGATCTGGCACCAAGGCCTGGTTGAAATCTGTGGCGGTTGTGTGTTCACATTGTTAAGACACATGGCCGAGAAAACAGCCTCCCCCACAGCCATTGGATAGCATATGTTCCGCTGAAAAATTCTGTTGTGCTTCATATGATACTGTTTATTTCAGCTACTTATTTATTCTCTTATTTCTTAAGCCATTTTTGCTTCACTTACATATTTTAAATTCTCTTCCTGGACACATATGTGCTAATGCACAAAAGCAAGCCACCAACCTCTGCAGGTTCTGTAGTTTTTCAACATTCGGGAGATTTGCTGGAACCAATATCCTGTTACTCCAACATTAGAATCTGAGTAGCTACTGAGTGTAGTCCCATTGTTGGCCCCAGGTAGGGTCAGATACTGAATTCCTCCAGCGGACCTCATTTGCATTGTCAGTTTCACATGGTGTGTGTAGAAGTCCCACCCAATTTGATACTAGCCTCAAGTCTTAACTCTGGAAGAGACCACACAGTGCCGAGTTATGAACAGAACAGGTTACCATTATAGCAGCTTCAAGTACTAAAACAGCAGATTCTTCATGGTAGCGCAATCTCCCTATGCTAGCCCAAGGTGACAGGGTGACAAATGTCCCCCCTAAACAGTATAATTAATCAGCTTCTCCCATTAACACCCTAGAAGGATACGTGAACTGAGAACCACTTTCTCCTTTCCATTTTCTTCATCTTTTTTAAACTCACATTACTTTTCTTTTACTTTTTAAATTGAAATGTAACATATATACCATATCATTTAAGCATTGCAATTTTACAATTCAATGATTTTTTGTGCATTTATGGAGTTATGCAACCACCACCACAATCCCAGTTTAGAGCATTTTTATAGTGCCCTGTGCCCTGAATTCCCTATAGCATGTTCACAGTCAGCCTCCACACCATCCCAGCCCCAGGCAGCCACAGGCACACTTTCCATCTTTATAAATGTGCCTTTTGGATACTTGTTGGAATGGAAGTATAATCTTCTGTGCCTATCATAATGGTCTTGTGTTTCATCCATGTTGCAGTATATATCAGTATTTCATTCCTTTGAATTACCAAACAGTATTTCATTGTACAGACAGACCACATTTTGTTTATTCATCCATCAGCTTGTGGACATTTGGATTGTTTTCAATTTTTGACACTTATGAATAATCTTGCTGCAAAGAGTCATGTGCAATTCTGTAAGTGGACATATATCTTTATTTTTCTTTGGTATATGAATTTGTATTCTTAATAGTAGAATTGCTGAATAAGTTTTTATGCAACTTTTAAAAGACATTACCTGACTTTTCCAAAGTCTTACTCCATTTTACATTCCCACCAGATTCTGTACATTTTTGCTAACACTTGGTTTTGACTGTCTTTGATTATGGTCACTCTAGTATGTGTAAAGTGCTGTTCACTGTGGTTTTAATATGTGTTTCCCTACAAACTGATGATGTTGAGCACCTTTCCATGCACTATTACTAATGTGCATGTCTTCTTTGGTGAATTGTCTATTCGAGTCTTTTGTCCATTTTTTATTTGGTGTTTCTCTCTTATTATTATAGTTACTAATTTGTGTTATTTATGTTCCATGAATATAAATCTTTAATCAGATAAAAGATTTGAAATATTTTCTCCCAGTCTGTGGCTTGTCTTTTTAATTTCTAACTGATATCTTTTCTAAAAGATATTTTATTTATTTATTTTTAGAGAGAGGGGAAGGGAAGGGGAAAGAGAGGGAGAGAAACATCAATGTGTGGTTGCCTCTCGCATACCCCCTCTCTGGGGCCTGGCCCACAACCCAGGCATGTGCCCTGACTGGGAATCTAACAGGTGACCCTTTGGTTCGAAGGCCTGTGCTCAATCCACTGAGCCACACCAGCCAGGGCTCTAACTGATATCTTTTGAAGTGTAGGCATTTTTAAGTTTATTGTGATCCAATTTATCAATTTATTTCTTTCATAGCTTATGGTTTTGGCAAGGTGACAAAAAATTTTTTGTATATATTTTCTAGAAGTGGTATAGAGTTTTTTTTTTCCACTTACATTTAGGTATATAATCCATTTTGAGACCTTTTTTTTGTATCTATCAGATAAGGGTCTAAATTAATGCTTTTTGCATGTCTAATTATAGCATAATTTGTTGAAAAGACTTTCATGTCTCTGTTGTCTTTATACCTTTGTAAATAATTAATTGGTCACATATGTAAAGATTTATTTCTGAACTGATTTTTTTCCGTTATCTCTATGTCTATCCCTATAAAATACCATATTGTCTTGATTATTGTAGCTCCATAGATTTTGAAGTTATATAGTGTATGTCCTCAAACTTTAATTTTCTTTTTCAAAATTGTTTTAGATATTATAGGTCTTTTGCATTTAGAATCAAGTCAATTTCTTTTAAAAAATCTGCTAAGTTTTGATAGAGATCGCTTTGAATCTTTGGATCAATTTAAAGAGCAATTGTCTTCCTAACAATATTGTGTGGTCTAATACAGCTGGCCCCAGTGTCTTTGGCACCAAGGACCAGTCTCATGGAAGACAAATTTCCCACAGACCAGGGTGAGGAGTGTGGATTGGGGATGATTCAAGCGCGTTACATTCAAGCTCACCTTCTGCTGTGCAGCCCAGCTGCTAACAGACCTGGTCCAGTACCAGTCTGTGGTCTGAAGGTTGGGGGTCCCCGGTCTAATACATGAATATGGAGTACCTCTCCTCAAAGTTAGATCTTCCGAAGATCACCTTAGAAATATTTTATAGCTTTTAGTACATAGTCTTGGCCTTTTATTTAAATTAGTATTAGTATTTATTGTTTTTGATGTAATTTTGGATGAAATTATTCTCTTAATTTCATTTTTGGATCTTTTTATTGCTCAGTATATGGGAAGGCAATTGATTTTTCCTACTGCTCTTGTATCATGATAAACTAATTTGCTAGTTCTAGTAGCCTTTGGAGGGGAGTAGGTTCCTTGGGATTTGCATTTTGGTCTGGTGTTAATTCCTTTTAGATTGAGAGGCTGACTTATGAAGTGAGTCTACTGGCAATGGGTTCTTTCACATTTTGTTTATCTCAGACTGTCTTTATTTTACCTTCTTTTTTGAAAAAGTTTTTTTCTGGATATAGAATTCTCAATTGACAGTATTTCCTGGAGAGGGAATGTTTTATGGTGTACTTTTTAAAAATTTGGTATTTTATTCAGCACTTTGAGTAGGCCATTCTACTGCTCCTGACCTCTATTGTTTAAGATAAGAAGTCTCCTATTCATTAATTGTCATTTAGTTTTTCATGATGAGTTTTTGTCTCTTTGTGTTTTCAAGAGTTTTTCTTCAGCTTTGAACAGCTTGACTATTACGTGTTAAAATGTGGCTTTCTTTGTGTTTATAGTACTTAAGATTGAGTTTCTGAGATCAATGAATAAATGTTTTTCATCAAATTGGGTAAGTCTCATTATCCTTCTTCCAAATACTTTTTCTGACCTTCTGTTTTTTTCCTCTCCTTTGGGACTCCCATTACATGTTTCTGATTTCCCATACATCTTTGAAATTATGTGTTTTATAAAAATCTTTGTCTCTTTGTTAATTAGATTGGATAATTTCTATAATTTATCCTCAAGTTCATTGATTCTTTTTCACTCCATCTGAAATAACTGTTGAGCCTATTGTGAATTATTTATTTCTGTTATTATACCTTTCAAGTCCAGAATTTCCAATTTTTTTTACTTTATTGAGATTCTCTACAAGTCACTGTCATTATTCAATACTTTCCTTTAATTCTTCCAACATTGTTTCCTTTTGTTGCTTGGATATATTTCTAAGAAATGCTTTCAAGTCTTGAGAAATTCAGAGATAGTTTTTATTGACTGACATTATTTTCTTTGATATAGGTCACACTGGATTTTTTTTGTTCCATTGTATGCTGTATGTATTATGTTGAATACTAGACATGTTAGATAACGTATTGTGGTTGTTAGTTATGGATTATGATTTCCTCCCCTGGGTTTTTGTTGTTGTTGGTGGTGGTTTGTTCGTTTGTTTAATACCTAGATTAAATGTGTGAAGTCTCTCCCCCCTCTCCCATATTGTACAGCTGCTGCTGTCTGTTCAGTGTATATATTTTTATTTCTAAGCCTGACTGTCAACTTGTTCTGCACAGCTTGGTCCTCAGCGAAAGACTGGTCTGAGGTTTTTCAATCTCATGCCAGTAAGGTTTCCACTTTCTGCTGATGGGTCTCCGTGTGGACTGAAGATTGCACTCAAAGTTCAGGCCATTTTCAGGTTTGCCATGTTTTTTATTTTCCACTGACCCCTCTCAGGTCTTTTTGCATCTCTCCTGTATGGGTGCACAGGCCTTATGTGCCAGGGATGCATGGCGGCTTGGGCCATCCCTGTCTCTGCTGTGTGTGGGCCTAGCCTATGGTCAGTTTGCGGTATGTGCTGAGCTTATCAAGCCACTTACAGCTCTCTCCCCTTCTGGAATTCCCTGCACATCACTAACTAGTTAGTGTACTATTTTGTTACTTCCTGCACGCAGACAGATCCACAATTTCAGGCTGTTGGAGCCACTAAGAACACTACATTAAACACTCAAATAAAGTGAAACTTCTTTGGTACTAGAAGCAAAATTGCTGGTTTTTATGGCCTGCCATGTGCTGGATTATCTACTATGCCCATAGATCTGGGGGTTGGGGAAGGAGAGATGGAAAGCACCTCAATAAAAACATCAGTAACTCATGCTGTTCAGTAACTTTCATGAAAAATGTTTCTCAGTTTTTTGTAAGCCTTCAGTCAATTTCTAGAGTGCTCAAATGGCTGTTTTTGACACTTTTATCCAGTTTCATACAGCTTCTTGGAGAAAGAATTTATCGACCTTCACTACATCATACTGGAAATGAATCTTCCTCCTGATTACAGTTTTAAAATGTGTAAGTCAGGTCAGTGTTAGAGAGGCTAAAATGGGAAGCAAGAAGTAAGAAAACCAGAGACAGTCTTATCGCTTGTTAGAATGGGACTGATTTCCCAAAATTTGACAAGCCTTCAAACAAGGTGTATTTTACCACTCTCAAATGCTGAATCAATCAGCTTACAAGAATCAGATGGGTAAATTTATCTTTAAATTAGAAAAAAAGAAAAACTTGTGCAGTAATTGTCAGAGCTACATCAAGGTATAATGTAAAAAATATGATGTGAGCTTCAGGCTGATTAGGATTTAAAATAAATCTTGGCTACCTCAGTGTCACTTTGGAAAAGTAAATGAACCTCTCTCTAGCTTAGTTTACCAACCAGAAAAAAGATTACGGTATCTAGTTCATAATGATATTGGGGGATTAAAAATAATAGCAATTCCAAAAGCAATGTGCTCAGTATCAGCAAGTAGTGCTCTCCTACCTAACCTGGCACCTAGGAAAAGTGTCTACATTAATTGACCTAGAAAGTATAAACAGATGTTTCACTTTTACTTAGGACATTCTCTTTTTAAACCACAGATCTGAATTTTGAATCAGAACTCTGATTGTGAAGAAAAGTTTTTCTTTTAAAGTCATTCAGGCACCAGTAAGAATATAGATTTGTATTGCTTTTGATAGGAGGCCTTTTCCAAGAGATTTTAAAGTCTCACCAAGGTGGGCAGGATTATTAGTTTGAATCAAATGAAATAAATAATACTGACCCATTTTTTACCTATTAAAAAAGCCAGTTTCATATTGTTCAATGTAATGTTTTGGAAAGAGAACTGAATTTGGCCAGGGAAGGGGGCTTTATTTTACCACCAACCAGTTGTCCGAGAACATCAGGATCATATGCTCAATACAATCTAAGAGTTTCTCTAGGGAAATGGGGTACTTTTGATTGAACGTCTACACAAGCAGTTCCCATCCTCCCAAACCAACCTGAAGTGCCATCAAGGATCAATAGTCAGCCTGTCGGGCAGCGTGGGAATTTTTAGTGTCCTATAGAAAGACAAAATTTTCTCCTTAACCCAACTCTAAACAGGTCTCCCTGAGCCCTCTTCTCAACTAGGCCTTAACTTGAGCTATAAAGACTTGAACAAGCACTAATGCACTTTCTGACAGCTCAAAGATGTTTCCCAAAGATGACCCTTGCCCAATTTACAGTGCCTGCCGAGAAAAATCAAAACTGATAAAAGAATCTACTCTTCTAGACAACACTCGAAGACGTCTTCCTGCCTCTGTGGAAGGATAGGAGCTTAACTTCAAGTACAGGATGCAAACCCAGATGGGTTTCACATAGACCAAGCCCACCCTCTCCACTTTTTGTAATTTTTCACCTGAATCAACAGAACCCCTCCCTCTTTTGCTCCCTATTCCTTCAATCTCCTTTTACCTCTGCAAAAATAAAAATTGAGTTCAATTCATGCTGGACTCTTTCCTATTGCAATGGTATATTACTGATAAAATCTGTCCTTAACACTTCAAATAATATTTGTTTTTGCTTCTCTTGGAAAAGAGTGACCCACGTTTTGGACATTTTCTATGCTGGGAAAGAGTTAGTAGGCAGCTGTCATCCCCAGGAATTCTACCAGGTGCTCAGGCTTCACAGAAACAACAAGGGCCTTTCAGAGGACTTTGCAATTCTTTTTAACACAAGCCTGTGATTGATTATTGGCTAAATCAAGAAAATACTTTCTTTAAAGCATTTTTTCAACTTAAAAATAACATTTTAAATTGAGAAAGAAAAAGTAACACTAACAGCATCATAATCCAAAGAAAACTACTGTTTTGTTTTATAGTGTTTTTTCCTGGATTTTTTTCTATATCGATTTTACATCATTGTAGTAATATTTATACAGTGTGTCAATGGTTTCTCATGTAATACTTTGGCATCAACACAGTTCCTTGCTATTGTTATACAGTATTTCATCATCTGAAAGGACCTATACTTATTTTAATAATTTCTTATACACCATATAGAATTCTATACTTTTAGTTTGGGGCATAATTTTGGATTTTGTCATATTTAAATTATTTTGTTAGGCTAGAATCCTACATGTGAATGAAACTATGTGAATAACTGTTTAAGTTAAAATATTTATTGCCTCTAAAGTTCATAATTCCAGGTGTTACAAGCCAAGATAAATGATGATGTTTTGAGGAGAAATTATTCATATGACTAAAGACATAACCTCTTAATCTCTAGCAAAGATGAATGGTAGCCAGGGGTGTGTGACCCAGGGGTGGGTGAAGTAAGTCACAATAATAGCCATGGTTGAATCCTCATTTGCTGTCCTTAGAGATCACCACCTTAACTTGGTATCAGAGAAAGGAGTAGGCCTGTCAATCCTAACACTTAGGAACTAACACAGATTTATTAGTTAATTCATAATCTAAACAAGTAGTGCATGGCATGAAACAATCAAACCCTGAAATCTCTCCAAAGTATGTAATCATTTTTATATCATTCAATCCACACCATGGGATGCATTAATGTAAAAAGCTCAGGACCGGGAAATGGTATCATTAGTATGTAGCAGCATTTGCCTTGTTAATGATTCATTTTTCTCACACAAGCAAGATTCATGCTACAGTTCTACTGTATTAATTCCTTTCCAAGATGGCAAGTATGTAGAAAGAAAACCTGATGTTGTCGGGCTGCCTTAGGAATGGGAGGCCACGTCACTGCAAACCTTTCCTCTCCCGGTTCCTCCTCCCTCTCATGCCACTCCATGACACGTCCTAAATGCCTTGGCTCTGATCGTGGCTTTTTCTGCACTGTCTGGACTCCGCTTCATCACATTTCCTTTGTCCACTTTCAACCTTTATTCTACGTTTTCCCACTTGCAACAGAAATGACCACTTCTGTTTCCTAGGCTATAATTCTAAGAGGGCAGAGATGGTATCTGTCTTGTTCACAGTGCATATCAAATGCCTAGAAAGCAACTGGCACTTAGTAGGTATCGAAAAAAGAAAATGAATTCTTTCAGGAGTTTACTCTCTGCTAATTCATACTAAAAAATTATTTGCGCTTTGGGTCATCCCTCCCTGGTAATTATGAGCATTTTGCTAACATTAACTCAGAGGTGTGAGGTATGTGGGTGTTCCAAGTATTATAAAGGTGACATTAAGAGAGATGAGAGGGAGGGATGAGAAGAGTTATTTGCTATTTTCCTTCAGCTCGATGCCCTGAAGGTCACATCATTCTCTTCTCAAAACCCAGTGGCATTCTGCTGCCTTTACAAGACTGTCCCTCTGCTTACACAGGCTTTCAAGGCCGCCAATTCTGTTGTATGGGATCAAGAAGGCTCCTTGGGGTGAGGATAGCCCTGGCTTCAAATCTCAACTCCTCTTAAGACATAGCAATTTTGAGCAACTCACTTAAGCTGAGGGAGCTTCAGAGTCTCATCTGAATAAATGGAAAAAATAATAAACGTCTTACGGGCTGTGCAAAGGAGAATGAGATGCTGCAGATACAGAAGCTTAGGCAGCATTTGGCCCCCTGTGGAGTTTCACTGGATGCTAGAGCTCCTAGGTCCCACTGCTTCCCTTTGGCCCCCACGTCTCAACTAAAAAGTTACCTGCTGGTCTGCAGTTCAACGCTGATCCTTACCGATCTCATTTATCTGTTCACGTTGTGTCTTTAGCTTGGGAGCCTGCCCCTGCTCCTTATCATTACCCTTATTTGTTCTTTCATTCTTATAACACTGATGCACTGCTGTGTGCCAGTCTCTGTGCTTTGCACGGTGATGAACAAGAAGGACAAGAAAGCCTCTGCCCTCATGGAGCTTAGGCCACGGGAGAAAGCACAAAACTACAAAATGGGAGGAGAAATAGTCTTGCTCAAATTCCACTCAAGCCTCAAACTGAACCAGACATGTTCTGACAGGACTGTTTTTTTTCCCACAACAATGTTTATTTTTATAATTAGAAAGGAGTACCTTTAAATGTAGAAAATTTGAAAAATACATAAAATCATGATAAAGAAAAGAAATATCACTTATCATTCTACTAAGGATACCCATTACACTTGTTCTGAAGTATCATTCATCTCTCTATATATCTGCACACACATAAATATGAATATGTAACATACACATTTTTCAGTATTTAAATATTAGATATTAAAACCTTAATATATTTTGAACATTTTCCCACCTCATTAAAATTCTTGGCAAATGTGTAGGTTAATGGCTTTATAATATTTCTTAGTATCATTCTTCAGTTGCTCAACATATAGAAAATATTTTAACATGAGAAATTACATTTTAATAGAACTGAATCATTTTTTGATTTATTTCCTGGTGTGCAGTTAGGGTCTCAAAATTAAACTAAACATCCTTAAGTTCTCAGCCTATATTTTCCAATGTATATGATGAATCAGTAATTCTTTCAAGCAGAAATTGTCTCTTCATTGATTCCTAGTTAAAGATGAATTCATTACCACAGGCAGGAAGGTGGTACAGTTTGCTGGACTGAACAATAGGAAACATGTATTTGCTTTTCAGGAAACAATCAAAATAATTTGGAGTTGTTTATATAAATAAGGATTCTCTCAAATTTGTCTTACTTTAATCAGGAATAAAAATATTGTTAGTGAACTTATATCAACAAAGGGTTTTAGTGGTAAAACTGTTGCTCAGGATCACCTTCCTTAACAATCATATACTTGTAGTCATTTTCCCTGGAGTTGTCAGGACAAAAGTTAATAGATTAGCACACTTGTGAATCTGAATATGATTTTATCTTAAGAAAGAGAGATCATCATTATGTAGCTATTCCTTCAAGTTCTGTCTAAATTACAAAGTACTAGATAATAAGCTGTTTTCTGGTGTTGCTCAGTACTGCACCTTATTTATTATTTTTATTTTTCCCTTTGACCCCTTTTCACCACAAGTTTTATTAATTTTACAAAGGGTACAGGGGACTTTTCCCCACACTATCTTATTCTAAGCACTATTATCTAGGACTGGGAGAGAAGTATACTAATTTCCACTTTTTGGGATATAGGAAGTGTACAGATTACATGCTTTATCTTTAGGGGTGGACAGATGGAGGAATAAAGAAAAAGAGCTCATGGACATGGTCAACAGTATGGTGATTGCCAGGAGGAGAAGGGTGGATGGAGGAGGAAGAGGGTATAAGGGGGATGAACATAATGAAAAAATACAATAAAAATAAACTAAATTTTTTAAAAAGTAAAAAAAAATAGAGTAACTCCTGAAAGAAGTTTTTCTAAAACTCCTAAGATTTTTCTAAAATCTTTGACATTGTATCTTTCTTTGTAATCATAAGATATAATAAATTGTCTCATTTTAGCTCAGTTTCAAATAAAGCCAGTTTCTACAAATCATCTGATGCATAATTTTTGCCTTCAAAAATTTAGAGTGGACATCCTTATGGTAGATAAAGACCACACTATGTGTCAGGGCCAGACTAATTGGGAGTTGTTTGGCATTTGTCTTGGGCAGAGCGCCCACAGAAACCTTGAAAAGCCACCCCTCTAGATGGCCTCACTCACTCATACATGTTCTGGCCATGAGACACCAGTACAGGAAGAGCAACAACAAGCAGGGAATGTTGTCTGCTGCCTCTTCCCAATATCTCCAAGTTATCAATCATTTGGTTATAGTCATGTTGTTCTGGAAGCAGACACTGAGCCAAAGATTTAGGAGCAGTGATTTATTAAAGAAGAGCTCCCAGAAGAAATTAGTAAGGAAGCAAGAGAAGTAAAATAAGAAATAATGAAGCAAATGAGGTGTCCCAGCTTCAGTGGCTCTCACAGAGAACTCCAGTATAAATGACCCTGGAGACTGCTCTTCCACCTTGAGGTGTTGGAAGGTAAGGAAGGTGGAGTCTTGTACTCCATGCCATCCAGTCATTGGCTTTGGACCAATGCAGTGTGTGGTAGGCAGCTGTAAATACCCTCCTACCGCAGTCACAGAACAATCCTCTGAA
Source organism: Tonatia bakeri (assembly GCA_004024845.1). Classification (NCBI taxonomy): domain Eukaryota; kingdom Metazoa; phylum Chordata; class Mammalia; order Chiroptera; family Phyllostomidae; genus Tonatia; species Tonatia bakeri. The sequence goes on along the minus strand of PVIA01000286.1, from coordinate 324,439 downwards.
GTTTGTGGATAGAGAACATTAGCCATTGGCCATTACCAACTGAGGCTGGGGCAGGAGGGCACAGAGCTAGAAAAGGAGATGGCAGGGGATTTGGGCAAAAACCTAGAGTGTCTCACCTGCATTCCAAACGAGAGACTGCAACTGCCTGTGTTCTGTTCTCCGCTGGCAGAGGAGGTTCACTCAGAATCAGCCTGTGCTCTCCCCACCATGTTCGCTTCTACAGGACCAGAGAGCTAATCACTGGGAATCCTGATCCTCTCCAAGTGCTCTAGAGATTTCTTTCATTATCTGGTAACTCAGAGATGATCTATGTCATTACAAGCAGGCTGGATTGCAGGACATCTTTTTAAAAACTGTACCACTTATAACTTTAAACTACCTTTATTAAATACTTCTATTATGGCTTCAAGGTTAGACTCCTTGAGCTACCACTCTGTAAAACCTCCATTGCATTCAAAGAAACATTACTTTGATACTAACAATAGAAAATCAAATAAAGTCTTTATTGTGTATTGTGTCAAAAAGCTATTATAGTTAAAAATGCATGTATACACAAATCTTACAAGTCTCTTTTTTTTCATTTTGCTCACTTTCCTTCTTTCATACTTGGGGCTGGGACACTAATTCTTACTCCTTCTTCATCCCAAACTCAAAAAAAGCCTTGTCTTACAAACTCAGACCTGGAAGGGTCTCTTCTGTCTCACCCTCTCCTCTTCCTATACCTGCTCTCTTTCTTTGTCCTTCAGTTCTTTGCCTTCAGCCAGCTTCTCTGGCTACTCAAGCTCTTCCCTCACCTATAGTCCTCAGGTATATTGTCAAGATGCCAGAACTAATGAGGCAAAACAGAATGCTCTCAATGTCACAGTAGAGAAGGAAAGCCAATGAGAGGATTCTTGTAACTGCAGGGCAAGGGAACATACTGTGAACATTCTTTCCACTTGTCACATCAGCCATCCAGATGGCCTTGGGTGCTTTCCCATAAGCCACCATGGCACTATGTAATGGACGTACCCAAAGACCCTGGAGGCACTCTGGTTGCACCATCATTCACAGTTAAATGAATCCTGAGACTGTCTCTTCTGAAGGGGCCCTTGTGATAGTGCTGCTGAGTTCCTTGGCCAACACGAAGTCACCTGGGTCAGATTAACTTTTCCCATGACCTTCTTTAAATATAAGTAAGATGGAAGATGGGGGTGTAGGTAGGTACACTTTGTCTCCTTGCTAAACTGGAAGAAGGACAACAACAAATTTAAAAACAAAAAAAACAACCAGAACTGCCAGACAACTGAATTGTATGGAAGTCCGACAACCAAGGAGTGAAAGAAGAAACATTCATTCAGACTAGTAGGAGGGGTGGAGATGGGCAGGCATATGGAGAGGACTTGCAGCAAGGCAGTGGCTGAAGGACCAGGGTGGGCCAGGTGGTGGCTGGCAGAACAGGTGGTCCCACATCTGCGTGCAGATAAACTGGGAGGAACAACTGGGGAGTGAGACAGACCACACAACCCAGTGTGGAGAAATAAAGCCTCAAAACCTCCGACTGAAAACACCTGTGGGTGTTGTGGCGGTGGGAGAAACTCCCAACCTCCCAGGAGAGTTTATTGGAGAGACTCACAGGGTCCTGGAATGTACACAAACCCACCCACTGGGAATCAGCACCAACTTGGACCCAATTTGCTTGTGGGTAGCGGGGGAAGTGACTGAAATCTAGCAGAGAGAGAAGCAAGCAGCACTGTTCCCTCTTGGACCCCTCCCCCACATATAGTACCACAAAGCAGCAACATGGGTTGCCCGGCCCTGGTGAACACCTAAGGCTCTGCCCGATACTACGTAACAGGCATGCCAAGACAGAAAAAAAATGGCCCAAATGAAAGAACAGATCAAAGCTCCAGAAAAATATAACTAAATGACAAAGAGATAGCCAACCTATCAGATGCAGAGTTCAAAACACTATTAATCAGGATGCTCACAGAAATGGTTAAGTATGGTTGCAAAATAGAGGAAAAAGTGAAGGCTATAAAAAGTGAAATAAAGGAAAATGTACAGGGACCCAGCAGTGAAAGGAAGGAAATGGGACTCAAATCAGTGGTGTAGACTACACGGAAGGAATAAACATTCAGTCAGAACAGAATGAAGAAACAAGAATTCAAAAAAATGAGGACCGTCTTGGAGCCTCTGGGACAACTTTAAACATTCCAACATCCAAATCATAGGGTTGCCAGAAGGAAAAGAAGTCCAAGAAATTGAAAACTTATTTGAAAAAATAGTGAAGGAAAACTTACCCAATCTGGCAAAGGAAATAGACTTTCAGGAAGTCCAGGAAGCTCAGAGAGTCCCAAAGAAGTTGAACCTAGGGAGGAACACACCAAGGCACACCATAATTACACTGTCCAAGATTAGAGATAAGGAGAGAATCTTAAAAGCAGCAAGAGGAAAAGAAGGAATTACCTACAAAGGAGTTCCCATAAGACTACAGCCGATTTCTCAAAAGAAAACTTACAGGCAAGAAGGGGCTGGAAAGAAGTGTTCCAAGTTATGAAAGGCAAGGACCTACATCTAAGATTACTCTATCCAGCAAAGCTATATTTAGAATGGAATGGCAGATAGAGTGCTTCTGAGATAAAGTCAAGTTAAAGGAGTTCATCATCACCAAGCCCTTATTATATGAAGTGTTAAAGGGACTCATCGAAGAAAAAGATCAGAAATATGAACAGTAAAATGATAACAAACTCACAGCCTTGAACAATGGAGCCTAAAATAACAAAAACAAAAACAAATAAGCAAACAACTAGAACTGAACAGAATCACAGAAATGGAGGTCACATGGAAGATTTTCAGTGGGGAGGGAGAAGGGGAGCATGGGGGAAAAGGTACAAGGAATAAGTAGCATAAATGGTAGGTAGAAAATAGACAAGGAAAGATTAAGAATAGTATAAGAAATGTAGAAGCCAAAGAATTTGTGTGTAAGACCCATGGACATGAATTAAAGAGGGTGGAATGCTGGTGGGAGAGGGGGTGCAGGGCAGAGGGGAGGAAAGGGGGGAAATGGGACAACTGTAATAGCATAATCAATAAACTAAAGTTGAAAAAATAGAAAAAAGATAAGACGGACACCTAGAAGTTGCTGTGATCTCAGGGGCTTTCCATAGGTCTCCCAGTCCTACATACTCCTTGTTGCTGCAGGGAATTCCTGGCCTTGCAGCTAAAGATCTTATGATAGAGCATGCTCTCCTCTTAAAAGAAAAAGAAGAAAGAAAGAAAGAAAGAAAGAAAGAAAGAAAGAAAGAAAGAAAGAAAGAAAGAAAGAAAGAGGAAGGAAGGAAGGAAGGAAGGAAGGAAGGAAGGAAGGAAGGAAGGAAGGAAGGAAGGAAGGAAGGAAGGAAGGAAGGAAGGAAGGAGATAGAAAGAAAGGAAGAAAGAAAGAAAGAAAGAAAGAAAGAAAGAAAGAAAGAAAGAAAGAAAGAAACCTGAAAGGAAGCCTGTTTAAACTCTCCAGAGTAGAGCCTCAGTAAATGAGGAGTCACCAGGAGCAGGAGTTCTCAGGCGGGAAAGGTGCATCATGTTGGGGAAAGGGGGAAGAAAAGGGATGTGGAGGTCTTCAAGTTAAATTTTCCATGTGTCAAAGCTTTACCTAAGAGCTGCTTATTGTTTTCTTTGGTCTACCTCCATTTCTGCGTTGGTATCACAGGAACATTCTAGGACGGTCACATATGTATTGTCAGCATATGTTCTAAGCAAAAGTTTGAAGCAATGGTGGTCAGGTTTGTTTTTCCCCTCAGCTTTATTTGAAATATAACTGGCATAAAATACCGTATAAGCTTAACGTATACAATGGGATGAATTGATATATATGCTGTGAAATGATTACCACAATAAGGGTAGTTAATACATCCATCACCTCACATGTTATCATTTTTGTGTGTGTGGTGAGAACATTTAAGATTTATTTTCTCAGCAACTTTCAGGTACTTAATGCAGTTTTGTTAACTGTAATCACCATGCTGTACATTAAATCTCCAGCACTTACTCATCTTATAACTAGAATGGTTTCGCTTAAAAAATGTTTCCCATATAAATTTAAAAAAATATTTTAAAATATTAAATATAAATTAGCTGTAAATAATACTTTTGTTGACTTTATTATTATTATTAATTTCCCCTTACTTGATAAGCTTCTATAATCAAGGTAGCCACTTGCTGATACTTGCTTCGGGCATTTGTCAGTGGCTTTCCTGGCCCGGACAGAGATTTGTTGGTTCTGTAGAGTATGCTGTGCACTTATTGGTCACATTGGGAATGAAGGATGCACTTCAGTTTGCGACACCGAACCACGTGCTCAGTGTTATTTAATCAGGTAAAAGAAGGAGGAAACAAACATAAGTTAGGATAAGAAATGATTCTTGGTACAACTTAGAGAAGTCATGTGACCTTTTTGAGCATTGGCATATCTGTCTCCTAAATTCAAGTCATTGATGCTTTTCTCTCTGGATAGCGGGGGTGAAAAACAAAAGGGCTTGGAAGGTATGGAAACAAAAATGCCCATAAATCTACACTATGGCTACAGTGGAAACCCCAACTTAAAATTTAAACAGAGGAGGATTAAATGTTTTCATTGTTTCACTTATTCTTACTTTGTTTTGTCTCACTGCAGTGTTTGCATTCTTATAACCTAACTTAATTCCTGTGGGGCTAAATTAAGAAAGAATTTAAAATATAAACTAAATATGTGAATTCACGATTCCTCAGTTTGTAGAAGGATTTATTTAAAGAGAGCACCACATTGAATTCAAATTCAATTTAGAAAAGAATAGCCAACCACCAATGATTTTTTTAAGTACAACCATGGGATATAGGCTCCCAAACAACCTGGGCTAGGGATTCATGATCTTGTTATGTTCAGTGGCAGCTGTTCTTTCAACTGTGCTTGTACTGGTGTTCTAGGATCCTTTGATAGCACCCTCACAGCACCACCATTTATCCCTGATACCACTGGTAGATTGGATGCAACAATTTCCCATCAGCCCTGTGTTGAAGACCACTTTGTGCCTCTGCTACTACAGTTCAGGTGCAGACATATCTCAGCGAGTATCATCTGGATGGCATCACATCCTCCAGGCTTTGATTCTTAGTGCTTCACTGGACACCGATTCTCCCCTGGTACTGTTGCTGCTCTGCTATGCACTGTAATGAGTATGTTGGTGGCATCCCCATACCAAACCATTTTTTAAATAAGAAAGGGGAAATTGCTTCTCTTCCGTTTAGGTTTTAGTTGATCAGGTAGATCCTGAAGCTCTGAATTTTATTTACTCCAATGTTTTATAAAGATATTAATAAGCTGGTTCATTTTTCTCCACCTTTGTACATTTAAACTCCCCAGTCTCCACAGCACTCAGGCATATATTCACGTCATTCAGCTGGGAGGAAGAGCTGGAGGACAGATACCACACTGCAATCAGGCTTCCTTGCTCCTCTGTTGGGTAATGCTTGTTTCCATGGGTCAAACTCTTGTTGCCAGGCAACTTCATTCTTCTGAATGAGAACTCTCCCAAGAGGGCTCTCAATCCATATGCAAACAAGCTTCTGGCAGCTGCTCCTCTCAATTCAATAGACAGGCCCAGGCATGACTCTCTCTTATAGCTAAACTGAGATAAACATTACATAAATTGAAGGTACCACAGATTCTTCATTCTATTTTTTCTTCACTGAGAATTTTGTCTTTTATGGTATATTAGAGACATAATAAAAGAACAATAGGCAGGAGTCTACAGGAGCCGAGCAGGGCTGGTGAGGGCAGGACATTGTGAACATCATCCAGTCATAGTGTCCCCGGAGTCAGAACTGACTCAATGGCAAGTAACACACACAGAGTAAAAGATCAACGTTATAATTTTAGAATACATCTTCATTTATAAAACCATTCACTCTCTTACCCTCCCCTAACCAACATTTTTTTTTTTTTTTGCCATTCACCTTGGGCAAGACTAGTGCAGAGAAAAAATCTGGGTGAATAACTTTCTTCTGTTAAGAAAATTTTCCTGTCTACATTTATGCTAAAGCAGTAACTCTGAACAATTTCAAGGACCTTCTAAATTCAAGGAGCTGAGCATTTGGGATAAAGGTGAATCCTGCTTAATTCCTAAAAGCTCAAAACTAGTTGGAAGTCAGCCATGAAAGTAAGTCTAATATAATGTGGTTCATTCTGCAGTTGACCATCTGAAAACCACAGCGAAGGCGGTGATCCAGTCCTTCTAGAAGAAGGTGCACTGTTTGTGGAGGAGGAATATGAAGTTGCCCCTCTGATCCTCAACCTTGAGGTCCGGGATTTTCATTCACAGTCATTAGACTCACCCTGTTACGTGTACTAGTGTCTATATTTTGAAAGCCACAATCTGCTTTCCATACAACACTCTCATTGAGATCAGATCCCCTCATCTTCAGAACAAGCATAAATGTCTCATTTTGAGAGCAGTCATGAATATCTGGGTGTCCAGAACTGTCCAGCGGCACTCATTCTGTGAACCACCATGTTCCATACAAAACAGTCACATATGGATCCACTGATAGGCCAGCCTAGCCCTCCCTGATATGGAGGCTTTACCTAAACTAAACTAAACTAAACTAAACTAAACTAAAATTGAAACTAAAACCTTAGTTTTCTGAAAGACTGATGAGGCAGATGCCAACATAGGTCCTCAGATGTTAAGTTAAAAATGATCTGCAGCATTTTCAGCAATTCCAGAAATGAGAGAGACAATTAACCCTCTGTGAGCTGTCAGAATGTCAAAGAGTAACTGTTTTTTTCATGGAAGGTAGTAAGATGAAGAATAGCAGCTGGAGAGGTTTCCAAAAGTATCTCAGACACCTTTAAACAATTGACACAGGACTGGAGAGCAAAGAGTATTGGTAGGTTGCTACCAATAGGTGTTGGGTGAGTGAGTGAGTGAGTGAGCGAGTGAGTGATGAATGAATAAATGAGTAAATGAATGAATATAAATAGATATGGGGAGGGTGATACTTTCATGCCTGGTTTAGCCAAGTGTTGCTACTATAATAAATAAATTGAAAGAGAAAGACAGCCTTGCTTTAGTTAGAAGGCAAGGTTGTCTTCCTTTACATGTTAAACCAAGGAAAATAATCTGTTAGTGTGGAGATTGTCTCTTTTTAAGGAGGGCGACACTCTAAAGTGACTTTCCAGTATAAACTCTAAAGGTAGATATCTCTGTAAGAGGAGCAGATAGAGGGAAGTGGTTAAGAGGGGAGTGGGGGGGCTTTGGCATGATGCAAATCTTGGTTGACTTCCAGCTCCAGCATTTGTTGGTTGTATGAATTTACACATGATTCTTAACATAGCTGAGCTTCTGTTTTCTCATCTGTAGCGTGAGAATGATAATACCTGCCTCCTAGTATTATTGGGAAGATAAAGGGAGGATATCTCCACAAATGCCAGCACAGCACAACACTCACAGTTCGCAGCTGCAATCGGATCTGACTGCAATGATGAATCGAGTGCTGGACTTGTCTCAGGCCCTGCCTCTCGGACTCCTATTAGTGTATGAAGAGTGCATCATCAAACTTCTCAGAACAGATGCTGGCAACCTTTCCGAAGCCCAAGCTCACTGACATCCTTGGATTCTCTCCCACCTCCCACCCCAGGTCTGTTTGGTCATCAAGTCTTCTTCCTTCCACCTCATAAATTCCCCTCCACTCTACTCCATCTCCTAGCCTCCATCTTCCCTGCCACTAATCAGATTAGGTCTGCATCATCCTCACTCGCCTGCAACATGACCTTCACATCCTAAATGCTCTCCCTCTTTCCATCCCTCTCTCTACTCCACTCTCCTAGTGCCTAGTGCCTGGTCTCCAGAAGTAATTTTATAAATCCCATTTCTGAACTTATCACTTCCTTAATTGCCTCCAGTGCTTGCACAATGACATTATTCCAAAATTTAGTCCCAGCTAAGTTTGAATCTTTTTGAATCCACCTCTAACTCCTATCACTTTCATCCTCCATATGAACATGAAAAGATTCTGCTCATTCACTTTCCTGGGCATTTTCTCATGAAATTTAATTTGTAGAACCTTTTTTTCCCGCATTTTAAAAATTGTTGTTCAAGAACTTTCCCATTTTCTTCCCATAACTCCCACCCCCTCAGTCATCCCCACTTCCCACCCTTGATCCTACCCTCACTTGGTTTTGTCTATGTGTCCTTTAAGTTGTTCCTGAGAACCTTTTCTCCTTGTCCCCCCATTATCCCCTCCCACCTCCCCTCTGATTACTGTCAGTTTGGTCTTAATTTCAATGTCTCTGGTTATATTTGTACATTTTGTTGATTAGGTTCCACTTATAGGTGAGATCATATGGTATTTGTCTTCCACCACCTGACTTACTTCACTTAGCTAATGTTCTCCAGATCCATCCATGCTGTCACAAAGAGTAGGAGCTCCTTCTTTCTTTCTGCTGTGTGCTATTCCATCATGTAAATGTACCATAGTTTTCTGATCCATTCATTTACTGATGGGCACTTAGATTGCTTCTGGCACTCGGCTATTGTAAATTGTACTGTGAACACTGGGGTGCATAGGTTCTTTTAAATTGGTGTTTCAGGCTTCTTAGGGTGTAATCCCAGCAGTGGAATTACCCGGTCAAAAGGCAGTTCCATTTTTAGTCTTCTGAGGAAATTCCATACTGTTTTCCACAGTGGCTAATTTGCAGCAATCTCTACCCAGCTCTCTGTTGGGTGAACAACAACTCCTCTACTGGGTTGGCCAAAAAGTTCGTATGTTTTTCCTGTAAAATAAAAGACATGTCTTCCATTTGCACCAATAACTTTATTGATTTGGATATTTTGAGTATGTCAGCTATGTCCCACATAGTAGAATGTTGATTTTTCTCAATAATGTCTTGATTTGATTGCTATCAACTTCAACTGGTCTACCTAACCATGGAGCATCACCCAGCAAGAAATCTCCAGCATGAAACTTTGCAAAGCACTTTTGAAGCATTCAATCAGTCACAGTGCCTTCTCCATACACTGCACAAATCTTTTTTTTTTAAATTTCAGTTGCACTTTTACCTTTCTTGAAATAATAAAGTATAATATGTAAAAAATGTGTATTTTCTTCTATCTTCAATATTAAAATGGCTACCCCCAAATTCACTAATTTTTCATGTTTTTTAAAAAATGCACACTGATATGACAGCTGTCACAATACAATCTAACAAAATTATTTCAAATGGAGTTAAAGACAACTAAGTGCTACTAGAGTCATCGTATGGAAAAAACCAAATGGATTTTTGGCCAACCCAATAAAACCTCGCTAAATTATAATGCCCAGAGAGTAGCTCTCTTTTCTGTGCTCTCATAGCATTTTGCCACATCATTATCATGGCACCTTTGAATTCCCATTAAAGCTATGACTGAGCTGCTGTTCTGTGCCAGCTGAATATTTGGATGCTGTTATACATATATTAGTGACCCCAACAGTATCATTTTAAGGGTATTCAATTCCTATAGATAAATAAACTAGGCTCCAGGAGGTTTGCAACATGCCAAAGTTCACATAGCACCTATGTGGCAGATTTGGCAGCAAACACATAATGGAAGATCCCAAATCCTCTCTTGTGACAGAAGCAGGACCTTCTCAAGCAGTCACATTGCAGTTGTTTATGTATTGGTCTCCAGAACCACAATGTGCTCTCTCTGAAGAATTAGGTATAGTCAAGTAAGAGGTATTTATTCTTCTTTGCATTGCCAGCTCTTACCCTGGGACTATGCATATTGCAGATACTCAGCCAGTATTTGTTCAATGGAAGAATGAGCTTTGTATACACAAATGAGGTTCAAATACCTCTGTTGCAAGGGTCAATTTTGGAAGGGACTGCAGGACAGTGTTGGAGATGGATTCTCAAATATCTAATGGGCAGGCAGTGTGCTGAGGCTCTGAGCAGGAACAGAGTGGCTCCCTTTCTAGCCCTGCCAGGCAGGTGTGGCTCGACCAACTGACCAACTCACTGAGCCTTGTCTCCTAGGCCATCTCTGGCACTGTGACTTAGCTTGCAACCCTATTCATAAATGAAATGACTGGTCACATGTAGTAGAGACATGTAGTTGGGAAGTCATTTGTCACTTATGTAAAGCTTTCCTCATTTTCATCTTAAAACAATCTCCATGACTTGGCATTTAGCCAACTGGTTATCTCTCCATCTCCTCTCTCTGAAGATAGCAAGTGAATGGAACTGGAGGAAAGCTTTGTCCCCACAGGGATGCCTTTCGATACAGACTGAACAGAGCTGCCAAAATATCGTGTGACTTCAGGGCCTCGGTTTGCTTCATGTTTGAAAAACAACATCTGTGAAGCAAGCGTCCCCAACTAGGATAATCAATATCAGAATTTGTGTACATCTGAAATCTTGCAACAGTATGAGGTAACTCAGCATCTGTCAGAATAAGTAAGACCATCTTGGTCCCCTGACTTGCCTGCTTGGGCCTCATGCCCCAGAGAAGCTTCCTGCTGACTGAAGTCTGGCTGCTTTCTTGGGGGCAGACACAGTTGATCAAAGTCCCACATGGCTGGGTTTTGCTATCTCCATCAGGGTCCTCAAGGTCCAGAATACTTTCAAGGTCAGTCAGTGGTTTTGCTAATTATTTCACTGTAAGCATATTTTTAGATGGTCTTGTGGGTGCAGAGCTACCAGGTGTTTAGGTGTCTATTTGAAGGGAAGCTCTCTTAGTCACCTTGCCTGGTCCCGTTGAAAACAAAAAAGAGTTTCATTGCTTTTCCACCAGCTGATGAGTCATCCAGCACATCTCATATTAGCTCTGCTATTGAGGTTGCCTATGGGCAAATTGGAGCCCCTTCTGTAGCACAGTTTTGTTGCTGAGCTATTACAGGAGATCTAATTAAATTAAGCCATAAAGCAGGAGAAAACTGTGCCATGACCTTTATAATCTGTGAAACCTTTCATCATTTGCCAAGCAGCCATTTCCTAAAGATGGGGACTTCAGTACATCGCTGGGAGATGAAATCCTAACATGAAAATTGTGATTGTTTACCATGTGCACAGGGATGCTGAGCCACAAAACTGGAGAGGGAGTGGAGCCAAAGCTCTGGGCATGTCATGAGGAGTACACTGTACACAATGACCTTGAAATCGAAATGAGCTCCTGCTAATTGGATGGAGTGCACTATCCTTTCCATTTCTGAATTTATGACATTGTTTTCTTCTCAGGGAAGAAGAAACATCTGCTCACTGGGCTCACTCTGTTCTGAGTTAAGTTTGCCTTCCTGTGTTTTGGTGTAGCTGGGTGAGCAAAAGGGGACTCCATCTTGGTGGCAGAGCCTGGAACCCAGCTTTCTGATGACACCTATCCTCAACTAGCTTTCCCAGGGGGTTGTCCCCAGGCAGGCCAGAACAAGCCAAAGCTAGCCAGGTTGCCAAGCTTGGGGACCGTCTATTCCCTTCTCCCTCCCACACAGGCTAGCTTTCCTACACAAGAAATTTATCGCCTTCAAAGGTGCAATATTTATTGAAGCACTTACCATGACAAATTATATATTCTGCTGATTTATCTAACATGTTGATTGAATGTTTTACTCAAACAGTGCACACACACAGAAAAACCTTTTTTGTCCTAGCCAGTATGCTCAGTGGGTTGTAGTGTCATCCCATTAAATGAAAGGCCATGTGTTTGATTCCCAGTCAGGACACAGGCCTTGGTTGTGGCTTCTGTCCCTGGTCAGGGCGCATATGAGAGGCAACTAACCAATGTTTCTCTCTTACATTGGTGTTTCTGTCCTTCTCTCTTTCTCTTCCTTTCCCTCTCTCTATAAATCATAAGCATGTCCTTGGGTGAGGATTAAAAAAAAACCGTTTTAAAAGCTTATGTGCAAGGGTTTCTTTGCACCTTTTTAAAGGACTGGAGACTTAGGTTGGGTTTAATGCAATGGTCAATGTAGAAGACCTCTTCATAAAACTGGCCTACTGGAATACTACCTAATTAAAAGGCTTTATTTTTAAGATCTTTCAAAGACATGGAGGCAAGAAGGGATACTAGATATGAAGGTTAATTTTAAGCCATAAAGAAGAGGTGAAAACCAAATGTGGAAGGCATATGAAGTAGTCATGTGTTCACTGTAAAATCTGGTCTAAACTGTGGGCTTCCCATCCCTTAGACTCTGACCTCTGGTGGTTTGGACTATGTCTTCCCAAACTTCGTTCCCCTCGTAGGCTTCTCATTTTGTTTTGATGGCTTACAGGCTACTGCTTTTTTGATCTTGGCCTTTAAAAATGCCTACAATCACCTATGTTCCTCACATGCTTGTCAATCTATGTAAATAACCCAAGTCTCTATTTGTTTCCCTAGTATATTTTCCATCCCTCTAACATTTGCTGGCACCCCTGTTTGTCAGAGAGCAGGATGTGGCTCAGATACTTTAGCAGGCAACACTATCTTCTTAGAACTTTATTATATGGCTTAAACTTAATTATGTAAATTTTCACCACTTTATTTTTATAGTGGCAACTGATTTCAGTTTTTCATTCATAGCATGATAACAAAGTTTTATTTGGAATAACTTTATTTTAGTTAAAAATGAGGTCAATTAAAAAACAATATGCTAAAAATAATACAGGTGGTACATCAACATGGTAATAAGTATGAAGGTGACCAGGGTTGATAAACACTGGTGTGGCGTATTTGGGAAACAGGAACTCATAAGGTGGAGTGGAGAGTGAGAATGGGAGACAAACTTCAAGGGTTTGCAGAAGCCATTCTGTGAAGAGCATCCTAGGTCAGGCCACGGAGCTGAGCTTCATGAGGAGGCATAGAAGGATTATAACAAGGACAGTGGCACAGCGAAGTTTGCAAGTGAGAGAGAACCTTCGATCAGAATGTAAAGGATATCCTAGAGGAGCTGAAGGAAGCAGACCAGTTAGGAAGCTGTTGGGGCCCCAAGAGAAAGGATGACCAAAGGTGCGAGAGCAGCGGGGCTCTGATGGAAGGGACAGACTTGTTTGACATAGGAGTGATACAGTCACCATCGTCACCAATTAGATGTGACAGGAGAAATCTGAAATATTGCTCAGATCCTGGTATGGTCAATGGGTGACATGTGGCTCTCTTACCCAGAAGAGGGGATATTTACTCTTATTTGATCATTTGTATGACAATTGACATGATTTTGACCCTAAGTGGAACTCTAAATCTCAATAGCTTGCTGTTAACAGCTTAATAAGAATGATCCAAGGTCCTTCCCTCACAGTCCTGCCTAGAAATCTAACTCCTCAAACAGAGCAGAACTTAGAGTGTGTGGCAGAGTTAGCATCTTTCCACATTATGAAAGAAAAGTGTTTGGTCAAGCAAATAATGGAAAGGATGCAATACCCGGTGGCTTGCCCTCAAATTTTATAAAGGGACTACAACAAATCAAAGAAAATTTCTAGTTTCATAAAGTTACTTTAAATCCTAAACTCCATAATTTCTGACTAAATTTCTGTTCAAAGTATGAAGTTACATGGTGCTGTGACTTCAGATATTTTGAAATCAAAGGGATCAAAGAAGGGCTATAAACTAAGGAGTTACTAAGGAAGTCTTTGCTTTGAAAAAAATCCAAAGGGAGGCTGAGATCTTTGTGGGGAGGTTCTTCAGTGAGGACGGAATCATCTCATCATTGGAAGGGACCTGGCTGCTGGGGACTGAGGAGCTCAGAACAAGCGGCTCTCAAACGTGGTTATTTCCTGTCTCACTCATTCTCCACGGTGAGACTCTAGGATCCAAAAGGAAGTTATCCATTCTGTTACCTTACTGATTACTACAGTTCACCCCAATGATGAAGATGAGAGGTTCATGTTAGGCTCACCTGTGCAAAACCAGAAGGGCTCTACAAACTCCCCTCCCCTGAAGCTTCTCTAAGCATCTCACTTCAAGAGAAGGGCTCAAGGTTAGGGGAGAAGGAATCACCTAGTGAAAGTCACCGAGTAGAAGACAAGCATTAGCTTGACTCATGGTGATAATTCACAATTAAAAAAATATAAAGTTTACATATGGATTATTTTTTAGGAAATAAGAAAACTTCCTTATTTTTTAAAAAGCAAAGAAGACTTTATGTCAATCCAATACATTTTTATTTAAATGAATGATACTGCATGGACAATTATATTAGATTAACTTACTATTAACAATGTCTATACTACAAGCCTGGTGATGGATATTGTAAGAGCCAGTCACCCACCACCCTTGCTGGAGGATGACATTTTAAAGGATTAAATCCAAAAAGCTTAAACCTGTAAATCATTAATTGCTTTATACCCAGGATGAGAACACTTTTATGCATAGAGTGAAGAATGAGTAGAACTTTAACAATGTTTGGTTAGGTCATGGTAGTGGCTGAAAAACATCCAGAAGCAACGTGGTTTCTTACATTCAGGAGTCAATCTGAAACCTGACTCCTTTAGTTTTGTTGCTCTGCAGACCTTGGCTAGACCTGGGAATCATAGTTTTTGTTTTGTTTTGTTTTTTAAGAAAATGGAATATATCCAACTGTCCTGGTGCAAACTAAGGCAAACGGTGTGCACAGGTATCCTGTCAATTTAGGATCTTTTTGTTTGTTTGTTTTTACTAGATATTTGCAATGAAGTCTGAAGGTATAATTATGAAAACTCTACAAAGAGTATGTTTCCATAAATTTTTGTGAAATTATAATGAAACATTAGTAGAATAAGACACTAATAATTAGAGAGTTTATGTAAAATAGTGTGGTTACACAAGAAACAAACTTACAAAATACACAAAGTTATTTGACCTACAACTTTAATGTTATTTAGTGATTATGCTGCACAACGTATAGTTGTCATTAAAAAGGAACTTACTTGCCGCAAATATCTGCTTACTAGATTGGAAAAGTGCTGAAATATGTTTACTTGATCAGTTTTGATTAGTTTGTGCCATGTAGTGTTTCATTTGGAAGTGAGAAACTTAGGTGCCCTGACTTAAGAAGCTGGAAGGAAAAAAGCATATGGAAGGTGGTATTTGAAAAGCACGAGAGGGTGGACATTGGCTGGCTTCCTTACCTGTGATCAGCTTTACCCTCACCACACCACAGCTTCAGAAAGCCAGTTGAATTGCCATGTGAGAGATGAGAAGATAAACGGAGAGGGAAATTATCCAACTTCATAGAGTTGCTAAGTGCTGGGGACAGGGCTCTGACTGTGAAGTCTGTACTTTTCACTGAAGGATGCTACCTGCTTCTTGAAACTGTGGCTCCGTTCCCATGGCTACATTTCATTTTCTTAGAAAGCAACATTTAGAGGAAGCTGCAGAGAGTCACTAAGCTGAGAAAATTGGACTTTAGAGTAACTCTAAACCAAAGGCAGAGGGCCTCACTGTCTTTCAAATAGAAACTTGGTTTTGGTTATAACTTGTACTGTCTATGCAATGAGAAGCCGAAAGTGAAAGACTTATCTGTACTTGGGTCAGCAGGAAGGGAGGATTGTGGTCAATAGAAATACTAGTTGTGGTCAGAAAACCTGGATATTAGTAGTATCTCTGCAACTCACTAGATGATGTGTAGCTTCAGCAAATATTTCTTACCTCCCTGAGCCTAAATTTTCCTCAGCATTTATCATATCAACAATCCATGGGGTTTAGAGAATAAAAAAGAGATAAAGGATTTTAAAAGCTATAGACCATTATAAAATGTTATTTGTGTTTAACAGATTTTCTCTCTGTATATGAGCAAACCAAACCTATCCATAAGTTATTAAAGATGCTGACATCTATGAATAATTCTCTAACATCTTCAGCACGCTGTGGGCTGGGTAGGGACATTGATTCCTCCATCAGGTTCTGCCTGGAGAAGTCAGCTTGAAGGGGAAGAGTTAGAAAAACATGCTGCCTGGAGCCATTACCCCATTTGTCTCCTCTTTAGGAATTGCTGGTCTCCTTCTCCTACTCTGTTTTCAAGAGGATCAGCTAGATCATGATAGTTCTCCTCTAGGTAACAAAATCCTGTCCTATTCTCCTGATGGATGATATTTTGGAGCTTGCTGAAGTGCAAAACCAACAGCTCACTAGAGAGGTCCCACACCTGCAATCTCAGACCGTCAACAGGAGCACAGAGGCACATGCGGGATTGGGCCTAACTACTTTTCCAACAATAGCCTGAACGATTAGGAATATCGTTGCTGCTTGTAGCAGCAGGGTGGTTCTGGCTTTCATAAACTGAAAGCATTTGTATTTCCTTCCAAATTAATCTTTGGAGTAATAGTTTCCATAAATTCACTTTATGCTATCCATTTCAGAGAGGGCAAGCCAGAGGTAGAGCACAGAGGGATGCCCGTGAGACCATCAACAATTTCCACTCCTTCCAGCATCCTAAATCTCTAGATTTCAGAATTGCCTCACTTCACTCCCAATCCTTGACATCAAGTCCTTTTGTTATTCATCATCAAGACAGGGAGCATGGAAATCTAATGATGAGGAAGACACTAGGTTGCAAAGACAGATTGCTTGCTAGTTTGGAGAGCTGGCCTGGGTTTGACCTTCAAGAGTCTGTATGGTTGAATACGTAGATTGTGCTGTTTACTCTCTCTCTACCACCCTCCACCACACACGCACCTGCCTCAAATATCCTAGGTACCCAATTTTAACCTGAATTCCTAAGAAAGCTACTTGTAGTCTTCAGTTGGGGAGATAGAAAAAGCCTCAGCTTAAACTTGAAGACAGAGGAAAATGTATTTGTCTTTAATTTTTAAATGCTCTGTGCAGTCCTTGATTTTTCTGAATTGAATAAGTGAAAGAATGTAGTGGCTTCAGGTTAGTGTGTGTTCAGAGTGTGTGTGTGTGTGTGTGTGTGTGTGTGTGAATCACAGTTGACACAATATGAGGTTTCTGAATAGTTTTGAAACTTAGTAGTATAAATAGTAAAAACTAGCACAAAAGTCACTCTTTGAATGTCCTAGACACCCAGACTGTTTTGGAGAGGACACTAGAGGAGCCGTTAGTAGGTCATAGGAATCACAAACATACATGGGATGATGTTGATGGGAAGCCTCATGGTGCCCTCAGACTGCAAAGGGGGCCACTGTGTACCCCAAAGGATGACTGGCCTCTTCTTCATATACTTCAGAAGCCCTTATCCTGTTTGGAATAATGAGTAAAATGCTTGAAATATATAGAAAGTACCACCCATGCAAAAAGCTATTTGTTATAATATGGCTTTTGCTTAGGCTAATTTCAGTAAGAGAAGTAATATTCTCATTTTATGAGTAAGTCTAAGGATATGGGAACTTTCTCATGCATAGGCCCTTCCCTGAGTGGTACGATGGACATTGAGTTTCATTTATTGATAGAGTAAGGGGAATGAGCCCAATTTAGCCTTATCTCTTCTTAAAACTGTGAAATGATAAACTAAGAGCCTGATGGAAAACAAATTGAAGCTATAGGAAAGCTTAGCACGGCCCAATTCTGACTGGTGCCTTCAGGCACGGTGGCCATGACTACTTGTGTCGTGGTGACAATTGTCCTGTCACAGCTGCATCAGGTTGCCATGTTGACATTTCCATTAGCCTGGAGAAGCTTCTTGCTATCACTACAGAACATGTTAACAACCAATACTTAGGCAATTTTGCCCTAAAATGTCCTCTTGGATGTTATTGTGTGTGTGTGGGGGGGGAGGGTATCATATAGCTTGGTCGTGGCCCCTTCAGCAAGGATTATAGTAGCAAGCAGAATCAATAGGCAGAAGATGATTGAAGAACAGGTCATGTGGCATAAGCGACGGACAGACAAGCTGATCGTGGGGTCCACCGAACACGTTCCTAAATTAACAGAACTGACGCAGGATCAGGAAAGGTGCTGGTCTAACAGACTGAAACGTTAGTCTGCTGAGCAACACTTCCAGGTCTCCACAGAGGAACATTTTTATTGCAGTATGTCTTTCATGGAAAATGAACAGAACTTGAAATAAATCACAATTACTTATTGCTTAATATTTTGGATAATAAATTCTTTAGTTTATCAGTACCCCACGCCTTCAAATGTGCATTCTTCAAATAGTTTCAATTACATATACATTCTTTCTCCTGAACAATAAATTATTTAAAAAAAAAGGAAAAAGAAAAGATACATAATTTTAAAGCAAAGAAAAACAAAAAACATATATTTTTGACATTTATCTTAAACTTATATGAAAACAACTCTATGTTAGATGCTTAAATATAAATAATAAAAGACATTATGTTATTTACAATGTTACACAGTAAGTTGAGAGAGTGAAAATCTGACATTAACTCATAGACAGTAAATGATTTAGGAAAACATCCAAGTAATGTACAATATGTATTTACAAAAGAATATATAATAGAACTTGTGATATGTGGCCATTTCCTTTTGTCTGCGTTTCTCTGCAGTGTTTCATGGGTCTTTGTAGATAGAAATCTCTGTGGCTGGTGGAATGCAGCCAGCACTGAATGAAAAAACCAGGCCTTTCTTATTTTCACCAGTGTGAACCATGCACCTTTCAACTCCAGACCAAAAAAAAAAAAAAAAAGAATTACTGAGCAAGTTACCCTGGATAAACTCCACTCACATCAAGACGGTCCCACTTACACAAAGATACAACGTGTTGGTATTTGAAACACATTCACACGCACTCAGGCCGAGTGCTATTCTGTGGAAAGCAGGAGATTGTCCAGGTACTCTTGAAGAAAAGCCATACCAGGCAGAAAGGAAGGTTAGGACAGAAAAGGAATCTTGAGTGAGAAAAAGAAGTTTTGCAAATACTATGTTCCATTACATACCCCTCATCGGGATATGATTTCAGACCCAGGGGAAGAAAGTTGCTGTTGAACTTCTGGGCAATTTCCACTGCCCCAAAAAAACAGGAAAGCTTTTGATAGGCTGGGAACATAGGTTCACACTCCCTTGAATTGCCACAGCACTGCCTGTGTTTATAAACACGGTTGGTTGGGAGCCATGTGGCAATTAAACATCATAGAGATGCCCCTGTAAACACAAAGTTGGTGATTACAGCAGATAACCCTGAGGAGTCAGCTGGTTTTTCTTATCAAGAGAAGCTCTTATTCTATAGATGGTAATGCCGTCCTGACTAGTGCCACCTCTTTGAGTGACCAGAATCAAGCTGGAAATGAAATTTCCTCTTATCCTAAATTTTCACATACTTTCGCAACATGAAAATTTACAGCTATTTTCAAACTGATGAAAATGTTGGTTATTGATCTCAACAGATTTTATTTATTCCCAGAATTCTCCAGAATGAGGCATTTGAATATTCTAAAACCTGTAGAATTTGAAATGGAAATTTTGGAGTTTTAATTCATGAAAGGAAGTTTTTTTATTGAAACAGTCTAAGGCTGACTCAAGCCCTTCAAATATTAGAATAATCTATAGAGCTTCTTTATTTTGAATTGTCTTCTTGCTCCTGCCATGAGTGCACTTGTTTCTACAGACCTGCAAAATCAGTGCAACTTATGCAGCCTGCGAGGGGCCCCTCCCTGTAGGGCAACAAGCTGACTCGGGCACTGCTGGGCATGGAGAAAGTGGCATGTGAACGACGAAGGGCAGCTTGGGAGACCAAACACTCAGAGTGACAAGCACCTGTGGACAGCCATCTCTGTGAGTGGCAGAAACATGTAGGAGCTCAATGATAGGACTCATGCTCAACCTGCATCTTTCTTCTAAGACCTGCCTGCCTGCTATTTTTCCCTTTACCTTTAACATAGAGACCTGGTGAAGAAATAGGTTCAGTTCACCTTCAAACAAGAAGCAGTTACTCTCACTGACTGCATGCCTGGTATTTTGATCCCCGTGCTAACCTGTTTCCCATTTTGTCACATGGTTTCTAGGTGTCTACATGGAACCTAAGTAAAGCTCCAACCTAATTTGACATATTTCAGGCAGGTCATTAAATGGAGCCTTTGATTTTTAAAGAAATCTCTTATTTTCCTAGATTAGTAGTCATTTCAAATGTCAATACCTATAGGCGTTCCTTGGATTTACAACCACAAGAGAACATGCAAAGTTTAGGCCCATCTTAGTCCTGCTCTGTGACAGCAAAGCAAAAAGTAAGAAAGTCGGGGAATGGGTGATACAGGCTGCAAATTGAGAGGTCAGTACACAAGAAGGGGCATTTCTGCAAGGAAATGTGCCATCTTCCAACACTACTGATGCTTCCTGGCGAAGCATGGCTCACAGAAGGTTCTTACTAATCACAAATCACATGCACATTGGCCATTCCTGACAAGAATGTTCATGCATAGTTATGACCTAATCAAGGCAACACTGAAAAACAAGAGAAAAAGAATGAGGAGAAAGGAGCAGACAACAAAACTGTATGAAATTGCAACCCAGTCACACAGCTGCTCTCCACCTGTGTCTTCTACACCGTCACTCCTTCTAGATACTCCGTTTCCCCACGATGACAAGTCACCACTACGAATGGCAGGCACATTTCAGTCTAGAAGCATTTCAGACAAACTGCTGAGTGTGCTGTTTAAGCTGGGGGTTTTGTGCCATAGTATGTCTGTTTTGAGCCAAGAGGACACAACCAATCACTGGCTCCGAAATTGGTGAAAAATACAAGTCAGGACTGATTGCACCTTTCTCAGCCATGGTTTGATCTTCAGCTAGATGAGCTGCTGCGTCATTCCCCCAGAGAGAAAGTGACATTAAGTCCTCTTGTAAGGTTTTGGACTTACCCTAGTAGCAAGCCAGAACACAAATTCTTTGCTACCCCTCCAAACTGTGGCTTGCTTGTCAAGAAAAAAATAAATCAAAATCAAGTAAATGGTAGCTCCTTTGAGTGAGAGCAAGCTGTCTTCTGATTAACAATATAGTTTTTTTTTAAAAATCACAATATTACTTTCTTCCTAATATTTAACATTACTTAATGCAGTTTCCTGCTGTAATTAATAGTAGCATGCTGTTGGATCTACTATTATCTCAGAGCCCAGTGAAGCAAACCTTTGGCTGGCACAGTAGACACAACTCATTTCATATACTGAAGGCAAAATAAAACTTCACACAAAAGAGGAGAGTATTTGGATGGATGTGCCATTACAAGACGTACTGACTGATTGGAGGCTACAGGAAGCAAACAGAGGAACAGTTGCAAGTCTTGCAAATCATACATCCGGTCAACATCATAATGCAATGCACGAGAAGCCAGCAAAAACTGAATATAAGGGAGGTTTTGCAGAAATACTGTGGAAAAGCAATCACGGTAATGGTACAAAACTTGCTCTCGACATAACATAACATAAAGGCACCATTGATATCTTTCTCATTTTGAAATACTGTAAAAAATTGCTACATATGGCACATAACACATTTTTACATACATATATTTAATTTATAAAAGTTTTTTTTCCTGTTTTCTATTTGCAGAACTGCTAAAATAAAATAAATTGTTTAATTTAAGGTGGAATACTTTATTATATAAAATAAAGTTTTACAGGTGAATCTATGTGTTTATTTAGGTTTTATACAGCGATAGGGTCTTGGTTAGCGATTACACTAGACAGCCTGGCCTGCAAATCTTCCTGCGTAGAGAAGCGGCCTGCGGGGTTAGTCCTGCTCTCAGCTAGGCGGAAGGCAGGTGCTGCCTCGAGACTGGCTGCCAGGGGGTTCTGTATGCCCAGGAAAGGTGTCGCTTCACCTACTCTCTCATCTTCTGTTTCACTCTCTGAGTTACTGCACTCAGCACTTGTATTGCTGTCCATTTCCAACCTGTTGGCAATGTGGCCATTGGGCTTGGTTCTTTTGGCCCGCCGGCTGTTGGTGAGTTTCTTAACAGGTTCTTGAGCTGGCTCGTACTCCTGGGTTGTTTCATACTCCTCATCCTCCACTATCCTCAAGGGGCTAGGGGGCAGGCTGTTGCTCTCATGCACGGGGTTGTGGTGGAAGGAGTTGAACTGCTGAGGGTGGTGGTCACACTTCTCCCGCAGCCTGGGCGGTGTCACCAGAAGCAGAGGTCTCTCTTCTTCCACAAAGGGGCTGATGGCCATGGAGGGCACGGACGCTGTCGTGCTGGACACAGGTGGAGACATTTCCGAAGGGGGCGATTTGGGGGAGCTTGGCGTGTGGAAATCTACAGGTGACATACGAGCCGGGGTGGTCATGGCTGACACATACCTGTGTGAGCACAGAATACCCCGCATAAGTGTGGTGGAATAAGAGGCACGGAGTAGGGAGGGTAAGGGGACAGACTTCACGAAATTATAATCAGAGAACAAAGACTCTCTAATTGTATACCTCTTGACTTTTACACTAGGACATTCAGCCCCCTTGAAATCTAAAAGTACGTAGCCAATAGGCTCCTTATGGGAAGTACATGCACAAGTCAGCTACATTGCCTAGCTCATCAAATCTTTTAGGATGTTCAATCTCATCGTGATTTTAAACAAAAACATGAGTCAGGTCAAGAGGGCACTAGGTCCTGGAAACCTGTTGGTTTATAAGGACCAAGGCTCAGGGATTTGTAAAGGAAAGAAGTATTACTTAAATACTATACCTTCCTAAAGGCCAAGGGGTCTTAGAGAATGAAGCCCAAATGGGGAATGGAAGAAGATCTAAGATGAGTTGCTGAGAGCTGGATCTGCATGCATTTGGATCTGTGTGCCTTGTTTCTCCTTAGCTCAGCTATAAGGTTATGTCTTATGAAAAAAAGAGAGCATAGTGACTTAGATTTATTCCTGATAACAGTGTAACACATTTGTGTGCTTCAAATTTTTCCACGAAATGCTACTTCTTAACATTCAGTTTGCAACTATCCATCCCAGGGACCAAGATATCCACAGGTAAGCCTGAATTTTACGTTGGCTTCATAGTATGCTCAATCTCTGGCTACCTTTCTTCCAACGCTTACAGCTGCATCCATCTTTGACTTATCTTTGTGACTGCTCAAGGGTGGATGTCCCATGTCACCTTTTGTCACGCTATGTATGATGCTCAGTGAATCTTGTCAAAACATTGAGTGCACTGTTTTCTTACAATAGCATGTTTTTTTTTTGTCCCCTCAGAATAAGAAGACCTGACTTGACACAGAAGATGTGGCTTATTCAGAGTCACATTTCTTGGCTTTTTATAAACATGTTACCAATGCATAGCACTGAGTGACTCTCTTCTTCACACTGGCATTCTCAGAGTCTAATTTGACGCGACCTGTGATGACACAGGACATCATCATCTGAACACTATAGCTAACAGGAACCCATTCACTTTCCTGCTTCTCAGCCGTGATTCCGAGTTGCGTGGATGTGATATCTGGCTGTGTCTAAAATGGGAACGTGTCTGGAAGTTGAAATATTTGGGGCTCTAGTCTTCAGACTCTTTGCTTTGAGGATACTTAAATTAAGCTCTCTGAGAATTGCTAACCCAAATTCAACCAGCATGTAAAAGTGATTTAGCTTTTCTCTCCATGAACCCCAGGTTCAGGTATATTTTGCAGTCCGAGACAGTATCTGGGGTATTCGAGGAGGTCTACCATAGTAGGGAAATGTCAACCTTTAAAGATAAATGTCACATGTCGTGATGAAGGAAAAATGTATCACTAGCTTCTTTTTCAGGTTTCAGAAAAGACTAAAATAGGACAGATAAACTTTCTTTGTACATAAAGATATAATTATATGAATCTAAGTCCAATGTTTTACACCAGATTTGGATCAATACCTACTTTCTCATACATGAACAGAACAACCTTCAATTCCATAATACTCTGAAATGCCATTTTTGGGTATTTCATAGAAAGGCCCTTGAAGAAGTGATTAGCAGGTTTTATATGACCTGAAAGCCCAGAACTGGTCTTCCTTCATTTTAAGTACTTCCCAGTCCGTGAGTGGAAAAAGCCTATCAACATAATTTCTACCCAAGTAAACACCAAATAAGTATGGACGTGACATTCTGGAAAGCTTTGAACAAATGGTCAAAGATTAGACCGAGAAGACACAGTAAACAAAAAGACAAACCCCACCGATTTAAAAACAAGTGACAGCTTGCTGATAGGCTAGCAATGGTGGTTGATAGAACTCTCTCCCAGTTTAGGTGACAATGGGTAAGGTCAACCTGTGAATTCAATATTGCCATTAAGCATCTCTTGCAGTTTACTTTCCTGTGTTCTGTGTTTTACCTTTGCTGTAGCGCCCCCAACCCCAATCCAACACCCCCAGAAGAGTCAAAACATTCAGGAATCAAGGGATGTATTGGAGGCAATATCTGCTTTAAAAACCACCTGTGAAGACTGCCAGTGCAGCATATAAAGGATTTATTTATTCATCCCTTCTTGGAATTTCATAAAAGGGATATTCTATGGTGGAACACAAGCGCTTGTTCCCCATGACAGTCAGCAGCAACATAGCCCTTGACTTGGTTTAGCTGAGGCTGGAAGGTAAGAAGAGTTAGCGCATGAAAACACGAGGTCAGTTCAACCAGAGTTTGGATAACTGGTAAACTGGAATTATAGAAGGGTCCTTATCAATCACTGGTGCCATCTCTCTAAAGTTACAGCAGAGGAAACAGATCTCAAGTGGGGCTGAGCCTAAGGTCAGAGCTAGGAACTCCAAGTTTGCTGCACTTGCCACATCAAATCATTCCAGCTCTTTAAGAGTCTGTTGCCTGTTAGCCACTGGGACGCCGTGAGAAGCTCAGATGAAATGAGTTCAGTCAAACAAAAAGATGACTTCATCAACTAGGAGCACTCCTAGAACAGGCAACTGCTGCCCCTTATTCTCATTAGAGTAGACTTCCTTAGGTGAGACCGCAGGTGCTCATGGGGATTCTCTTACTGGGGTTCTCTCTCCTCTGCAGTAGCTTTGCCCTTCGGTTTTACCTTTCACTATGAGGAGAGTCTCGGTAGGAGTCAGGGGTTTCTCTGGCATGCCTGAGGAAGCTGTTACATTCACGAGGGCCTCCTATGCCATTTAGACGTCCTCTTGGGCCCCCAGTTGGGCTGCCGTGCCTACTGTTTTCTACTGATGACATCATGATTACAGAGTGGCTTTCTGAAATGATGCTTTCGGTGTGTCCATTGCTCCAGCTAGAGGGGAAATGTGAAAGGCAAAGAAGTAATTTAAAAAAAAATTATAAGCAACAATATAAATGAAAGAGAATGACCTGGCAAATATTTCAAATTATTGGTGCATCAGTAGTTTACTGTGACATTGCTTGTCTCAGAATAGAATTGTTACGAAGATACTTGGTATAGAAAGGATCTTGATCTAGACTGGTTTTGCATGGATATAGGTTCTTCATTTGTTCACTCATTCAACACTTTTATCAAATGTCACTGTGTACTAAGTGTTCTTATAATCACTTGTTCTTGAGTGGCTTAGGTTAAGGAAACACTTGCCCAATGAGCTGCACTTGGAAGCCTAGTGTTGCCCTTGGTAGCACACACTCAGACATGGGTCACCAGGACATTTGCAAATTTAACCAATTTCTCAGGTGCATTTCCCAGGGCAATTCAGTCACTGCAAGAAGTCAACTTCTAGGTATCCTGCAGCACCTATGAGATTTTCTGGCATAGCAATTCAGTGAGTGGTGGGGCAAGAGTAAAGGCAATCTCTAAAAGGGGGAATAACAATCCTTGAGGGAGGTATTATTTCCCATTGTTTGACAATGAAAAAAATTAAGGCTTGCATTTAAACAGCAATTAAATGGCAGGGCCAGTTGACGTCTAAAGTCTGTTTTGGTCCCAAAGCATACCTTTAACTGCACTTCACTGCCCCACACGTGTCCCTGTCCATTTTCAGGCAAGGACAGCACAAGGACATGTGCAAACGTCCGTGCGTGGAGGACTGCCATGCAGTTTTTTTGTTCCCGTACCTGTGACTAGGAGTCTGGGTGACAGTAGTGGAGTGATGAGCTGTTGAGGTGTAGTGACTGGTAGAAAAAGATGTCTCCACTTCTCGCTCAACGATTTGCTCGCTGGAGATGATATTTTTAGATACATATTGCTGGATAAACAAAGAGACACAACCTGAAGATTCATGTAAATCAAAACACTAACATTGCCATGCACAAAAAATCTAGTATGGTTGCTTCATAACAAATTTCATTTGTCCAATGCCCAGACAGCAAATCCTATCTTGGCTACTATGGCCTTTAGATTCAGTAAGTGGAGTTGATAAATTAATCTTTGATAGTGCCCCCAATGTAGGTCCTATAATTATAACTGTATATTGTCAGAAACACACCTATTTTTTCTGTTTTGTTTCCTGTTGATAACATGACTAGAATTCAACACAAATCATTACTCAGTATTCATTTTTGTCATGGATGGTACAAGTAAAAGATTTTGTTTAAAGCCTCTATATTTTAGATCTACCTCTCTCATAGTTTCGTAGTGCCCATGTTGCCCAAGTGATACCACTGAAATCGTTAACTTGTCAGTGGTAAGACTAACAAGGCTATGAGAGATCTGAAGGACTTCTGGTGGTTGTCAAGGTCATGTATCTTGGCTACATAAAGGGCCCATGTTTAGTGCAAATGTATTCTACTTCACTTTCATCAGCAAAGCACACAGTAGCTATTACTGCCTTCTCTTGGTGAGAGAGGCACATTCTGAAGTTGTTTTTAAATGCTATTCATATTTATACTAAATTGAGTTAAATAAGAGGATAAGGCATGGAAAGTAATAATCTTAGATGACTTATGGCACTTTATAATCTGATGGGCTGTGGGTGCTAGAAGAACCTGGTATGTTTGTGGAAACCCCAACATATTCAATTGGGTTGTGCTTGAAATTCTAACTGGTTCCCGTAGAGAAAAGGCTATTCCATGTAGATCTCTCTGGGCTGTACAAACAGCTAGCTTGCTTTAAGGAAAAGGTGGTGGTGTCATACATAATGAGCTTTTTCCAGTCTGTGTACCATTTCACTCTTGCTCCTTGCAAGGCAATGTAAGCTCAGTGAGTCTAATGAAAATAATATTTAACAATTATTCAACACTCATTAAATGCCACTGGGTTAAGTGCTTTTTATAGATTCTTTAATGCTAACAAGAACTTTCTGTGGTAGGTATTATTTTCAGGCCTGTTTTCATGATGAACAAATAGGATTTCGAAAGATTAAAGCCTAATGTACCACAGCCTGAGCCATAGTTAGAATCCAGGCAGTTATCCAGCTTCCTGTATATCGTAACGTTCGTGGTGACAGCTTATAGGTGTGCCTCATTGAGTGCATTTATCAACTTGTGCAGAACGTTCTAGTGAATGCTGGTCAGGGGAGGAAAGCAGTAACGTGTGTTAACACACTAGCACCTTACTCTAACAACCTCCTAAAGGTCTTTGCTATGAGACTTACTGGTGCTTTAGTAACCTCCAACTCTGAACTTGGATCCATGATACATTTGCTCTAGACAAAATATACCTTTTTCTATAGGATAGTAAATGTAGTGCCAGACCATCTTCAAGCTTTGCTTATAAAAAGCCAAACACCAGAAGGAAATGAAGAAAACAGGAAGAAATTATAGTGGACTTGAAAGGGCAATATTTCAAAAGCCAGGAAAACTGAGCCCAGCTCTGGCCCTAATCTGCAAAAAAGGGAGTTTCTGATGATGGTATTGAAAGGCTTTCCACAATGTAATATTCTATGACCTAGTTATATTTAAAAGCTGAGTGCTTGGTACATTTTAAACAAAATACCTGGATGATTAAAGGCTATATTTGTCTGGAGGGTGTGGCACCATGTAGAAAGTGGAGGGGAATGAGAAAGCATTATGTTCTTCCAGTTTTGCTGAGAAGCGAGTTTGATAAGTCACTTGACCTTTCCGTGTCCTAATTTCTTCCTTTGTAAATCAATCAGCAAATCATCAAGCACAGGGCAATGCCTCTAATAAAAATCACTCTCAAGCCTTTAGCTCTGTTATCAGTACTAATCAGTTATAGTTTGGAGTAGCCTTCATTTCCAAATTATAAAAATAAAACATTTCCTCCTTAGTCCTGCAACACTAATTTTCTTATTTTCTCTTTGTGTTTTTCTTTTCTTTCTTCCAGTTACGGCCTCCCTGCAGAACAAACCCAATGTTATTATTCCAGCCCCTTAATGAACACTTCAGAGGAGGAAATGTGCTGGTTTTACAGTAACCAAATCCACTTTAAAAAATGTTCCCATTATTTTCTCCTGGCAAAACCCTGGATTCCTGGAAGCCATGGAAATTAATGGCAGTGGCGAAGAGCCTAAGAGCTTTAGAAAATAAACTCCAAGGTGCCTGAACCGAGCAGAGATGCTCCGCTTTCCCACCGGCCAGAGTCAACATACGTTCACCAGCTGGACGTTCTCCGCGGGAGGGTTCGGGTGGTGAGGCCCGTTGGCGATGTTCACCATGTTGTTCCGCTCAGACCGCAGACTCTGCCGCAGCCGGTCATGAAGCTTTTTCCGCTGCTTCCTGGATATGGAAAAGGGAACATTGATTTTTTTCCCATTCTTTACATTTCTTAGTGCAGTCAATTCTTTCTTTTACCAACACCTAACTCAGGCAGTGGGCTGGTGGTGAGGGAGCGGGGAGGGGGACGTGCCATTTTATCTCAGAATCTGCCTATGAAGGGCAGACGGGAACCTGACATTCTCAGCAAAGAGATTTAAGAAGCCGAATGGGATTCTTACAGAAATTAAACTGGACTGCTGAGAGATAAGACAGAAAGAGACGAGGACGAGAGAAATCAAGTTGCCATTTGGCTAAAACCCCAGCTTCCCTAATCCATCCATCTGTGCCTCTCCTATGTCTTAAGATGTCATAGGTAATCATTTGTGCTGTGCCATGGAGAAAGCTGATTTCACTGATGATTTCGACTGTTTGTCTTTTAAGAAAATGCAGTTATTTTTGAATCTGCACATTATACGTGGAGTGTGTGCATGTGCAGCACTGCACATGAGTGAAGATATGTGCATATTTTGCCTGTAGATTTTGGCACAGTTGTAACACGATCCTACTCTAGTAATGCTTTTGTGTATGACTCCGTAATAAATATTAAAATATCTAAAAAGACTCTTAAACTTGACTCCATGAAGGCTTCTCTCTATCACTTACTCAATTTTGGCACTGAATCTTGGGGTATTAAGAAAACACCAGCCATGTCCTTGGTTTTATGGTATAAAAGCTTATTGTCTTGTTCTTCACTATGCAACATTTAGATCATAACAATATCCCCGTGATTAATATTATTTTAGACTTGACGTGGAGGAGGTCAGAGAGAAAGTGGAGGGAATTCACATCACAAAGTAATGATATTTGTGGATATGGACCCCGTTTAAAGGATCAAACATAGTGAACACAAATCTGTTTTGATGTTGTCCCTTTTGTTCTCTCACAGCAAGATTTTCTTGATCTTCCTCCAATGAGATTCCTTTGGTACATCTCATACTTGAAAGCATCTGAGCGGGCAACTCAGATGGAATGGGAAAATGATCAGTGTAATGATCAGAAACTGACATTTCAACCACCAAGTGTTACCTTCTAAGCATCAGTGCAAATTGGACGTGTCCTTAGCAGCATTTGGCACCTACCACTCTCCTCTCAGGAGGTGGTACGTGCACCCACATCCACACATGTGCGCGCGCGCGCACACGCGCACACACACACACACACACACACACACACACACGCATGCCTGTGGGGCCCCATACAAGCCTGTCTCTCCGACCCTTTCTCTCATCATGGGGCTGCGGTCACTTATCAGAAGTCTGCTGAACATTTCCACACAAACAGGCAGTGCTTTCTAACTACGTGATTAGGAAAGGTGCTCAAAATGAATTATTCAGAAGAAAAAATACAGGGAAAGGTCCCCCTGGTTCCCCTTTGCCCCCTTTTTTTATCAAGACTGGGCTGTGGAGGTGGGTTCCCACAGAGTCCTTTGTGGGTGGCACTGCCTGTGCACGCAGAGGGGGGCACGGAGGAGGACGGTTTACTTGGTTTTGCAGTAGGCCACCACACACATGATGCCGACCACGAGCAGGGCGATGCAGATGCCGGTGATGGTCAGCACCCTCTTCTGGTAGAGCTCCTCTGCTTCTGGAAAGGGATGAGGACAGGTGTCACCAAAGGTCCCTCACATGTGCCAGGACTTACAACTGAACAGTTTGCATGCTGCTTGACATTGCCCATGGTCACAAGAAGATAAATATGTGACAACTCGTTACTTTTACAGACATACTTCAAATACAGCATACTCTATACTACATTTTGAACGTGAACTTCAAAGCCAGATGAGGCCATTTACAATAAAAAATAGTATGCTATAATATTACTTTAATTATAAGCTATAGATACATATGGATTAAATTAGCAAATCATAAACACTGATTATAAAATAACTTTGGTTACAACTGTGGTTTTCATGTCTTAAAAATCTCTTGCAAAGACAACAGGAATCAGGTCATTCAAGGAGCTGGGACCAGCACCCCGGGACCCTGCTGTCCTCCTTTCTCTCCCCACCCCCAGGCTCTTTGGATTTCCCAGCTATTTTATATTCCAGTGGTCTTTACAAAGAACCATTTCTAACTTAATACAATAAACTCAAAGACATTTGCAAACATGAGCTTGGCTTGTAGTTAGCAAACAAAAAAATTGGGGCAGGATCCCTATGCTTTCCCAGTGGAATGCAGATGTAAGCCACATGATATGGAGCACCGAGGTGCTGTCCCAGGGAAAACCCAGTATGATGGGTGGCACAGTCCTGGGCCAAGGTGAACCTTTGTTCTTTGGAGGGCAATTATTATTCTGTCACCAACTGTACTTACAGACCTCATCTATCTGCATAAAGGAACTACTAGCACAAATGGTGTGTGACCTGGACATACTCTCCTGCATTGACTAAGATGGCAAATTTGTTCATGCAGGTTACACTTAAGGAAGTGTGATACTTAGAACAATGAATGAAAGGTACTATAGCATCCCAAATGTAACCAGTCTCTTATTCATGGAAGTCGTTCTATTTGCAAACCAGTTTTTTGGTGGACGATTTGATTATATTCTAGGTCAGGTTATTAACAAGATTGGCTGACTTAATGGTGACCCCGATTCCCTAGGAACTGAGCTTCCAGCCATTGTAATTACACGTATTGGAAGGCAGTCTCCAGTTTACCGAGAAAGAGAACCCAACCGGTGCATAATAAGCAGTGTAAGCTCTACTTGGTTTTCTGATTATTAAGCTGGTCGAGAATTTGCGAATATCATACAAATGAATGTCTTTTATCTGGACATCAACATGGGGCCTTATGAATATTTTCAGTTTACATTCTCAGTCTCTGTAACTACACCTTTTTTTCTCTACAATAGAGGGCAATTCACAGGAAATCTTCTTGGAATGAAAAAGTGCATTTTAATTTTTATGATATAGTCGACCTTATCATTAAACACAACATTTCCTACAAGCCAAGCCCATGGTAATCAAATTCCAGTTAACAGGTCAGGAACATTGTCAAATCCAATTAATACAGCACTGATTATTAACGGGAGGAGGAGGAGAACAGAAGTCAGTGGGTAAAAGACTAGAATGTCGCAGAGATTAGACAAAAACAAACCAAAAGGTTGGAAGTGGAAAAGGAAAAACAAACCAAGAGGACAGACAGACTGACAGAATGACTGAGAGAGGGAGGAAGTCAGGTACAAGGGAAAACACGGTTAAAAATGAAGGAGTCATCTGAAGTCCCTGGCACAGCATGCCTGATACTAAGGGAGGAAAAAGAAAGAAATAAAAGAAAACCAGAGGGAGGAAATGCTTAGGTGGGAAGAAGAGGTGGATGCAAAGTTGGAAGGGTTGCCCCATACAGCATAACTCCTAACCTAGGCTGGCTGGCACGTGGAAGCCACATTAAGGAAGCAAAGCAGCTGGCGTACTGCCGTGAAACAACCAGGAGACACTAAGAGTGCTGTTGCGTAGTTTTTGTGCTGCAAAAGTCAAGTGAGGAGTGGAATGTGAATGCTTGTGTGTTAATGGCTTGTGTCTGCTGCCTCGCCTCCCCCATAGAAATAGAACAGGGAATTACATTTGATGGGGTGTTAATCTGTGAGCTGGTGCCCGTGGAGCCCCCTCCTTGACCTGGCATTCACATCAGCCCTTAGCATGTACCTGCTGGTCCTTCTCCACAGAACCCAGGACACAGAGCAAGGCGCCTTTGGTTATGGAGAGTTAAGAAATAGGAGTGTGAAAGTATTATTGCTGAGAAAATAAAGACCCTGCCTTACGTGGCTTCTTTTTTTCACTCATTCTACTTTTTCTTCTTTTAAAATGATAAGGGTTTGGTAGCATTGACCTCTTAACATCATATCTTTAGGAAAAAACTCAGAAATTGCTTCTGCAAACTACAAAAATAAGACCTATCCAAGGACTAAAGAAGGGTGAAGCATCATGTGTACTCTCAGGGGTTCTATTGACCACTTTTTTGATTGTTATTAGTGGTAAAAGGATACATCAGTCTGGGTCTGTGAACACCTGCTGTATGATACCTCACCCATGCTGCCTGTGTTGTGTAGAAAGGCACCCACTTCCCAGTGAGATCAGTTATGGGAATAAAAGGGCCCAGTAAAGGCCGAGGGGTAGAGCAAAAGTGCTAAGTGAAACGACAAAAGCAAAGGCCCACAGGATACAGATGTGGGATGGGGTTCGGATTCTGTATTCACATCAGCACTTTTGAATGCCCTGAACGTTTCTCATCTAAGTTTCTATTTGATTTTCCAATGCTTTACTAGATCAGGTGCCCTCCCCACCCCACAATATCGAATGTGATAAAAGAAAAATTCATGGTTAAAAATAACATAAACAATGGCTTCTTTTAACCCCACTTTTCCCCTTATTTTTTTCTCAGTGTGATGGGGTCAATAGGGTAACAGTACATTAGAGGCAGTGCTGAAAAAGTCCTCAGTGCAGTCGGCAGATGTGCCTTACCGAGTGGAAACGCCGCGGAGGCTTTATGGTTTGGCTGGACGCATGCCGATCAAGTATGTTTTTCAGCGTGATCTGGCCAGGCCACGTGACAGAGGCCTTGCCTTTCTCAGTTTTAATTGACCTTTAAGGTCTGACTTTCCTTAGCCTTGGGACTGCAGGGCCTCCGGAAGAGGCATGCGAGTATCAAGAGGCTGTGTCTTTATTAACCCTTGAGGCTTTCCTGAGGGGAAGTGGTATATCTGAAACATCCTTCACCTTACTTCACTGTTTGGGAATGGAAATAATAATTCTACAGTCAGTCTCTAAAGGGATAAGGTAGCAAAGAGGCTGTTAGGAAGAAGAGGGGAGGTGATGGTGGAGTGTTTGTCCTCCCTGCAGGGAAGGCCAATAAGCCTTTGTAGAAGTGGGTCAATTTTTATGCCTAGGGAAGAGGTTGATGTAGAAGATTCCCCCGAAGTAGATGGCCTGCCACTCAAGTGGGCCCTCTCTTGCCTGTCACACCTGGGGGATGTCCTCTGATATTCAAAGGACCACAATACAAATGTGGGAGGTTTTTCATCAGATGAACAGTTTTCTCTTGGAAGGGTTTTTGGAGGCGCAGGCGATAGAGTTTCTATTCCTGCGTCTGCTAGAGGCAGCAATAGCCTCATTTTCCATGAATTACAGAAGTGCATTAGCTGTCAACTGTGATGTATCAGCCCAAAGAAGATGGCAGCTGCAGGGTGCCCTCCCTGCACAATGTCACTGACACTGGCTGAATGGGGGGCAGACATTCCGTTCATCAGGACACTATGGACTCAGGACCATGGTCCAGGGCCACATGCAGCATCCAGGAGGCCTGGGGCCTGTGCCGTGGGGCCTCTGGGAAGGTAGGGTGGCTTCCTTTCCTCCCAAGACTGGCCTGTTCTACCAACTATTTAGGATGAGGACTTTCAAAAGGAGCATGCCCCAACTTCACATGCTCACAGGAGATATTTTACATTTAGTGTTTGATTATTTGGATAATCTTAGTGACTCGAGTTTAATTCAATTAGCACTAGACTTTCCACCTAAAATAGCACATAGCTTATCTCCTTCTGTGTCCTCTTTCTTTCCTCATGAAGTTGACCGGAGTCCTGTTCGAAGACCTCCGGAAAATCAGAGTAATTCATGCCTGTTCATGCAGTATTGTATTGCAGTGTAAGAACGTTCTTGATGCTGTTAGATATGACTTTTATAGTGTATGTCAAACTACCATCAGCCTAAGACTTGCTGTTATTTTAAGGTGATATATGGCACACTTCTTTGGTGCTCGGGCCCCTGGTTCGGTTCTTCCGGCAGCCTTGTGTACCAACTTACCCCCACTCTGAAATGACAGCATGGCCAGATCCAATCAGTGGGTCAGGGAACGTGGGGTATATGTGACTTTGCAGCAGGTGAGATGGTTTTAAACTCTAAGTGAAGCTTGGGACTCTAAAAGCTGCTGCACTGAGTGACATTTCGGTAAATTGATCATCGATCGAAAACAGAGAAATCATTGTTATAGCTGTATGATCCCTTCTAAAGAAAAAGGAAGTTTGTTAGGAACTGAAAGGGAAGAGTGGGAAGGGGAGGAGATTTCAGCTCATAGGCTCTAAATTCTGCAGGCCAAAAGGAATGATGATTGGTCCATACCCATAAATTCAATCCCAAGATGCTCTGCCAATGCAGAAAGTTGACAAAAAAAGAAAGGGAAAAAAGTTTCAGAAAAGAGCAATACACTGCACTCCAAAACACATTACACATACTATTACAGCTCTCTGTGCGTGCACACTGAACGGGACCAACGGTGTTTGTTAACGAAGCAGTGCTCAGGTACGCCTCCAGCAGCCCACACAGGGAACTTCTCTTCTAAGAGGTGTGCGAATACCAGCACACTGTGTCTTTATTAACCCTTAAAAGACTTTACTGAGAGAGAAGTTGTATAGCTGAGCTACCCTCTACAGTCCTGCTCCTATGTAATTGGGGAATAGAAATACCATATTTATAACTGGAAAAAGCATTTGGTATTATTTCACTCCTGTCTTTTTAAAAGGCAGAAGCAAAGTTCCAGACAGTTGAAATTTTTGTTTCCCCAAAGACACACAGTGGCAGAGTCAGGAATAGAAACCAAGGGGGTAAAAAGTTGAAAATTTTATCACATTGGATTTATATTTTTCATTAGTTATGCTCTCCTATTTTTTGTGGCTTTGGTCATTTTTTGAAACTCTGTCTCCTTTCTCCTACCCTTCTACTCTCTCCAGCATTTATGTGGTATTTAACAAACATTTTTGCCCTAGAAGCCCGGTAGGGCTTTGGGGCATCAGAACCTGCCTGCACCTTTTTCATGCCATTTCCGTTCGCCAAAGGAAAGGTTCAGT
The DNA here is from genome assembly GCA_004024845.1 of Tonatia bakeri. Lineage (NCBI taxonomy): Eukaryota > Metazoa > Chordata > Mammalia > Chiroptera > Phyllostomidae > Tonatia > Tonatia bakeri. The sequence continues at coordinate 289,163 of PVIA01000286.1, read as the reverse complement.
GGTTTTTTCAAATTATAAAAAATAAAAATATGGGAGAGGATACAATTTCAGGGATCTTTAGTGAATTTTAATAGATTCCTCAAAACACAGAGAGCCAGTTTAGATGATCACCCCGCAGTGCTGAGCGCTGATGCCCGGGTGCCAGCCCACAGGCATGGGCTTCGGAGAACCTGCCCAAGGGCAGCCCAGCGAAGGGGACCAAGAGGCGTGAGCCCGCAATCCTGGCGGATCTGACTTGGGGGCATGAGGATTGCAGGGCTAGTGGGACCTGTACAGGCTTAAATGAGTAAAGGGGAAAATTGGGCAAAGAAGGAAAAACACCCTGGCGATAACACTTTCCATTCCTGAATTAAAAATTCCTAATTGAGTTCCACCAGTGTGGTTGGTGGGGAGGCACGGGCAGAATGAAAACAGGGGTTTAGGAGTCTACTCATTGGGAGGCACCAGGTAGTCCAAAAAGATGACAGGGTGCCTCTGAAGTCTGAAAACAGGTGGCAGTGGGGCATTTCTCTGACAAATCCATCTGTTTGAGCCCGGACAAAGCTCCTCATACAGAGGGGGAAGAACAGGAGCAAGGAGTGATGCAATCACCCTGGTTTCAGGTCCTGCCTCTGCCATTTACCTGTTCAGTGACTTTGGGCAAGTTAATTTCTCATTGACAAAACGCTTACGATACTAACACATGCTTCACGGGCGACCCTGTGGAATAAAGAGCCCGTGAGATAGGTTGGCCAACAGCTGAAGGGTTTAACAGCTTGGGGGATAGACACACCTTGGGCCAGTTACTGTATGGAGGTTTCACTTTTGACTAATTTCATGGCCAGGAAAACTCTGGAAGCTCCTGGGATAGGTCAAGGATTTAGACTTGAAAAACTTGCCACCTCTTAAGGAAATGAGGTTTCACAGATTAAAAAAATATGTGTATCAAACAGTACACTGGATCACAATGATAATGGCAGGCCCCATGGAGTCCCCTCTGTCTTGGGTTGAGGGTACGAGGCAGATAACCTACATTTTTCATAAATTAAAAGCCAGATGATGTAGGATTAATTTGACTACACAATGTTCGCAGCAAAACAATTTGCTGAAATGAAAACGAATTTCTCTTGCCTCTGTGCAACAATTTGACAAATGGGCGTTGTTTTTTCCATTTGTGTCCTTCATATTAACTTTGGAACACCATGGCATGAAAATTCATGTTCAGAGGAAATAATACATTTCCTTATATATTTTCATGAGGCTGTGACTCCATTTTTCTCTCTAGAACCCTCTCCATCTCTTGCTTTTTCTTCCTACCAGTCAGTAACAATTTAAGGGTTAAAATCAAGAGATATCTACAGAAACTCTTTCCAGAGAATCATTATTCCATGCCTACGTGAACACTGCTAATGACCTATATTAGTTGCATAGAAAGCTTGGTTAGGTCTTCAATAAAATTAGTAGCATGCCCATGCATACATATTACTGCATTTACAGTTTTATAGGTAAGTCTGTGAGCCTAACTCTAATTTCATTTCATGGGAAGTCATTCATATCAGGCAGCTCCAATTTCAAATAATTCAAAGGGAAATTGGTACTTAAAATGGGAATCTCTTCTGGCCATAAGCCCTAACAAGGAAACAAGCAGAGGAACATGCATCAGTCATTCTAGACCTGGAGCAAACACTGCTCTAATTTATTTTTACTACTGGTGGCTACGTTTCTTCTTCGTGAGTCAAGAAAAGCATAATACGCAAACACTTTCCATTTTATGAAGAGGTTATTACTTTCTATCTATTCTATTTAATCTAATGTCGGCTTTGGCTCATTATGCACCATACGCTTCCTATTGAACTTCTGCCTAGCCACTACATTTTTCAAATTAAATTAATAATTCAAACACACAAAGGTTACTGTAAACAATTTAGTTTCCTTTTCTACATGTGATTTCCTGCTGTGCAGTAAGCAATATCAAAAATTAATTTAAATATAAGTCTGCAGACACTATTAAATATTGACTCACTAATCCTTTGCTTTAGGATTTTATAATTGTTTGAAGAAAACTGATTAACCTGTAGGTTAATTTAAAATTTCAATTCCATCAGAGAAAAAAAGATGACAACTTTCTTTTGCCAAAGTTATATGTACATGCAATTATGTTTTCTGGTAAAATTTGAAGGCATTCAGGATTTTACTCGTTAACATTTTGGGGCTCCTTATAGAAATCATCTCAAAGACTGTGTGTCGTCTTGACTTTCTGCACCTCTGAGATTTCCAAAGGAGTCTGTCAATGCCCATTCTAAATGGGGCCAATTGAATGTCTGACTTTTAATTTTCAACTTACCTTTACAGATGTAGGTACTTGCTTTTCACATATACCAATCCATGTGGTCACTGAGCCCTTGGAAATGTAATAGGAGACTTTCTCCTTACTCCCGTTTCCGTGTGCCCAAGAGCACACGTGCAAACACACAGTGAAATCTCACTGCACTCAGCTGCCGTGCATGATGATTTTGTCAGAGACTGAGTATGTGCCTTTATTCTACTGTCAGCAAGATACATGTTTGATAAACACATTAATAACTTCCACCAAGTTTTAAAGCATTTAGAAGTCAAAACAACTTATGCACTAGCAACTTATCATTCAAAACTACTTTTAAGGATATCTGCTAAGTTTACTTATTCTGAGAATATGCCTAAAAGTTCTAAAATTGCACTTTTTAAAGATATCCTATACTTTGGACTATTCTATAATTACTTCCTATGATGTCAGTTTCTGTATGTTACACACTTGCCCCATGCTTCTTCCTCTAACTGTTGAAGTCTTGAGTACTTATGTCCCCCGCTCGTGAAGTCTATATTGAGTATGGATCACCTGTACACACACACACACCCCCACACATTGATGAACACAATCTTTTCAAGTAGAAATTGTTCCATTTCTTAAAGATTTTATTTATTTATTTTTAGACAGAGGAGAAGAGAGGGAGAGAGGGAGAGAAACATCAATGTGTGGTTGCTTCTCAAGCGCCCCCTACCGGGGACCTGGCCTGCAACCCGGGCATGTGCCCTGACTGGGAATAGAACTGGTGACCCTCTGGTTAACAGGCTGGCGCTCAATCCACTGAACCACACCAACCAGAGCAGAAAGTCTGTTTCAATAGGTCAAATCTGAAGCTGACTAGCCTTGGCAATATTGTCCTAGAAAGTACTATAAATGTTTTATTTCAAGGCACATGACTGTCTCCAAGAAAACATATAAAATAAACATTTGCTCTTTTCTTTCATATTTTATATAAGTTTTTCCAAGTCAATAAAACGTCTCATAGGACACTCTGACCAAAAAAGTTGCATCAAATCCTGAAAATGTAATTTATGTGCTAATAAGCATTGTGAAAATTGTACATTCCTTTAGAATATTATTTTTCAACTGCAAATGTGGTTTTGCAAGTTAGAACATACTTCTTTTAAAGCTGGGGAATATCTTTTATTTTAAAATTTATGCTATGTGTTTCAGACTTTAGGAACACTAACAATTAAATTTTAAACATTAGCACTGTGGGAATGTTTTTTACTCTTTATGCAGCCCTCGTTGCTACTTGAACATAAAGTTCTTAGAACAGCAAAAATTTATTTTCCTGCTTTCTATATGGGACTTTGCAGAAATAAAAATTGAGAATTTAAGACATGGAGGTGAGACAATTAACCTGGGCTGGACAGCTTTGGAAAACAGTTTCTGACTGGAAGTTTCTCATTTTTCCGGGAAGGAGGCAGCACCTATGCGCTGCCATTACAGATTTTTTTCATAAGCATGCCTGTGAGCAATCTTTGTTAAATCAGGTTAAATTGAATGCTGCTTTCCTGGATGTCTTCCAGGACTGCCACTGAAAGCTTACTAAAGAATTTATTTAAGGAATCCATTCTGATTAAATACACAGCATGGCTCAGCCTTGGCCTGGTGGCTCAGTTGGAGTGTCATCCTGTGAACTGAAGGGTGGTGGGTCCGATCCCCGGTCTGGGAACATACCTAGGTTGCAGGTTCGATCCCCGGTCAGGGCATGTACAGGAGGCAACTGACTGGTGTTTCTCTCCCTCCTTCTCCCCCCACTTCCCTTCCTCTCTGTCTAAAATCAACTTAGAAATTATTAAAAATATACACAATGTGGCTTTTTTAAAATAATATCTTATGAAAATGGTCTAAAAGAGCAGTTGAGAATATTTTCTCTGATTACAACTCTCAGATCCAATGGCATTATTATTTTTAGAAATAGCTTAATTTTTAATGCTTTTCTCTACGTAGTGCCAAATATCACTTTCAGTGCACAATGAAACTGCATAACAACAAAAATTTAAATATAATGCGAATGTTCAGAATTTTCATTAAATTATAAAATATAATTTCATTTTATTTATATGGTGTCAGGGATTTGATAAATCTATATTTTTAAATACAAATACATTTCAAAAGGGGATGGCTTTAATATATTAAGTAAAATTCTATTATTTCCCTTCTATTTTTACCATATTATATACTTTTAAAAAAGTACATAATATTATCTACTTTTAAAAAAGTACATAATATTATCTACTTTTAAAAAATCATATCTATAAAGTTCTGTTGACTAAAGTCATATTATTTTAAAATCTGTCTGCTCTGGCTAGGTAGCTCTGTTGGTTAGAGCATTGTTTTAATAAGCCAAGGTTGTGGGTTTGATTCCTAGTCAGGGCACATACAAGAAGAAACTAATGAATGAATAAACAAATGAAACAAATCAATCTCTCTCTCTCTCTCTCTCTCTCAATGTGTTTCTCCCTCTCCCTCCCTCTCTCTTTTCCTCTCTCAAATCAATAAATAAAAAAAATCAAAAAAGATTTTTCAGTAAAGTGAAGACTGTATTTGAAAATTTAGTAATGTCAATTTGCCACTTTGTAATAACAGAAAATGGCCAAATGGCCAAAACATAATCTTTGACATGTAGTCTATGTAAATATATAATAAGTACCACTTCACTAAATAAATGATTAAATATGATGGGTCTAATTTCCCCCTAATGCACATGGAATTTATTGCCCCATGGAATTTATCATTCTATGACTATTAACACAAGGAACAGAATTTTATTCTCTGCATGCATATGATTCAGGGTAAATCCCTTCTTTTGGGGCCCCAAATGACCATCTCTTATCACTGTATCTTGTGTTCCATAAGCTTACACTGCAATGAGCTATGTGTAATATTATTGAGGGCGAGCAATTGACTGTCTAAATCAGCGGTGGACAAATCCAGCCCACTGCCTGCTCTGATAAGCCAAGTTTTGATGCACACAGCCATGCTCACCCAGTTTATGCATTGTCTATGGCTGCTGTTATTTTTTGCTACAATGACAGAGTTAAGTAGTTGATAGCGATGATATCATTTATGAATCTTAACGTATTTACTATCTGATTCTTTGCAGAAAAAAAAAGTCAACCTTTGATCTAAATGGATAGTTTTATGGAATCTGTTTTAAATACAGTGCTTTGGAAGCTCCAGAATGAAAAGCTATAATCCCAATTCACAATAGAAGGACAAATACACAGTTTAGTTATCCATGCAATTATATGCAATGTGAATTAGGTTGTTTGGGAGTGATGTTCAAAACTTCCTGAAGCCATAGAAACCCATAAAAATTTCTCAGTTCTTCATTTAAAAATATATATATATAGCAGAAAAATGTTAAATTTCAAAGTAAATAATAAATATTAAAAAACCTACTTTCTCCTAAAATTATAATCAAAACTGACAATAACCTAACATAAATAAATAATTGTTTAAGCTGGTTCTGAATCATTTGTTTCCTAAGCATCATAAACAGAAGCCAGGCTATCTCACTTGCTGTGAAATGTTTGTTTTTAATTTCCCTACTCAGTGCTTTTTAAAAAAATACCTAAATGCAAACTGCTGGTTGATGAAGAAAAACATCTGAACTCTTTTTATTATGTTTATTTGTAATAAATACATTCTGAAACCCAAATGAACTCACCATCATTTCCAGTGCATACTGGTTACAACTTAGCAACATCTTTTTCAGGATGTTGTCACTTTATAAAGAAGGTGGACTGTTCAGTGGAATGCTTTTATTTTATCAATAAAAGTGAGACTTTTAAATGCCTTTATTATAATTGCACTGCTTGATATTGACTACCATTTTGTATCACATTATTCAGTATCAATTTCAGAAACATCGGGAGCCTCACACACCTATTAGATTCTCAGAGCCAACTAGTCACGAACAGAGGAAGTAATACAATCGCTCTTGTTAATGGTCTCATGCGACAGGCAGAGGCAGTCAATGTTAGCCCTGCTCAAACACATCTAGCGCTAGGTGAAATCTGAGGGGAGATGCAGCAACAAGAAAGCAGCACCGACTGAGCATGCTCCTATTCAGGCAGAGACAGAAAGGGAGTGGACGTACTGTAGAAGCTGGCCATTACGTAGTTTTGGCAGCGATCACCAGTAAACTCATTTGGGCACCTGAGAGAAGAAACAAAAAAACAATGGTAGAAAAAACAGAGAAAAAGAGAAGAGGTGAATATATGCTAGAAAGAAGCTCCTTCAGTGTCATTTGACTGAACTTGGTGAGTTCACCCTCAGGAACTGAGTCTTTGTCCTCATCATGGCCTTCCGACTCTGGCATCTCCCCCAAAGGGTTAAAAATTTGGACCAAACATAGTCCTTGGGTTTGCACGACAGAAAGATACCAGCATTTTAAGTGACTGCTTTCTTTCAGAAGGAGCCACTTAAAATTAAATCGGACATTTTCTTCAACTCAGTTTTCCATTTGATCACTTTAGTCAAAAATGTTGTGAGGAAATCTTTTCTTTTGGTTGGCTTGCCCGCCATCACTGCTAGCATCACGGGCCATCCTGGTGGATCATTCTTTTAAATTTATGACCTTTGGGGCCCATGTTAAGAGACAGGTGAACAAGGTCAGATCCAATAGTTTGTGCCCCGAGTGGTCAAACCATAATTAGAACAACAGGAATCAGTTACAACTGAGCTGTAAAAACACCAAGCGGTAGTGATTGTTGCTGTAGTTTGGGGAGAAAGCAAATTTCAGATTATTTTAACATACTTTCTTGGTTTTGGACTTTCATTGGCACATTCTCAGTACATCTCGCTCCAGTGAATCCAGGTTGGCACCTAGAGGGTAAAAATGTCATAAGCAATAGAATGCTAAAGACATTGAACTTTCAGACTGGCAATTTTCCTCCTATGGAATATGGAGATTCCTACAAATGACCTGGTGACTGAACAACACAAAGAAAAGAAAAAAACATTTAGAAAACCATGTCTCATGAAAACTGTAGGGTATACAGTGTGGTTGTGGTTATTTGCTTCCGTCTTCATTAGTTAACCGAGTGAGGTTGAAAAGTTGAATGGGGTGGGTACCTACATCCTTTTCCCTTGGGCATTTCCTTATTTGCCACTGCTCATCAACTCTTCCTATGTTAATAGGGTGATCACAGTGTAAGGCAGATCAACATCTAATCACTGTTTTTACACCTGAAATTAGTATAATATTACATGTCAACTGAAATTGAAAAATAATTTTAATAAAAACACTGGTTTGGGAAAGAGCTTACATGGTTCCATCCATAATCTTCTGTTATTTAAATGATTCTGAGCTTTTACTTTTATACACACTCAACTTTATACTTATTTTCTAGGTATTTTTAATAAGTTAAATCGCCGAACTACACTAGAAGTGAAACACTCACACCCTAATGACTACTGAGAAGAAAATCTACATTCCCTGGTTTTTAAAGATATGACAAATCAGGTCTCACTTTTAATGTTGAAAGACAGAAAGAGGCATATTTTTATTAGAACAAATTTCACTTCATTCAGTTATCCCAAATCAAAGACAAATACACTTTTAACACTTAGAACATTAAAACTTTTACAGTAGTACTTGATCTCATTTTGCTTTTAAGGTAAAAGCATTTGAAAATTGTATAAAATTTACATTTTACTCACATGAATGTATCAAAATTCTACAATTGATATACTACTACTGTTTTCAAGGTTATGTAGTGGGGCTGTTGTGCTTAAATATGGAAGTCTTTTACAACTAACTGATCTTTTTGTGTTGCTTTTCCAGTAACTAAAGCCTTTCAGATTGGATTCATTTTACCCACATATCATACTCTAATAAGTGGGACCATCGCAAGATTCTAGGAGGCAAATATACTTACAGATGTTCCACACCCAGAGCCATAATTATTACTAATAGTGCATTTACACCATGAGAATCATGCAAAGTGCCTAATATAATAATAGTTCTGATAGCACAAAGCTCGTGATTCACATATAACCTTTTCTTCTCCAGAGTAAATAAGAATAAATAAATCATTTGGCATCAGAGAGCTGTGTAAGTAAAACTATTCTTTTTTACAGGTGATTTCAAAAATTTTCCCTTAAAGCCAAATTCAATGCCAAAAAATGTTATCACATGATTTGATACACATATTTCTCTTATTTCACGAGGAAAGGCCTGGAAGACAAAATACTGGCAGTTGCAGATTTTCAGCCCTATGCGTACATGTTTCAACTTAAAATATAAATGATCATTAGCAATAATATCAATGAGCTTAACAACAAACATCTTATATTGATTGACATAGCGCCTTTGAGCTCTTCAAAAACACTTTTATACAAATGAACTGGTTATTTTTGGTTAGAATACTTTTGTTGCAGTAAAAAGAGGAAGATCTACCCAGAGAAATACAGAAATAAGAACTATAACCTTGGAGGCTGTGTCATTTTTCATAAAGATGACAGACATTTCACATGCTTCGATAAGAACATTTTCACAAATACATAAGAAAAATACATGGAAACTTGCTTTCTATGTAACTTATTTGTTAGTTGACAATAATTTCTGAAGCATTTGGGGTCTTTATTTGTGTATTTGCTTCTGAACCAGGACTATAAATCCATATAGACATACCCTATAGTTAAGCAGGTAATTTCAGAATTAAAGATATATTCCACAATGATTATTTCATCTTACCTGTTGCCTCCTTGAAAAAAAAATGAAATCCTCATACTGATCACACAATAATCCATGTTTGCACACAAAGAATATGGTATAAGATATGTGAATGCTGTGGGTTTGTGTGTCTGTGTATGGGTGGGGAGAAAAAGAGAGACAAGCATTTGAGGTCAGGAATATATTATTTAAGAATCATGAAATTAACAAATTAAGAGAAGGAATATGCATTTTATTAGAAAATTGTCACTGGACCCGTTGGTGTGGCTCAGTGTAATTAGTGTCAGGCTGCAAACCAAAGGGTCACCACTTGATTCCCAGTCAGGGCACGTGCCTGGGATGTGGGCCAGGTCCCCAGTAGGGGATGCATGAGAGGCAACCACACATTGATGTTTCTCTCCCTCTCTTTCTCCCTCCCTTCCCCTCCATCTAAAAATAAATAAATAAAATCCTTTAAAAAAAGAAAATTGTCATTTATGCATCTTAAATAACAATTTTGAGATCAGAGGGCACAGAACAACTAGGTGAAGGGGATGAAAAATCTTATCCAATCAATTTTCTGATTAGTATGAAGTTCCAAAATGATGTTTCTTAGGAAACTAGCATTATGGTAGTTTGATTTATCGCTATCATAAGATGGTAAGAAGTATTTGGCGCAGTAACACTAGATTTTATGGTATGCCAATTCGTTTTAGAATTTTCAGCTATGTCTGAACCAGCACTAGCCTTCCATGAACGCTGCTCTTCACTCAGATACATGTTCTTAGTGTGAAGCCTCGTTGTTTCTCAAAGTGTGGTCCACGGACCAAGAGCACCAGCCTCTTCTGGGGTTTTGTTAGTAGAAATCCAGAATCCCAGGCCCCAGTCCAGAACTACTGAATAAGAATCTGCATTTTAACAAGATTTCCCAAGATATCCGTATGTACATTAAAGTGTAAGGTGTCAGGGGCCCTTGACCTTGGAAGATAAAGATGAAGACCCCCTGTCCTGGTGCTACAGTGTCTTGCTTGGATGTGAGTGGCCCACTGGGCTTCATGGGGCCTCGGATTTTCTCAATGATAGGATTAAGGGATTTTAAAAAACCCTCATAGACAGACAACAGTCTGGTCACTACCAGAGGGAAATGGGGGTAGGAGATGGCAGGAGAAGGTAAAGGAGGGATAAAGGGTGAAGGAAGAGACGTGACTTGGGGTGGTACACACAATACAATGTACAGATGATGTGTTGTGGAATTGTACACCTGAAACCTATATAATTTTATTAACTAGTATCACCGCAATAAATTCAATAAAAAATACAAATAAATAAATTTTAAAAAGATTAAGGGATTTAACTAAGTGATTATCAAAGGTTTCTTTCACCACAAAGGTTCTGGGAATTGAAGCTCATCCTAACATATGAAATCACTGTGCAAAAAATCCCTACATCATTTCTTCTGGAGGCATTACCAGTCAGGGAGGGCTTGAGGTCCTCTAAAAAAGATTTTTGATAGAATGAATTTCTAAGACAAACATGGGGGTAAAACAAATTGTAAACCCTATCCCCCAGCAATTCAAGTGTTCAGCAACAACGGTCATCACGTAACTTCTGTGGATGTCTGGCATCGTTGCCAAGTCAAATGGATGGAAGTGGAAACTGAGACAGTTTCCGCATAAGCTGACCGCAGACTCCACTGACTGTGTGGAAAAAGCCTGTGCAAGTGCAAACTCATCTCCTCTCCAAGCCCCGATTAAACTCCATAGAATTCCTTCTACAAGAACAGGGAGGCCGTCTGCCCTCTGACTTATTTCTACACTAGCATTACGCGTTAGGCATCCAATCTACCACTTTGCTTGGAGATCAGAGTATGGTAAATTTAATCTGATTTTGAACAATGTGCTTTGGCATGAGTCTGAGCAAATTCCAAAAATGTTATTTCTTAGAAGAATCTGGCTGAATAACCATCAAGCCCCTGCCGTAGCTTCAAAAATACATATATCATTTGTTCCAGATTAGATTAGAAGATGGAAATGTTTTTTAAATTTTAGTATCTGCTCATAATGTGATAAACATCCTTTGTTCTATATTTGTTCTTAATGAGATGCAAGTTCACAGACAGTATGTCTGAACTTAGGTAGTACTTCTTCCAACTAACCCTGACCTGCACCTCCCCATCTCCCCACTTCCTGTCCCGGCCTCTTTGATGCCCCTTATCTACCTTTTTGTGAGGACAGTGACATTTTGATCACTTTGTGTCTCTAATGTTTAGTACAGCGCCTGACTCATAAAGGTCTCTCATAAAACGTCTGTGAAACTGAGCCTGAGATAGGATCCAATAAAGAACTGTATCAAAGAAACTTTCGTATAGTCAATCAATTTGCCAACTACAGGTCAATATTGAACTTGTGGCTCTTATTTTTATAGTTTATGACAGATTCTTCTCTGTAGACTCCTGAATAACTTTTTTATAGGAACTCCAGCACCCTCTTCACAGACTCTCTATCCTAAATAGAAACCTTCCACATTGTTTGAAATTTGAAAGACTGTAACTCTTTAACTACAAGTCTATTATCTCAAATTTAAATCCTGTTACTGAAAAAACAGGTTACCTAGCATTCAAGAGAGCAATATAATCTAGTAACCAAGACGCCCACACGGCATCAAGAAAATAAAAACTGTTCTTTATAATAACTTAATACACTGTGACTGTCCTGATATGTTGAGTGTATAATTGACCATAAAGTCATGTATTTTGAAAATCAGTTTAGTGCTTGGTGTATTTTTTATGTTCTAATTGAATAAATTATTTCCCATATTTTTGGTGGGGATCCTAAATATATTTAAAGATATTTGCAGATCCCCCCCAAACAATTTTTGGTTATCTAGGGTTTGCTAATTTTATGGACCATTATGAATGGTTTATGGTTTTATAAATGGTCAAGTTATAAGCCATCCTTTGACATCCTTTCTCTTCTTTATTTTTTAGTTTTATTAATTTTCATTGGGTTCTTCCCTTGATGAGGCAGGAGAAGGGAAACAAGGTTCACCTCTGATATTTCCCCTCTCTAGTCATCGCTCTACAAAAAAGTATTTGGACAATTTTAAATACCTTGTCTAAAAGAGAAGTGTCCCTATCGTCTTTTCGCTCAACCTCAATATTAGTTTTGGAATTACCTTCATATTGTACAACATCTGAAATAATTTCTTTGGTGTTTATATTTATAAATGTCAAATAACAGAAATGCCAACAAATAGGTATTGAGGAGCATCAGTGGGTTTGAGTGTTGGACGTTCAGGCTGTGTACACAAGCTCACAGAGTGCTGGTCTGTCTGGCTGCAGCATTGTACTGCCAACACGGACTTTCCTCACCCCTTCGCCTGTTCAGCATTCTGGCGAGACTTCACCTACTCGCTGGCTGAGTATCTGGGCTGTAGATTATTCTTTCCCAAATGTGCTGTTACTATTAGTCTGCATTTTTCCAAGATGACCTTCATTCTGTTATCTACTTTTTTAAGTGAAATTACTAGAGGTTTGGATATGCTTTTCTAATTTGTGTTTTAGTGATTTTTATGACATCATCTGCAAAAGACATTTATTTCCTCAGGGAATGCCTTCTTCAACATCATTAAAGAAAATATTAACTATAAAATGTTCCAATAACATTTCCTTCAGGTCCAGCTCTGTACCTCCCTATCCCTGTTCAGCTAATATGCATCATCCCTTTTCTTTTTAAATTATGATCTGGAGACTGATTCTTAATCCGTGAGATAACAGGATATATACAGTGGCAAACACTGCCAGGGAGGACATCTCAGCTGTCCTGGCTGTCCAAGATTGTTTTTCAGTGTCTGAGACACAGATGCCCACTAATGAGGATGGCAGTGTTTGTGAACTAACCTGCTCTTGTTTCAGACTCGGTACCCTTCCTAAAGCTATGTTTGCACAGCTTGATCTGAAATGCGCCTCTGCGCGCTTCGACCCTGCCGCTGTTTATTCTACGTGATGCATCTGTCAGTGGGGGGTCAAGCAATTTAGTCGGGTGTGGGGTCAGTCCACATCCCATATATCTCCCCATCGGTTATGACACAATGACGCACTGACTGCTGACTAACGGTGGGGTCTTCCTCTCTGGAGAATGACCTTTCCTGTCTCATCAAACAAACTTCTCTAAGTTCAGAACTTGACAACTGGGCCTACTCTCCCCCCCCGGCCGCGGTTTTTGATGATACACCTAAATATTCACATTTTACTTATATCATTCAATACGAAATATTTTAAAATTGTGTTTTATCTTTAAATAGACTATATGCCTCTCAAAGTGAGGGCTGCAGACACTTTTTTTTCAGTCTCTCTCTCTGACTAGTTGAGAGTCACACATTCCCTTACACATTCCCTTTGCTCCCTAAATACCCTTGGCAGCATTTGGCACACCTATAACTATAATTAAATTAATTACTTGAAATACATTTATTACTTGCAATCGCCTGGAGGCTCCATGGGGGCAGAGGTCAGCACGATGGTGTTCACAAGCTCACACTGAGCGCCAGCACGGAGGCTGCCGCAGAGAAGGAGCTCAGTAAACTCAGGGGCTCTGAGGCTGATTTTAGAACACAGGAAGCAAAGCTATGGAGACAACTTCGTCAGTGCTCCTGATTTTATGCAAAACGGCACCTAAATCAGTTCCTGTCCAAACAAAAGGGTTCCCTCTAATCAATTAGTGAGTGAGAGTCAAAATGGGTTAATACATACCTAGAAGCACACATCAGGATTCTAGCTGCATGAGGCTCACCAAAGGGATAGAAGACATGGTTCCCTGAAGAGCTAATGGTCTTGACCTAAGCCACAAGTTCCACCCACTCTTTCTCTCCCAAATGCTTCTGCATCAGTTAAATGTTACAGTATGTAAAAACAGAGAAGGGTGATAGGTAGGTGTCACACTCACTCTGCAGAACGGTGGACTCTTCCAGGGCTGGAGCTGGAGTACAGTTAGTGATCTGCTCTTATGGACCCTAAGTTCTAATTCAATATATAGCCCTTTTATCGATTCCAAACTCCTCTTTCTATAGCCAAAATGATGAGGCTACAGGGCACAACTGTGAACTTGAATTATCATGCTCCTTTTCATTATGTTAATCTAGCTGCTAATAAGTATTACACATATTATCATCACATCAATATTCTGTATATTATGTCAAGATTTTATAAAACTTTAACCTTAGCTAGTGTCTTTGACTTTCCATCTTACCTAGTCCCCAAATTTCTCCAGCCTGTACAGAAATCTCTCTCCCCTAAATATCTGCTGTGTGTCTGGTGTCCCCCTCCTGCTCCAGAAGTTCCTATGACTCCCTATTAGCTGTCACAACGTCCAATGTCTTCTGCCTGGCCTCTGGAGATCCTAATCTGGCTCAATGTCTAACTTAGTTTTTTGTTTGTTTGCTTCTCAGGATGGAGCTGCTGGTTTAGATATGCATGTTGCCGTGTCCCACAGAAACTGTCACTGCCACTTCAGTGCCTGTCTGCTATATGAAAAAGGCTCTGAAACTGTTTATAAAGTCTTCCACAACATTTGCCCCTCTTTTCCTTCTTTAAATTCTCATTACCATAATAATCACTGTTGCACCATTTGGAACACAGTCACTCTAATTAATTCACTCTTTTAGCTACTTAATTTTCCTAAACAGAAGAGGTTTCCAGGGACAGACACCATGTTATTACATTTTCTCTGTGTTTTCAAAAATGCCTGGCAAAGATGTAGCTGTTCCATAAACACATGTTAATTAATATTTCATTTACTGAGTTTAATTTATTATAATGTTTATTGTGATCTAATGTACAGCTATATATTTTTCATAATTGTTCCAATAATAATCAATATAGGTCCTTATATACACTACGCAGTTTCATATGAATTATAAAAATCATAAGCTCATGCTGGAAGGCACCTTCCATCTTCCCAAGATTTCTTTTTTGTTTTTTTGCATATAAGGTATATAATGATCAGAGCTATTAGATGATCTGTCAAACACAAAGTTATAAAGCTAGCCGGTGGCCCCACCGAACCACATAAGAGCTGCTGGTGTTAAGGAAGATGAGAAATTGGGGGATTAAACATGATAACACCGTCTGTTAAGACAGGTGTATGTATTTTTCCAATGTCCACAGAGAGTACGTAATACTACCATTTATTTTTTATTATAAGGAAAAAAAATCTTTCTTTGCCAGAGTTAGAAGTACTTTAGTAGAAATGAATTCATTTAATTTCACTAACTTCCTGGAAAGAAATTTGGAGAACATATTAACTCTATGTTATAAATTAAGATACCGTCCAGAGAGTTGACGCGAAAAGGGCTCATGACCATTCACCAAAATTGGTGGTAAAACCTCTAATACCCTCATGGGGCAGCCACATCTGTCCACGGGACAACATAATGGATTTATAAACACAATCTGGTATAAAATCATTGTTAGATTTTAAAAATCACATAAACATATTCCACGAAAACTGTTCAGAGGAACAGATACACATGAATGAGGGGGAGAGGAGAGGAAAGGTGGACAGCGTCACGTTCCTGCTGACTTATCCCTTTCAACCATGTGACTACTCGGGGCATCAGAGGGTAAAAGATGAAATGTTTCTTTTCTTGTCTTTATGTAATCTGGAATAACAATTCTGTTTTCCTCAGGACAAATTTTAAATTACAAGAGAGGAATGAGAAATATAAGAGATGGGAACTACCACTGAAAATTCCCACACAGTCCCCAGGGGGGAAGTCCAGGTAACCAGCAACCTCTCCTCAGAGAAGTGTTTTACTGTTTTATGGTTAATCCACTGGGGATGCCCTGTGCTAAATGGAGAGACAAGAGAGATTTGCTGTCAAGTCTTCAGCCTCCAATCCCAAGAAGACAGTGTGGATTAGGCGACCAAAGAGACTACTTGGAAACGTGCATGCTTGTGGTGTTTCTGAGTCATGTCTTCAGCCGGGGATGAAGCTGACTTTGAGTGAGGTAACTCATGCTGCAGCAATGTTTTGCTCTAGACAGATGGCCCATATGGAAACTATGAACGTGCTTCGAGTCCAGGACCGTGAGGAGCCAAGGCAACGTTTCTATGTTTTATGCTTCTATTCAAGTGGTCTAGTGAACAACACATTATCTTCAGATGTGTCTTTGTTCCAGTTCTGAGTTGTGATTGTTTTTCATGCTATAAATACTTTTAATACAGGAATTATTTTTTCAAGCACACTTTTACTTCATAAAAAATGTCTGAAGTATTTTGGGTGTTAAAAATATTCCAGTTCTTTCTGTTAGGTACTGGCTTGCTTTGATGCATCAATGAAGACACGGTCTAGAAAGGTCCGGGGTGGCTTATCAAAACCATAAATATCAAAGATTTTTTTCCTAATAAGATCCAATAATAAGCTTAATAAGCTTTAACACTTTTCTGAAAGATTCTAATTACAAAAAATAAAAATGAAAGATGCCAATTTGCTGAGAACTAGAAGGCAATGGAACCCACTAGACCATGAGTTGGGGGACAGAGCGTGTTCCTTCACGGTTTGCTGCTTCAGTAGTTATGAGAGAAACAACAGACATTTAACTATAAGATTTTTAAAAATATAGCAAGTATTTTTTTTTTTTCTCTGGATTGGGCTTCAAATTTAATGAAAAACTGTGTGGGTGAAAAAAAATTGCAGTTGCTGGCACGATACCAAGACGGAACAAATGAACAACACTTCTGTGATTGCGTGTTTTGTATAGGACGTGGGAGGGCTACAGAGGGGCTGAAATTAATATGTGGGAAATAGCTGCACTGGTTCCTTAGAGGTATTTGGAAACTATCACATGTGCTCACTCAGCTTGTAAATCTTTGCAAAGGCTATGATGAAAAATGATCATGTTTCATTATTATAATTAAAATATAGTGGTCTCAGATGTTTTTCTAAAGAAGTAAAAATATGAGACATAGATAGTATGGGGACTTTGTTTTAAAAGGAGAAGAATTTATACGGAACCATAATTTCAATGTTTTTCAAAGAGATTTATTAAAATATAATTGGACTGTATGCCTGAGATTAGGGCAAAATAACAAGATTTCCCCAAATAATAAATGAAGCTCATATTTTACAGATTATAAGTCTCAGCTTCTGGTGTTTTGATCTGAGAAAACCTTGCAGAAAACTATAAAAATTAGTTCATCTTGCTTCACCATGATAAATATGGGGTGCCATGGCACCATGGGGTGCCATGTTTGTGTTGCAGTGACAACAAACTGTCAGAACTAAAGAATAAAAGTGGCCAATTTTAATTCTTTGCTCTAAGTATATGGATTTGAGTACACAGGTGGTCAAAAAGTGAATCTCCAAGACTGATTTTGAAACAATAAATATTGATAGCCATGTGAAATAATTCAAACCTGAAAGAAACCATTTGTTTCTACATACTCTTTCATTTTCATTTTGCTTTAAATTTTTGAAAACACTTTTATCTATTACTTTCATTGTGGCTTATCACTATTACCCTACTTCTATCAAAGAGATGTATAGTAATTGAAGCACTCTTGTGACTCCTAGATTCTTATTCACTCCAACAGACTATGTTGACTTTTATATGTTGTCTGATGGACGAAATCAGCTATACCACCAACCATCCTTGTCTTCTCCTGGCACTGCTTCTGCTCTTTTAAGAGAAAAGCTTTTGAGGCCACAAGCAGTTCTGGGAGGTACGTGTTTGTGAGGCCCCTGAGTACTCTACAGATGGCCCTGTCTTGAACACAGGGGGCAGTGAAACATTTCTTACAAAATGGCATTTTGTTTGCATGTTATAGTTTTTAGAAGTGTCTTTTAAGATGTACTTGATTACTCACAAATAATTAAGGTTTGGTTGTTTTTTTTGGAACTGGCACATAAATATTTGTATACTATTTACATGATGCAAAATGGAAATAGCCTTCTTAGTTCTTGCACTTTTTTCATTTTGCTAATTGCTTTATTAGCTCTCTAACAAACGGGCTCTTCTTTGTCAGCATCTGAGCCACAAGCTAATATTCTGAAGCAGAAAACAATTTTTAGGATGGCATGATTTTTTCCTCATGTAGGACAAGCAGTGCTACTTTAGAACAGTGGGACACCGCTCTCAGTCAACTGTAAAATAAGTGTGTATTTTCAATCATTTAAGTGAGACATTAAATATCTTTTACCCCATCCAATTATATGAGTCCCTATGCCACACATAGCCTAAATATCAAGAGTAGAATGAAAATGCATGAAACAGTAAACACATGCTTTTTAATGAGACCTACTAATTTTAACTACAAGGTTCAATTATTTAATGTACTGATAATATTATTGTTTTATTCTGCCTCTTGAGAAAGAATAACTGGGATACTTAGGAATGGTGTATCAACCCCTTCAGGTCATAGGACAGAGTGCCATTCTAAATGCATCTACAAACAATGGCAGTGCATAAAGGGACGTTCTGCCTGCTATACACAATGATGCCACACCCACTAAATCCATCTCCAAATACCTGTGGTTTGCGTTTTTGATAATTAGAGAGATCAACCTAAACTTCATTTTTAAAAATAATTATGAAACAGTAAGTTAATGTCAAGTGCAACCACGGTGTCTGTAAAGAATCTTCTGTACTTCTCTGTCTCTTAGCCCCTGGGTTTTGCGGGTGATCGATCACTGGGGTGAAAAGGAACGTTATCTTACAGCTTAATCCACACATTGGGTGGAGAAGTAGGAATTGATAGAGACCTCTATGCTATTTGCACATCTCTTCTAGGTAACAATGATCAAAACCATAAGGAAAGCAACTTTATAAATATAAACACAAAAAAGGAAAAGAATTGTAAAAAGCAAAAAAACCCCAAAAAACAACAATTCTGAATATAACCAAGATGACAAATGGTATGAACATTTTGCAAATGGAAAAACACTCTACAAATAAAAAGCGTTATTCAACAGGATGCAACGAAATTGGAAAAAGAAGCGACACCACATTATGAGGCATGGAATCATCTGAAAGAAGCAGTTATGGACATAAGCCACACAGAGGGTTTCTGTTCTTACTTGCACAAGTATCTTGAGGGGTTTGAGAGGTCTTTCACCATGAAGCACTCGCCTCCATTCACACAGAAAGTTTTCTCCTTCTCTGCACATTTTACAAGGTGACTTGTCCCAGTTGTAGACGTAGATGTAGCTGGATGGGAGATAAAGAAGGCAAAGGTTTAGATCTATCTTTCTGCCTTCCGCGCAGCCTTAATCTTAAATTCTCTTAGGAGGAATCCTTCATAGAAGGTATGACAGTCTCCACTAAATTTGCAGGCTTAATAAACAATAGCAACAAAGTTAAGTAATTAGTTGAATTATGATAATAGGAATATAGGCTCAGCATTTTTTATAACCACTGTTTTATCTTTCACAGAAGTAGAAAAAGAGAAGATCTATCGTCATTAAGTAAAACACATTTTCCAGGAAGGCTCAAAGATAATGATATAAAGTCACACCAATGCAATTCACTTTAGATATCAATTTTTAATGGCAACTAATTGATAAAATTATTTATTTTGGAAAGTATGTTTTATATGTATATTGACCATATTTTTAAGACATAATATATAGCAAAAAATACAAGATGGCTTATTTGTTCCTAATGAAAAGTTACATATTAACTGAATATATATATATTATCTATAGATCAGGGGCCATTCTTTCCACAATGTCCATTCTATTCTAAATTTTATGCAGAAGAACATTTTTGAAATATCCAATTGCCATCATACTTTTGGGAAAATGGAAAGACAGTCTCATACTGCTGAAAATAACAAATTGGGTGAATATTGTGATATTCACTCATTGTGAGTCAAGAGTAGAAATTAGCCCAGTTTTGGTTCCTAACATCTTCCTTCCTGTAATAAGCTTGACACTCACTTATCCAACTCCACAATTATCTGAAAATGAAGCCACCAGGAGGAGCAACAAGCCCAAGCTCTCAGTCTTGAGGCTCTAAGGGCATTTAGTATCAGAACTTCTGCTCTTATCACTGGGAACATTATAGGTGATGCTCAGTCTCAGCCAAAAGTAGCTTAATTCACATAATGTTTATCACT
Organism: Tonatia bakeri; assembly: GCA_004024845.1. Lineage (NCBI taxonomy): Eukaryota > Metazoa > Chordata > Mammalia > Chiroptera > Phyllostomidae > Tonatia > Tonatia bakeri. Next base: position 269,056 of record PVIA01000286.1, on the reverse strand, counting down.
CACATTATCAGGGCAAAAAACAAGAACAGTATGTCAAGCCAATGAGGACTACTCTTTCAGAAAAAAAAAATCCATCTCTAGACAAATTCTTTTTTCTTGTCTAGTGATCATTCTTTATGATTTTCAATCCTTGTCTCCCTTATTTTTATTTTGTATTTGCATATGATATTCAGATGCCCATTTTCTTTAACCTTTCATGTATTTATTTTCCCATTTTCTTTTGCCTTTCTTTTGCATTCCCTTCACTAGTCCACATTTTCATTTGACTTTTAACCCAATTTCTCCTCTAACTCTACTTAATTTTCACTCTACTTGATAGAAACACTTAACATCTAATTATTCAGTTTCTGAATCACTCAAGACCCTTCTCGCCTCTTCAAATCGGCATGTTTTTGGACCATTTCACTGTTCTCAGCATGGCTTTCAGGAGTAACAGCAAAGGACGGTCAAAATGACTTGTGTTGTGAAGATAGACCTGGCTCAGATCCCGTCTCCTACTAGCTTTGTGTCCTTGAGCAAGTCACTTAACCACCCAGATGTTCAATTTTCCCATTTAGGGTAATAGGACTCTTACAGGGTCTTTGTAGAGATTATGAATAATCTAGGTAAAAGAACTGGCACAAAGCTGGCACTCAGTGAATAACGGCAGGTATTATTACTGGGCAAATAGGGACAGCATTTATTAATCAAATAAAAGCTTGATGATGGGTATTTGGGGATTTTAAAGATGCATACTATTTTTGAGTTATTACTGTGGATAATTAAGAAATCGTTCAACTTTACTTGAGGTGGTGAACACGCAATATAATATACAGATGATGTATTATAGAATTGTATACCCGAAACCTATAATTTTATCAACCAATGTCACCCTAATAAATAATAAAAATTAAACTTAAGAAAATCAATGGTTCATTTTTATTATTATTGGAACAAAAAGTCCTTTTCAAGATGCATTTCAAGGTATCCATCACAGGTCTACAAACCAAACAAAAGGTACCAGGGAGAGTGAGAAGAGAGGTGATTTTACCCCCCACTATCGGCTATATTTTACCATCTTTAGCAGGAAGAGGGGAGTGTAATTAGCAACATTTGGTCTGTAAAATTATAAACAACATCCCCATATATCACGTAACATAACAACATTTAAGACACCATTTCTATATGTCACAAAACTGTTTACTTCAGTTCTGGCTGTTAATATTTTCATCTATGGCAATTGCTTTTAAAATATTAGGAGGAAGTTTGCCTTCAATGTTAAAGTTTTTGTGCTTAAGACTTGCAACTGCTGACAGGGTTCTGTGGGATGACAAATTGGGCAGGGTATCCTTGCCGCCCCAGGTGACGGCGCAGAATGGACCACCTGTGGTGTGCTGTCACCACTCACGTCCCTGCAGAGGAGCTCGGAGCCCCAAGTGTGCCCCAGTGGTCTCTGAATCCCTGACAAGCTGCTGAGGATCACCCCTCACCCACGCTGCACAGCCAACACTGCATCAGGCTCTTTCAGAACAAATCCCAAGGCTTTTGCTTAATATAACAAAACCAACATCCTCCCCAAAGAAGACACTCCATATAAATTGTAAACTCACAATAAGGATTAGCAGTAATATAAGCAAGAGACAGATGCATCATACCTATTCCTTGTATTTTCTCATCTTGTGTTATCACATAAGCAAGATTAATAAATATGTTCGTACTAAAAATAATTCCTGGTTTTTAGTCCTTTAAAAATATTTTCCCCTAAAATAACTATCCTTTTAAGGCCATCCTGCAGCTCCAAGTTATGACACGCTCATTTGAACAATTCTTAGATCATCACTTGAAACTAGCAATGGGCTCTTTGATGGTAAAATAATTCTTGGAGACAATGAAATAGGAACGATCTCATATGGTCATGGACTATATCGTACTTGGCCCTTTTATCTGTTAGCAGCAGTGAGAACAAAAATTATCACGGAATTGCAAAGCGGCAACAAACTCCCAGGTGGTGTAAAGGGTGACTGACTGGGTACAGCTGTTCTCAACCAGCAGACAAACACAGAAATCAGCCATAGTTGTCAGAAGAACCTGGATGGAGACAGTGAATGTACACCTGTCAGATCTGTGCCTGGTTTCTTTTCTTCTCCTTAGCTGACCACAATGCACACTTAATCCTGAACAGGCCTCTCGGTTTTGCAGTGGTATCTTCTCTCTTTGGCTTATACACCCTGTATTGTGAAGTTGCCGTGCATGTGGTAATTCTGCCAGAAATTCATGAAACAGACAAAACAGCTTCTTAAACCAAACTGTGGAAACACCATTCTTCCTGGGAGCTTTGGGAGGAGTTTATTAGAGGTGAAGCTAAAGGTTTCGCAGGCAGAAAGTGCCTCAATGTATAAAAGATGACCCTCATAGCTGTTCTTGGAAGTAAGTGGAGTAGATCTCACTCATCATTCAGTACTCAATAAAGCCTGCCCCGTTCCACTTTGTGACTGGTTTGTCCTAATTTGGGAGTCTATCACCTTCTAGTAAGAGCTAAATGAATAGCAATTAGGAACACTGCAAAATATGATTTCATTTCTCTTATGTTTGCCACTTATATAAACACACTTTCCTTATGTGTTCACATCTATGTTATAAGGAAGGAAGTGTAAATAAAGCAGTTACTTGTTATCAGAGAATGTACTTCGGGGTGTTTCTTTCTTGACTTGGTCTCTCTTGGCAAATTAGGTCAGGACTAAGGCTTTGGAGACTAAGATCACCATTTCTGGACTCCTAAAATTCCTCACCACACAGTAGGGACCCCTTCTTTCTTTCCAGCTTGCCTGCTTTCCTTCCTCCCTCCATTCTCCCCGCCCTTCCACAATCCTTTAATATTTGCCTATGCAAGGTATAACGACAACACCTAGAATTATTGGGGATAAAAATTGTAAGACTGTGAACAGCTCTCCCTAAAAGGTGACCTTTATAGATAAAATGTAGTGAAATGAACCCTGGAGTTAGCCGAGGAGAATTAGGGCCAAGGCGCTGTTTTAGCAAGTATTTCTTGTGCCACTTCTGTCCCGCTAACCGGCCTCAGTCATTTCAGCTGTAAGAATGAGCTATCACCAGGCTGTTGTCAAGTGTGATAAAATACTTTTTCAGCTGCAACACTGCACACAAATATATGATGCTGTTACTGTTACTGATGGTGTAAATATGGAACAAAGAGAAGCAAAAACATTTCTGTGCAGGCTCTGGAATTGTATATAATCAAGCCTCAAATGTTGTTTCTTAGTAAGTTATTATTCTATGAAACATGAAGAGAGATGGTCTAATTTGGAAGGTTAACCACTGAATGATTATACAACAGTAAGTAAATATCAATAATCTGCTCTATTTTAACTTTATCACAACTGCTTATTGATAATTTATAACCACTAAAATTGCCTATAAAATAAATTGAAGTAGAATGTGTGTTAAAAGAAAGTAAAACATACTAAATGTGTATTATTTTCAACTTTCAAGGCCCACACAATTCTTTAATATTTCTGACCAAACTTCCCAGTTACATGAATTAAGTTCACTGTGTGTCATCTTAACAGTTTAAAAGCCCTTAAAGTATTTTTTTAAATGCTGCAATATCCACAGAATAACTTAACACTGTGGAAATCATATACTATTGCACACTTTAAAGACAGATGAAATAAAAACTTGAGGAGTTAATTAAGTGTTCTATGTTTTATTGCTAAATATTTTCCCAAGGAGTCACACAATATTTTCGGTAGAATGCCAGGCTTTTTCTGTTCAGAGAAAGCAAAAAAAAACACACACACACACACACAAAAAAACCCGCTGGAAAGGATGGCTTACTTCCCTGCTTGTTTTAAGTGGTGTTTTCCTTATCAGCAGAGTAGACAGCAGCAACAGACCAGGGCCCTTACACAAATGCAAATTGCTGATAAGAAGTCACTCTATTCTTTTTTGACAATTAGCAGGAATTAGCATGAGTGTACGGTGTTTAACCCCAGGAGCAATCACTAGATCCAGTCTTCCCGGAGTGAATGAGTCTGTACTAGTGGTTTCTAGGACAATTCTTAATGATGTACTTGGAAGAAAATTAAACTAAATAACTTTGCAGTTTTATCAAATATACAAATTTTAACAATTTTTACGTTCCCATGTGAAACTGTCCATCACTACATTACAAGTTTGTTTGTTTTTTAAATCTTACCTGAGACATCTTCAGTGGCTACGGATTTAGAAATCTGCATGCTTTCTTGCTCTTTGGTCTCCCAGTTTAAAAAATCTAAAACCTGAAATTATTCTTGCTCAGAATACAGCTCCTCTGCAGTGACTTACTAGAAGCTTTGGACTCCTGCTGGGCAAAAAAGTGCTTATGCAGCTCCTGAAGATGAAGCTCTCGAGCAGAAGCTGAGCAGAAATGCATCTGCAGATGCCAAGGGAATGACATTGGTTTTCCAAGAAGTTCAGAGCCAGCCTCAGAACTACTGAAGCATGGTCATTTGAGGTTGGCATTTTTATTTTTTGCAAGGAGTAATTCAATCTTACGCTGAGTAGCATATAGGTACTTGAAAAGGAAAAACGGACAGGAGGAGATAAAAGAAACCTATGCTGACTTGGAGGTTCCCAGAGCCAATACTGTGATTTAAAGGAGCATACTATCTCCTTGCACTCTGCTAACAACACAAAAAGGAAGCCAGTGATGAGCCATTAGGAGACCATAACTGGAACCAGAACTCCCTAATAAGAATTAGGACATCTCACTTCATGGAACTAAGGTGGAAGTTCTTAGAAGTTTGTAGGTTACGTACAAGGTGGGAGTTTGTATGAAGAATAAGTTGACACCAAAAGCCAATGAAGATTAAGTGGTTTAAACAATGAACTTGGGTTTTGGAATCATTTAAACACATGCAGGTTGGCGGACCAGACAGAACTTTAATATAGTTTATGGTTTAGCCCATATTTAAAAAGAGGATTCAAATTGTCTCAAAACAATAATTCTGTGGTCTTTAATAAAATCCCTCTAGCTAAGATTTCACAAAAGCACACAGGGAAAGGCTGCCCAAGATCACACAAGAGAATTAGGAAATGCTGGTTTTCTGTTTTGTGAAATGTATATTGGGGCTGGAGCAGGTTAACAAGATTGCCTGTAGGTCCCTCTCTCTCCCACAGGCTCTCTGGACAGACCCTAACATTATTTCTTCCTTCTTCAGGAGAATGAAAAGTGACCTTCGGGTGTTTCTCCTCATAAAACAAAATTATAATTTTTGTTATAACGCTGATCTCATTTGTAGCTGAACACAAAGCAAAGTCTAAGTTCCCAGCAGCTGCTGAGCAAATGATACGGTGTCATTAGACAGTATTATCCTTAGAAAAATAAAACTGTCAAGAAAGGTGATTTTTCAAACATAGAAGTTGCTATTCATTTTCTTTTGTTTTCTGACAGTGTATTTCACTCATGACCCGGTGTAACCGTCGCAGTCCACTACTTCTTAGAACAACATCTCGGTGACCTGAATGCCTGGCAGGCTGTCACTGCTTTTCTGAGGACCAGGGAGAGTCTTCCCACAGTGGGTCGTTGACTGGGTGAAGTTATAAGAAAGCTACATTTTCTTCCTGACAAAGCCAATAATCTAAAAGGTGAAAACTCCAGAAATATAGTCCTGCCATATATTTTCTAATTACTGACAGTTTTATACGAATCTAAAATTTCCACAGCTGGGAGTTGACAAATTTTCAAGCTGTCCCTTGAATCTTTTCCCACCAATACCTGTTCTAAAAGATTGGAATCCACCTAGCGTTCAAAGCGAACATGAGCAGTCCATCTGACTGGCTTAATTTGATATATCTATTATGGGTCTCCTAAGGTTAAAAGTGGAAGGCACACGTTCTTTACTGCCCTCTGCATTTTCTACCAGTATCAGTTTGACTGGGAGAAGGTCATGTCAAAATAGAAAATGTTCAACTGTCACTTTTCAAATCCATCGAATGTTTTGAGACCCAATGAAACAAATCAATGTGGATTGATCAAAGATTCAGTTATTCGGCGAGCTGCTAAAATTACCACATGAGATTTAAAGACACAGGTTAATTTATTCATCAACTAAAATACGTTTAGAATGAAAGGAGATGAAAGGTCAAAATGTAGAAACTCCGAGGCAAATTCATATTCAACAAACTTTTAAAATTTGGGGCATAGCAAAAAGTAACAGCCATATGTCGTTTCAATAGGTACTGAATCAACATTTGATGAGATTAAAAAATCAATTTCTATAAAACCATCTGTCAAATATTTTTATCCCTAAAATCAAGCCTGAATTTAATAAAGCATCCAAATAAAACTACTAATTTACAGGAAGTACGAGGTCAGAGGAACATATTAAAAGACACCTTGGGATGCAACTGGCAAATCCCAGACCACGAAGAACTCTCCAGGGCAAATAACCTAGTTAGTTACAAATGTATATCCATCTCCCTTTGCCTCTCTCTCTATATATAAAGAGGCAAAGGGAGATAGGGCTAGAGAATTACCAAGAGGGTGAAATAAAAGAAAAATCCCAAATACAGACATTTAAAAGAGAATTAGAAGACATAGAAACCAGTAATGATTTGTGAAACTTACTTAGAACCTGATTTAAATAGTTACAAAAGCATGCTACTTAATGAGACACAAATATGATCACTGATTAGATAATTCACATTACTAAGGGGTTATCATTAATTTGCTTGGTGTCAAATAGATCATGCTTGTGTTTGAAAACAGTTCTTTTTCTTAAGAGCCACACACTAAAATATGTATACATTAAATGATAAGATGTCTGGGATCTGCTTCCAAATAGTAAGAGGGAAGGTAAGTGAGGGGATCAGAATGAACAGAACCAACGACTGCTGACTTGGATGAGGGCCACGTGGAGACCCTCGGTACAGGACGTGGCAGAAGTGGGTTTATAGTTGTTCGTGTGGGTAAAAACATGCCTGTGTGATGATCACAACAGCTTTGTTAACTTTTTGTTTGTTGTACTCACAATCCTAGTTTTGGCCCATCCTGTACTATTCCTTGTACTTTCATATATTTGCTATGCATGTTTAAATGTATATTATACATGTACATGTTTAAATATATATTTATATATGTTTAAAATAAAATGCAAAAATGTCAAATTTAGCCTTTTCAAACATGCCTTTTAATATAGAATTAGAAAAACACTCTATATCATCTGTAAATATACTGACTTTTAGCCAACAACCTAAGTCATACTTAACATGGAAACTCTAGAAGGGGTTTCCATTAATGTCAACGAGTCAAGGATGTTGACTCCTAAAGCTATTATTTAACATTGCTTTAACCAGTGCAATAAAGCAGGAATAAAAAAAAAACAGGTAAAACTCTTGGAATTGAGAAGATAAAATAATCATTACTTGAAGATGACATTATTGGAAACCAGTATTAACTAGCAAGAAAAACCAGTAAGATTCGGGGATCATATTCAGAAAAGCAACAGGAAAAATAAATCAATTAGATTGGCCAGGTATGAATCTAACAATAAATATGCAAAATAGGAAATATCTTAAAAGGGTAATATATTAAGAAGGGGAAGTAGGTCTGTGCTTGGGTGAGAAGAAAGCACTCCATTAAAGGAAAAGCCAATGAATCTGTAGAGGAAGAAAAATGAATGTCATGTTCAGTGAAAGGCAGCAATTCAGTCTGAATGGGAGATGGATTAAAAATAGAAAGGTGAAGTTAATGAAGCTATGTAATAATAATGTATCCATATCAGAGAAGCCCTTGATAACCTGGCTCGAATTAATGTGTATTATGCATCGTGGAATTAATGTTTACTATGGAAAGAGTCAGGCGTTTGAGTAGGCCCATAATTAATAGAATTAAGAGTCTATTCCATAACCTTTGAAAGGGGAGGAACTGAAAATGAGGAGAGCAGTGAAGAAGCTATCGCAAAGGTCTGGGAGAGAGAGGAAGATTGCTTAGAGCAGCACACCAGTGATGGACAAGGAATAGGAGCCCGGTCAAGAAATAACACAACTCTGCATTTAGATGCATTACAATTAGGTAGGAGCCACGTGCTGGTGCTCATCTGTATTTCACACTTTGTATCGCACCTCTTCCTAAGGCCTTCAAACTGCTTACTGCACATTTACTTCTTACTCTTCACACAGTCTAGGAAATACCCATGGTAGACAACAGGACTGACGCCCACTCTCAATATTCAATACTCGTATAATGAAGTGAAACTGCCTCAGTTACCACCAAGTCACAGGGTGGTTTTCTCATGTGACTACAGTACATCTTTCGCCCTAAAGGAACCCTCGAAGTATAGATGGCTGGAAGCGTAAGTTACACCGATGACCATGCTCCTAAAAGTTCTGGGAACAACTCCATGATGGAAAATGATTTCAGACAGACTATTAAACGTCCAATGTTTTTTTTTTTTTTTTAATAAAGGAGCCTTCACAAAAGTGTAGAGAAATGGGGACTAGGCAATAAAACACAACCTTCCACGTGCTTCAGGTTTGGGCTGGGTCCCTGATCCGTGGCTCTCCAACACAGGAGCCTGGATGATACTGTTTAGAATGTCACCCTGGCAGCTCTGAAACACCAGACTGCTCATTGCCACATACCATTTAGCCAGATTACTGCAATTCTGGGTGTGTGTGAGGGTTGTGAACATAAATAGCCAGATTCTGTTTCCATAAGCACCATGTTTTCCTCACGGAGAGGAAAGGTCGCTGTACGTAGAGGAATGAAGTAGTAAAAGCATGTTCGAACATACGAATCTTGCTCTGCAACACTTGGCTAATTTCAGTCCACATATTTTCCCAGAAGTCCCAGGAGTTCCCTGTTCCCAGGTTCATGATCAGAGGAGCAAAACACTCCTCCTATAACAGGATGTGTTATTAAATGTGTATCTGCAGTTTTTAGGTTCCCAGCACAAAAGCTTGGAAATCCAGCTTTTTTCAGTATGGTTACTGTCACTTACACACGGCCAGTCTGAACAGGGGGAAAACAAGGCTTCGGAAAAACACGTAATTTTAAATGCTTCACTTCAAGAAAACATTTGCCCTGGCCCCAAAGGACTATGCTGGTCTCATAATATTTAGTTCATAACAGGTTTTGTTTCTCTAAAGAGCATATAGTTTTTAGAGATGGGGACATTGGGGGAGGTAATATTCCAGGCAAACCCTGGGCCTTTACAGGAACCAGGCCAAAATGATAAATTCGCCTTGATGACATTATGTATAAAGCTTCCCCTAAACCTTCATTCTTAGCTGCTGCTATTGTTTTTAATTTCTGGGCCTCTATGTTCCGACCTAACAGGCACCTGTGTTTCTACTGTTGGCACTAAAACTCACTGTTCAATGGAAACAGACAGGTGCACAATTTGAATTCTGTTGGCAAAGTGCACGATATTTTATAAAAACTGGGCCATGTGTTCAGTGTCTTACTCTCATCATCTGGCCTGGCTGTTTTCTATCTGTGCCTTGTGCGGTTGTTGGAGGAACGCAATAGAAATCATCTTCCTTGTAGTTAAAACTGAAAAAGGACATGTTGAATCACATCGTTAAAGAAAAGTGGAGGCCGGAGTCTTATCTAAGCTCGCCTGGCTACTTCCCGTGGCAACAGGGACTATTAAGAAGGTCCACCAGTGAGATCTTAGTTATAATTTATTAGTTTCTTTCCTGGTGGTGATATATCTATCTGTGAAGATGGGCTAATAAAACACCTCCATCTCCTGGAACTATAATAATTCACCATGGCTGAGGTCTCCCCCTTTAAAACATAAACCATTTTGTAGACACTGCAAGTATGTGTTTAATACAAATATTCATTCTTTACATCCATCACTAAGGTGCTTCTTACCCCTTAGAGCAAGATGCTATAGCTGTTTGTTCAGCACATCAGCCGAAAGGGACCCAAACTCAAATCACACAGAATCAAATCCAAGGCCACGTCCATTCTGCCAGTTTAATTCCTCATGTTCCCATACTGGTGTCAACTGTCTTCAGTTGAGATCTGTCATTAATTCAGAAACTTCCAAGAAGTCAAATATTTTTCAGGACCAAATTGCATGTCTAGCAAAAATTTGCACTGGTATTCTGCTCAAGTAGGTGCTACCGATATCTAATGAGAGTTTTCCAGTTCAGAAACTACAGAATCCAGTGACTGGCATGATGGGGACATGTGCAGAGTTAGTGAGGGTCTGCACCTTCGTTAAGAACGTTGTCCTTAACTGAGTCTCATCACTCCTGTGATCAAAGCTCTCTTCCTAGAGCCAGAAAGTGACCAGGATATCTCAGGATCCCAGCCCCTAACCCCCATTTTTGTTTTCTAGACTTCTTGTTTGTTTTAGTCTCATCAATTGATATTAGTTCATCATAAAGTCTCATATAATTTTAAGTGGACTTAGATAACAATACTACTACTAGAATGCATGATTACTCTTTACATTGTTTAAAATTCCATTTTATCCTTTGCCAAATTCAACCCTCCAAATACACACTTGGTAATTCTGTTTGTCTGTTTTCATTTTTTGCTTGTTATGTTTATTTGCTTTGAAGATGTGAAGACCATTTCATCTGTGAATTATTTTAGTTGTAAATGGCACATTTTAGTTGTTCGAAGGTGAACAAGCGGAACACATGGACGAACAGATGGGAATTATAAATGAATGCAGAGTGTCAAAATATTTCTTCTGAAGTCAGAACAAGGCACTGGCAAACCCATAGTAATATCTATAGAAAATGCTGGCCGCACATACTTAAAAATATAAAGAACGTACCCAGAATGTCAGAGAGAAAAGCAAACAACAACTAAAAGGAGTGTGCCGATGGGTGTGTGGGAGACAAGGGGAGCACAGGAATGTCTTGGCTGTGTAAGTGCTGAGTTCTTCTTGGGGCCCAACCCTGCATCTGAAGCTCAACTCAGTTAGGAAGGTCTGGGATGACAGTTTTGTTGTGTAAATAAGGCTGTGATATCCTTCAGGGAATACATTTAGACAAGCACTGGAGGGTTTGCAGCCTCTGCAAGGATGATCCTTGCTCACCTGCAAGTTGGTTACTTCCCTCAGTTTGCTACTTCCTGCTGAAAGCCTGCACCATAGTCCTTGGGCTGAAAAACTGCGATTTATGGTAAAGTCTAGCTTCAAATCCTGACATGAATTTGGAGTTTCTCATGCAGAACTACGAAAATAGTGACATGGCAAAAGGGAAGTTACAGCAATTGAAAAGGTCTCATGAAAGGTAAGCTGCTAAATGGGCAAGGTAATCTGTGCTGCTGGAATGACAGTCTATGGCTGAGGCAGTGAACCATGTAAAGGTGGACAGCGAGATGGCTGAGTAGAGAGTGAGATGTGTCCTCTGACTCGTGGGACTAGTGCTTCAGGCTAAGGATGACACTGCCGACTATTTTAGCAGCCCTTCGAAAGAAGTCATGAATGATACAACTCTGAAAGTAAGAAACATATCTAAATTATTGAAACTTTTTCCCTGTTTCACGAGGAACTCTGAGGCTACATGTAGCATGAGGTCAGGAAAAGGTCCAGCTGTCCTTAGATCATAGAACCAGAGGAGTGGAAGCTGAGACAGATGGAATCCATCACTATCATTAGTGATTACAAGAACTCCAGGGCCGGGGGGAGGGGCAGAAAGGGAGGGCACTGAAATCTTATCCAGAACTACCCTGAAGATGATCAGGGACAGTTACATTTTCTAATCAAAATAACAAAGAGAGCATGCCCTCCATGCTTAGCTAAACTGGATGACTTAATGAGGTAAATACTGATACGCTCTAAGTTAGATAAGAAGTAATTATTTCAATGAGGTTGCTGTAGACCTGTTCTAATTCCAAAGATCCAACTCCCCAGGTATAATTTAGAATAAGAGAAAAGTTTCTCACAATGGCCACTTCCACTGAGCATGCCATCTACTGTGTTCTGGCTTTCTGGTGGTCTTCAGGGCGGGTCAAGGGGAAAGCACAAAAGAGATGAGAAACGGAGAGAGAAGACATCATTTCATGATGGCAAAGATGGACCAGTTCTCTGCATACCATATTTTCTTCTTAAGCACCTTCCTCTTTATGTGATGCAAACCATCACTTCCTCCAGTAATCTTTTGAAGTTGAAATCATATTCACCTAGGACAGTAGGTAACTGGCATCAACAGTGTTCATCGTAAATTGTAAAGGTATGTCTTTTGCTTCTACTCTTTCTGATCCCTTTTTTTGGAGGAGAATTAAATGCTGAAGAAAACTAAAAAGTTATCTACAAGGTGAAGGCAATACAATTCTTAGCAAAGAACCAGAAGACTGATACTCACTGAACACAGTGTGCCATATATTCTAGCCCTGTAGTCCTCACCGCGATCCTAAGAAATAGGTAAGATTTTAGCCTTTTCAAAGGTGATGAAACTGAGGCTGAAAGAGGTTAAATATAGCATGCATTTGTTCTCAGTGTAATAAATAACGTGGAGAGGAATTCCAAGGCAGATTGATGGCAAGACCGACAATATATCCACTAAAGCATTCTATCTTGTGATTCTTTCATTCCAGAACTACATACCTGATCTTGAAGTTAAAAATAAACAAAGAATAGAAATTAAAATTATTTCCACAGGCTATTAGAGAAGCCGTATTCTTTAATCTTCCACAAAGTGTTATTTTCTAAGTATTTGCCCATGTTTGGAAACTGTGTTTCCGGGAATGACTCTTACCATATCACTTTTAGATTTTGCTTTCTTAGCAGAAGACAGCAGGCCAATGTTGGTCTCACTGATGCTATTTTTTTTTTTTTTTTGGTTTTAATTCAGGGAAAATGCTCAGTCCAAGTTATTTAGCATTCTATTGTCTGTTTCAGAGCAAAATGTTTATCATTTCAGTTAGCATTCCTACAAACAAGAAAACTCGACTGATCCTGAGCAGCTTAGTTTAAATTAGGAGAGCTGTCAGAAATTTGACGACATGACCACCCAGTGCCGCAGGGTGGTGATGGCTGCTATTTAACTTCTGTTCAAATTAGCCTCATTTTTCTTTTTAAATCATTTTTAGGAAAGTAATTTAATTTTCCTTTATCAATAATCTCAAAGCTTTTTTTTTAAAAAAAGACCTCATTTCTTTATAAAGCCAGAGAAATTACGCATGTGCACATAAATGCATGTACAAATAGAAATGAGCTGAGGTACAGACAGCTTCGAAAGGTTGTAACGGCAGGAACTATTCCAAATGAAATGCTAACTTTAGTTACGATGATGCCTGCACAATATTTAATATTTGCCTCAGATCGCTGATCGACCTCAGTGCAATATTAATACCACTAGTTCCTTTGTAAACTAATTGTAATCAGCAAAGAGAGAGGGGGAGATAATGAAAAATGTGTATTTATAAGTGACACACACACATTATATAAAATTAAAAGTTTCTTGACTATACCAGTGACATGTGAAACGAGGCTCATTTTGTTGGCTGGTAATTGTCTTTAATCTCATTTTCATGTAACATATAAATTATCCACAAGGAGGTTTTAAAAATGGGTGTTGGGGTAGCACCTCTAATTGAAAGTTAAATCCTGCAACTAAGTAATTGAAATGAGCAACTCTTACAAAAATGGACTATTCTAAAGAGCTAATGTGAGACTGCTTTCTTTTGGTTAAGTTACATGCAAGGATCACCTAACCAGATTTGCTTTACATATTCATCCCTAAAAAAACTAATGCTATAAACAGAGTGGCTGATATACTTAAAATGTTTACTAGTGACAAATGACTAAAAAATTAGAATAAGAATTTATAATATAGAGTTGAATTGCTTAATTTTCATCAGCTGCTTCTTTATTCAGTAGATTTTCACTAATTTTTATTCCCTTGACTATACCAAGTCTTCACTTACTTAAAGTTTGAATATTGTACTATAAGTCACCGATTTGTTCAAAATAAGTTAAAGCTATGGAAGAAATCTGAGGATCCTAGAATTTTGTATTTATTTCTGCAGTAAGACAAGACAACTGAGGCACATAAAAACGGTTTTACAGTTTTTGAAACTATTTAAGTGCATGTAAGAGACATGACTAAAATATTGAACTTTGTTCTTTCAAATGCACCATTAACATTTTAGTTTAGCATCCTTTGTTTCCTAAAAGTAAGCAGTCAATGTTGAGCAGAAATGTCAGGAAATCAATAAAAAGTAATTAGGAAGAGTGTTTCATGTCCTTGAGAAAAGCTCTGAAGGCAGAAAGGGAAGCTCCTGCACAGTGACCAGTTAACATTCTTTAGGTTTTTTTCCTTTCATAATAAAAAGAAAAGGCAATGATTTAAATTACTTTATTAAAAAGTAACCATATAAATGTCAAGTGTCACCCTGGGCCATAATGCAGCTGATGTGGTTGCTTTCCATGACAAAAGCCACAGTGGAAAGCTGCCTTGGTGAGCTGACTCCTATGTGCAGTGTTGGGTATGCCCACGTGTGATGAGCAACTAAGAAGAAAGCCCCATGTTAACACCTAGTGGTTTTAACTGTTTCTATCGTCTCTGAGTAAAGATAGTGAGAAAAGGAAATAATTATCGAGTGATTTCAATGTATCAGGGAAAAATACATGACCTCATAAAGTTCCCACAATATCCTGTAAATTCTGTATTATTTTTCCGACTTTCTGATAAGCAGATAGTAAACAATATTTCCAAGAGATTAAAGACTCTGCCAGAGTCCTACAGATGAAAAATTTCAGTTAAGATTCTAACTCTGATTACAAAGTCTTTGCACTTTCCAAGACACCACTGAAGAATTTTAAATGGTGCTTCTTATTATTTTCAAGGGCCGGACACTTTTTTCGGAATCCGGGGAATGCTATAGCTTTTTGTTTACACAGGCAAGTAAAACACTAGCCTGCAATTTGGGGATTTCATGGACTCCCCCTTTTTCTGAAGCCAATCCATAGTTACTCCATGGATCTACAGTTAAAAACTCTTCATGTGAGGTTGGAGTATGAAAGACCTTTGACTTCTATAATTCAGAATCCTCACTGTCATGATTCCATGAGACAAGGGATAAAGCTATTTCCCTTTATTCATTCTTTTTACTTGCTTTATTTCAGAGGCCTTTCTTAATACTCTGTGCTAACTACATTAGGGACAAATATAAAAACATTTAAGAACATCTGCAAAATTATTGCAGGTCACGATAAGATAAAACAGCATAAATTAGGAAATGAAAGCTCATTGAGGAGTTTGTTATTTTATCTAAGTATAATAAGGGTGATTTAACCTTTAGCAGTGGGTTATAAATAATGCCACTATGGTTTACAGATTAGCTAGGAAAATAAAAGAACATTTTCTTTAAAAGGGGCCCCCATACTTTAAAAACACCAAATCCTTTGTACTTAGAATTTCAGAAACTACTGGGGGTGGGGTAGAAGTCTCTAGCTACTTAAGAGTCTTAGACATTCTTAATTTTAAGCTTGGACTGGCATTATTTAAAATAGAAACTCAATTTTCTGAAAGAGAGCTGTGGCAACAACTTCATTTAATAAAAATCACATTCCTCCTAAAAGAAACAAAGCACAAATACCATAAAACTTTTAGACATATTTTTGTTTATGTATGTGTTTGGTGTTTTGATGTGCACAGCTTCAAACCAGAGGGTTCTACTTAAATCTTAAAAAAATAATTTGAATAGAAAATTCAAAGTTGGAATATTTTAACATTTAGTATGTAAATCCATTTATATAATTCTAAATATCGTTGGCCACAAAACATAAATGTGTATAATGGCATGGACAGTCAAAGTAAGACTTTCTTTCACATTCAATTTCATTGAAACAATCTCTTGACTAGTTTCTTCCATCTGAATTGCTCTGAAAACAACTTTAAGGAAGAAGTGTGCTATAGTGACATTTGTTCCTCCTGTCCTTCTCAAAAGTATGGCAAAATATTAGGAAGAGAATCTAGCTCTTATTCTGAACAATTGTTTCACCCTAGAATATTATTATTACTGATTTTAGGCAACATTTTATTACTACAGTAGAAATCAGTAGAAATATAACAATGCATGTTTATTTTATAGAAAAGGAAAAGCAATTCTGCTGTGTCTAATAATTGGTTATGAATTGTTCTAATTAACTGAATTAAAGTATCATTTATCAAGTAATAAGTGAAAATGGTATTGAACACAGAACACACTTTAGTTTGAAATGTACTGCTTTCACTATATATGGATTGCTTTTCATTTTTCCAGAATATTCAGACAATATTGGAATAAAAAGAAATAAAAAACTGATTTTACAATAGGAGTTTGTAATTTATCACTCAACTCTAACAGTATATGGCATCTTAAGTGTTTCCTTTGCTAAGTGGATGTACAATTCTACCTCCCTCACACACACACACACACAGTCATAAAAACGAACCATGAGGCTGTATTTTTTTCATTCCGTCCTGAGACTGGTTTTTATCAAAAAGGTTAGAATTACACTGCTATATTGCTGAGGTCCCTCAGGGATTTCTACTCCATTTCTGTTGTGATTGAACCACAGTCGGTGGGGGAGGCTTTCAAATTAAAACTCACTGCAAGCTAAGAAAATACACCCCCCACACATACACACTCACACTCTGCTGCCTCTTTCTTGGTGCTCTGATAGTCTCAGGACTTAAGTCCAAGGTAATAATAACAGAAGTCAGTAACTCCTGTCTGCCCGTGGGAAAAACTGCTTTCAGGCTCCCAGCAGTCCGGGCCAGGGAGTGCCTCAATTCTAGAGCCAGGCTTTCATCAGTATTGCAAGTCTATCAATCTCAACACACCGTGGAGGTAAAAGCACATTTGGAGTCCCCAAGTCAGGCTGAATTTGCAGTAGGACTGCCCTGCCTTCAGCACAGGTACCACACAGGAGAATGAACTCCCGAGGGCCGTTGGTTGGTTGAAGGAAGGGGAAGGGCGCAGGGACAACTTCTCCGCTGTGTGCTGCTAACACTGCTAGCAGCGTCCCTGAGGTGGAGGCCCAGAAAAAGAAAGGGAAAAGTTTGGTCTTCATATCCACATTTCACTTGGCTACCATGCATGTCACTGACTCCGTCATTATAGAAAACAGACTTCAGAAAAAAGAAGGAACACTGGCAAAATGTAACGTAGAGGGCAGAGATCTGCTGGGTTAAGAGGCTCCAGTGTCACCATATATAAAGAATGTAGATGAAATTAGCGCTTGCTGCAGGAGAGTCTGGAGGAACGGAGCTGGTCTTCAAATACATCAGAGCTGGACACACAAAACATTTAGCTACACGGTGGGGCAAAGGGAGGTTTACAGTTGTGAGCATGCAAAACACAGACTTTATCTTGTATCATTATTTGTTAACTATTATATTATTTTCCATACAAACAACTGTAAGCCTACTTTCGCCCCAGCCTGTATAATAAGGGGGAGAAACTGAGTTGAATTAATGGAAGCTACAGGAACACAAATATTCAGCTGAGTATGTGAACAAATTTGTACAGCTAAACAAAGATAAAATGGGTAAGCTTTGGTAGGCTGGGCATTTCCTTGTAACAAAAGAAAGCACAGACTAGTTGGCAGTTTTTCTTTGGTGGGACTCATGGCAATGAGGGATAGGGTCAGGCCTGGAACCATTTCAGGGTTCTTCCAAATTTGAGGTTCTATGATCTTAACGAGAGACACTGGAGAGGATTAAATGGTTTATTAGTGATGCTGGTGGTTTGGACTAAATGCAACAATTTTCATATTGAAGCAAGATCTGACATGATTTTTACAGAGCATGACAATGCTACATCTTAATCTTAATTTCAAGCACCTGATTCTAATTCATCAATCTGTACCTGGTACACAGTGGGACAGAATAAAGAGCAGCAGATCAAGAAGAGATACCTCTCAAAGTGGAAAAATGCCCAATACCTCTCACAAATTTTCTACTTCTGTAAGAGTCTAAAGCAAGAATTTTGCTCTTTTAGCAGGTTTTGTCAAATACAGCAGAAGCTGGTTAAAATATGTGCTCACAAATCATATGCTGATTGTTATTCCTAAAAGCTCTAATTTATTAGATATTTTAAAATATTTATTTTGGCTATGTAAAAATATTTTTGTGTTCAGAATTTTAAAATATACTTAACAATAGGAAGAAGCTAATATTTTCAATGGCTATAAGAAGCATAACCCATGATCACAAATCTAGAATGACAGGCATTAATTGCATCTTTGTCCCCACAGATTACTAATTTCATTGACGAGACTTCCTATAGCTTTTATTGGCCATCAGCAGATGAATGGGGGTGGAAGTGACTAAATGCATCAGGACCAATAAAACCTGCCTGGAAGTGATAAATATGAGCTTGTTTGTGCTGTGACTTGAAAAACACTGTTTAGTGATGTTTTCCCAGCAGAAATACTTACACATCTTCCATTAATTTCATGACAGTAGTAGCAAAATAAAGCATAAAATAATCAAATTTACCATACAGACAGGCAGGCAATATCTATGCATTTTTCTCAAATCACAAACTGGTTTGAGCCTTGGGAAATCAGATCTTGCCTTTTAATTTTCTGTGTGTTTTTCTTCTGCTGTTGTCACACCATAAAATATATATGTTTCTAACTTTGTCTGTCATGCAGATTAATCTTCCAGTCTACTATACAAAAGGTCTTTCATTGTGTCCTAATGCAAAGCAACTTATACAATTTAGTAGATTTTAGATTTAAGCCTGATGGAATCACCTTTCCCCAAATGAAAACATCTAAATTACAAATAAACCCTTGAAAAAAGAAATCATTTTGAAGATTCAACTCTGAATTCATTCAATCTGGCTCAACAAGTCACTGTTTAAAATGTACCAATTTGCCACACTTTTGGTTTAATATGTCCTCCTGCCCACACTTTCACTGCCTCCCCAGACAATATTGGGAAGATGGAGAAGAGGGAATAAAAACATAAAAGAACATTCTTTTTAGCACACCTCGCATATATCACTATTCTGCTTAGATGGCTGGTGGGCGACTGGCAATTTGTTAAATTAACCATTTCCTCTGTATCACTCCTTGTTACGGAAGGGCCACAGCTCTGTACCACACAGAGCCATTAGTTGTAAGTGCTTGCTCAGCACAGTCCATTTATGCTGATGGTATCTGAAGGCACCATGTGCAAACGAGTGAGAGAGACACTGGAGTGCAGACCTTCTGCATTTCCCTATAGAACACGTTGCCTTTTCAAAGACTGCATGTGTTGTAACACTATCTCAATGGAAACAATAGGTATTTAGCCACTAACTGTTTGAAAAGCCCCCAAATTAAAAACTAGAGCATAAACTTTAACTCGTGTGAATATTTTTATTTGAAATACTTGACAAAATTTTCCTGCATTAATGACAAATTTTAAAAACAATTCGCTTTATTGCTATTAGTTTTTTAAAAAGTATACTGTTTATAAGTAAGAATATAACAGATTTTCATTTCTACATTTTCCTTCCCATGATTAGACTGACCAGAAGAAAATATAGTTTCATTACCCACCAATTTACCAAAAAAGACAATTTTATCAATGAATTTTACTTAAAAAATGAATGAGAACTGCCTTTTAAACCAGTCCCTATCAATCTTCAAAATTCCCAAAGAAACTATTTTAGCAGAAAAATACATATAAGTTAAAGAGAAAGTAATAAAACACAGTATTTCTATATAAGATTCATTTATATGTGCTTATGTGTTAGGAAAATTCATTTTCTTCTTCCGAATAATATTGCTACTTCAAAGATATACAACTGACAAGTGGCTGACAAAAAGTTTATTTTTCTCCAGCCCCAGGCTTGCTCCCTTTTTTTTTTTAAGCCTGGTTTCAATGGACGATGCAGAACACTAGACCAAGGAGTGAACTTCGCATGGACCTTCAGGAGCAGCACATTTTTATCGCCTATTGTTATGGGGTGGGGCGATTAATTATGTTTGTTCTTATTATTGTTTTTTTTTTCTAACTTCCAAATTGGTGTCTTAGATCTCACTAGAAAAGTCTAGGAATTAGAATAATTTATATTGCTTTGCACATAGGAAAGTTATAAATATGGTATTATAGCCTAAGTAAAATATTTCTGAAAAAATAAGTATTTAAAAAATCATCAACAGGGCAGTTCTACAATATCCTGAGACAAAAACCATCCAAGCATTTCTCATATCAATTGGGAAATTGAAGAGATAAAAGCATGTTTCAAAGCGAATAGTATTTATGAGATTATTCGCCCCACTGCAGGACAACCGAGAAGAGAAAATCTGAAGACACCAAGGGGTCGGTGCAGCATCCTGCCCCCGCTGCCCCTTGCCCACCCTGGGCAATGTTGTTTGTGTTCAGGTTCTAAGTGGCTCAACGTCCTGTAGGGTTTCAGGGCCAGACAATAAGGACAGAGAGGTAGGGAATGCCTCTAGTCTTCTCGTGTTTTCTTTGAACCCCTCCCATCCGTTAGCCAAGATAAACAGCATTACTTAAGAAATCCAAATATAAAAATATCTCTGTAAACAACAACAACAAAACTATAGTGAAATGCTACCCTGTAAAATTACTGATTCATTTGAGGTACAAACTCAAACAAATTTGCACTTTTAGGTGCATTTAGTACTTTTATGCTCGCCTGCATTTTTGTTGAAAAATCCATCCATCAGAGAAAGGAAAGAATAAAAAGACAAAAATAGGACTGTAAGATATTAAAATAGTCTAAGCAAATAATTCACCTCCATGCTTTGATGCCTCTCTTCTTCAAGTTCCAAGACCTGACTGATAATTTTGCAAGTAAAATTCACAATAATACTGAAAATATTACTAACATTCATAACATCCATGAGTCCATTCTCCTTTGAAGATCAACAAACATGCCCCAAACCCAGGTTGCTGTTGGTTTCAGCAGGTTCACTCGATTTCATCTATGACTGTTAGGCACATTTGAGCTTAGACCCATGTGCTTTTTAGAAGCACACGTTTTGTCACGTGCTTTCTAGAAGTGACATAGTGGAGTCATTTTTTAGATGTGGGCAATGTCTCGGCAACACCTAAAGACAGCACTTGGGACATGTTTTCCTGAAATACCCCCTTCTTTTTCTTAGATTTTCCATTATTGATATTAGGTGTGCAAGCCAAGTCTCAATGATGAGCAGTTATTAGTCTTAGGAAAAAAGGTATCCTTAGAAGCATGCTTCATTTCTGGGAAAAGAGAAAAATCCAATTCCTAGCACTTGAATTACTTTATGATGAAATAAATCATAACTTTATGATGAGATCTCAAGGCTGTCTCATTTTTGTAATCTCATGATCTTGGAATCACATGGCAGTTTACAGATTTCAAATTCATCTGGAAGTTTCTACTCAGGTGGTCCCTCCTCCACCAAACTGCACCACTCACATTTTCTTTTTGTTCAAGCAAATGCGTGCTGGACAGTTAGAATACCTTAAACCCTTCACGGAAGTAAGCAGGGTAAAAATAGATAACTAATTCAGAAAGTGACAATTGATAAATAATCTATGATTTTTGTCATTTTGCAAAGCAATCTTTTAGTTGAACATATTGTCTTTAGTTGACAGTTTTGCCTATTTCAAAATAGGTTTTAGTACATTGACAAATCAGCATTCTAATGAGATTTAAAAAATCAGAATTATTTCAGTGAAAGAGCACAGCAATCAATATTTAAAAACCATTTTCACACATGCTGACCCTTTGGTTGTTATGCCCCTCTATCACTGAATTGTCATTCTTTTGAGAGAAAGATGCTGGTTTATTTAACAGTGAAAACTGAGCAATTCTGAGAAGTGACCATTTTTGGCATTTTTGCCTTTTAGTTTAAACACAGAGAATAACTCTCCCAGTACCAATCTGTAAAAAAAAAAATTCTGAGTTCTCAAAAGGAGGTGAGGTCTGATTGATTATGAAGTCTCAAACAGATTTTTCTAGAAAGCTACTGGATCATCAGCATACATACAGTGAATACGTGAGGGCATGTGTGTGTCTCATAGTTAAGCCAGCGTTTCCTAAGGCTGGTTATATCTTGGAAAATAGAGGGGCTTACTGTAGGGTCCTGAACATTACGGAAATCATGGGGCTCTGAGAACACTGACATGGACCTGGCTTCATCAGGAGGCTGAAAAGGCTTCCAGGGGTGAGGACTGCTGAGATGAGAGTCAAAGGAGGGGTTATCTACGTCAGCAAAGGGCAGGGTGGTGTGGGAGGTGGGTGGACAAGCTATAGATATGCATGCGAGAGGACCCGTTTGAAGATCCTGGGGCAGGAAGGGACGTAGCCAGTTCCAGGGAGCACAGGTCAGTGTGGTTTAGCGCCTGGAGGGCGGGCCTGAGCCTGAAAAGGAGGGAGGGCAAGAGCATACAGAATCCTGCAATAAATGGTGACTGGTACTTTAAAACGTGCTCAGTATATTTACTTACATAAATTGCCATGTTCCGTTTGTACCTCATAAAATAACTTTATCGAGCCCTTCTGTCCACAGAGATAAACTTTAACTCAATTATTTTAGCTGACATGCAGGGTAAACCCAAGGCACCAATTAGTAGAGGTGAACAGAGCAAGGATTTACTGTTTGTGGTAAAAGGAAGTATTTTTTGAACAAATAAAAAGGGATGCAGATTTTTAAAAGGTAATTCTCATCCGAGTTCTATTTGTATGGTTACACAATTTATATTTGTGCAGTAAAGGAAAGTAATGAATTTGCTTCTTTAAGAGAATTTATCTAATATACCTAGATAATTCAATTTTCTGTTTATGTCAATTTTGAGTTAGAGAAAAGCGTTCATTTTAGCTCTCATTTCATTCACAATATTGCTAAAGTTATTTCATCACTTACACATATTTAAATATTCATTAAAATGAAACAAAAACATTCTAGTAAGTTACATATGATACTATATATGTGGAATTAATTGTTTTAAATAAATAAAAATTTTGCTAGCTATATACTCGGAACACAGATGCAGAGTTCTAATCAGAACACTTTCTTCAAAAGTAACTGGAAAGGGGGAGAGAGAAAGAGGAAGTGGGAAGTGACATCTAATGGGAACAAGGCTTGTTTTGGGGACAATGAACATGTGCTGGGATTAAACAGTGATGTGGGGTGCACGACTTTGGAATACACTAAAAGAATGAATTACACACTTTGAAAGGATGAATCTTATGGTATGTTACTTACATCACAATCAAGTTGTCAGTAAAAAATTGTTTCTCAATACCTTGACCTATTAAATCCTTAGAAGAGGAGACACATGCATTGGAATATTTTCCTACATATTTCTTGGTCCTATCAATACCCAAACCCCTGTGTTACCAATGAAGAATATATTTACTGACATTAGAGCATTAGTAGTATGAACACGTTTCCAGAGAAAAGACAGCAGAAGACAAGAAATTCTAAAAGAATGATCTCAAAAGCTGTTACATGAATCATATTCACGTAACGGCATAAAACAAAAAATAAAGAAAGACACCAGAAAATCTCGTTCTGTTACATTTGAAGTCATCTTTCCATTCTTTTTTCAAGTCCCAGTATTAGGTTACATTTGACTACATTCGAAGATGGATCACACAGTCGGACAACTGCCATGTAACTCCATTCTCTCGTGACTTCCGTAGGAAAGCAGATTTCATCCCTCACAACTAACTGCACTCATCACGAACCCAGGCAAGCTGTTCAACCAATCAGAATCTGCGTCTGACAACGCTCTCATTCACTGACTCCATTTCTGTGCCACCGTGGGCACGCCGAGCCCCTCAATCACTGTCAAGGGTGGAAGAGGAGGAAACAGACAAGTTCCATTTGTAGTAATTACTTAATTAAAGGCAGAGTTACTTACACTTGCCCAGCAGTTTTGTCCACACGAAATTACTCAAACACAGTTTCTCACTAACTAACTATGGGACAAATGCACTCTGGTGAAGAGGGAACCTAAATACAAATTTGCGGAGATGACAGAGAGAAAAGAGGTATCATTAATTTATAATAATGCATTTAAATATACTTGGGAAAATAACTGTGGGTTAGCTTTAGGGTCTTTATCACTGGAAGCATTTATAACGGTAATTGAGGAATTTCATCCAGGAAGCTTTACGGCTTCTCTGTGAATGGATCGGGCAGCTAATATATTTCCTTGGTCTAGCTAGGTGAAGTCCTAACTGAAGGGAGTGGTTAGATGCAATGCCTTCAGGCCATCCCTTCCAGCCCTAAGGTTTTAATATTCCATGGAAAGCCAAGCCTAAGGAAGAGCTGTATGCAGAACAGTTTTACCATCTCACCTCCTTGGTAAATCTGGTCCTAAAAAGACAGGCTAGAAATTCTCTGAACTGAGCCTTTGTCAAGTAGAGAAAGCCACAGAGGATGCCAGCCACTGCTCTAACAAAAGCCATCCTGAGTTAACTGAAGTGGGGCCCTTTGCTCCTTTATCCAGGTCTCCAGCTGACCTCCTCGCAGGCCTTTATTTCGTCATTATCCTCGTTACAGATACTCAGGCTCTTTTATAAGCCCCTCACACTTTTTAAGACCTTCTACCCTCTGGGCTTTCTCTCCAGAGAATCAGAGGCAGGTATGACTGCTACTGTAACACCTTAATGCTGTGCTTATGTCTGATAAGCCGGATTAGGGGCACATCACCATATAGCTACTTGAGAGCTAAAAGATCCTATGTGCCCTAATAACTCTCCTGTAATGAACTTTGCCTATAGTTGAATCAGTGATGTGTATTTCTTGATGTCTCACTCCTTTATGCTTCTTCCCTTTTCCAGCTGTTCCTTGAAAGCTATATAAAAAAGTGATTTTATTCTATGTGCCTCACCTATGTGTTTACTTGTTGAAAATTCCTGTTATCTTTTCAGCACATTAATTGTTCCATAATTGTTCAGCACAGATTGTTCCATATTGTACGGGGGTATCATCAACAGCACTAAAATTTGTTTTTCTAATTCTTAATAAGCCTAAGCCATAATTCAGATGCTATAAAAAGTAACAGAGCCATACTTCCCCGATTTATGAAAATCGTATCTGCATTTGCCATTTATTTTTGTAATACAGTTTTACTCTAACTGATTGCCATGTTTTTTTATTGGTTTTCTATGCTTTATATTAACCAGTTCCAGCTCACGTATATATAGGTTGGATGTAGGTCTAGTTTCAGCTCTAAATTTAATCAGCTCCATTTCCTAGAAAGACATGACCTGAAAGTGGGCTGCAGTGTGCGCCTGTTCTGGAGGACCACATCAGCCCCAGGAAAGCGTGTCGACACTTGGGGGTAGTTCAACATCATCACGTTAATTAACTAGAAAGTTTTTAAAAATTCTTACCTACAGAACAGAGAGAGAAGAATTTGGCACAAAGCCATCCTCTGATTTGCTCAAGCCAAAAATGAATGGTTTACTTTGGACATGAAGGAAACATTTAATAATCAAATTTAGAATTTCTCTGAATTATCCATGATAAAAACTGCAGGCATGCAACCTCTCAGAGAGATGACTAGCCCAGGGCTCTCTCTTCCGGTGTGCCACACTAATTCTTCAACAGAAGAGGCTGACTCAGGCTCCGCCCACATGACTCTGCTGTAAGTTTTCTCAGTCCACTTCAATGGAGAACTTGAGCTCTCACGTTTAATGTGACGAGAAAGTCGGTACCATGACTGGAATTGCAGGCAACATCCCTCGAATCCTACAGTTTACAGAGCTTTGATTCTATTTACCCACATCAAATGCACAAATCAGACATCTGAAACATTCTTTAAAGATTGATTATCTCGCATTTTAAGGTTCTTGGAAAAGAATCATGAGCCTTTACTACCTCTCACCCTCAATGAACTTGTGGGAAAAATAAAACCTAAAGACAGCTATGGATAAAAGCAGGAGCAGTTTTGAGGCTGCCTGATATAATCAACATTTCTGAAACAGTGTTAATCGTCAAGGCTCTTGTGTTCTTCAACATGTGGAACAGCAGGGGGTTTCTGCTGACAGAGGAGTTAAATGTCAAGGAAACGCAGCTTGAGAAATTCAAGAGGGTTTTCCACTGACAAGTGCTATGCTCTTTTTTTCCCTGCTAAGAAAAAAAAGAAATGCAGATTTCCACCACTTGTATCTTTTTCCCCTCTCTAAGGTAATTAAGAAACTTTGAAAATGAAGAGGATCGTGACATTATCCAACATGATCCAACTCTTGGGAAAGCCTTTCTAAGACACGACTCATTTTTTTCATTTTCCCTGTCTTCCTGAGAGTCTCAGCTCTGATGGGAACAGCCTCCTTCACATTATAGTTCAGTGACATAAAGCCCTCTCTTCAAAACTAAACAAATGGAAAACCATCCTAATTTCCACCTGGGACTGGGGGTGCAGAGGAGAAACACAGAAATGGAAACCTGGCAAACACTGTTGGAAAGGAAGCTAATACATTCTTTTGGGTCAAAATCATCTAATTTTGTGGTCACTTTCATTGACTAGTCAGTCTGATTTTCAGCGTCCAGACACTGGCTTAAAATACTGTGGACATTCCTTTGCTTCACTCTTGGACTGTCTGCCTTGTTCGATCATATCCTCATTTGGACATTGCTTCCTCCGATATTTAAAGAGTCCTGTTTCTAAGCATTTGAGTTTTAGTAGATGGTGCTTAATAATATGATCAGAAAAAGAGTGGCACTTTTCCTGATCGTGTGGCATTCTATGAATCTGGAGACCCACATACGCCCCACAGAGGGCCACCTCCCAAGACCACAGTGAATGTCCAGTCACTCGACTTTAAACTGGGTCTTAAATAGGGTGTGACTTTCATGATTCTGTCTCTGGATCCCAGAGGGAACATTCTGCCTGTAACTAATTCTTCCCCAACTAGTCTGCAGTGTCTCCATTTGCTAGGTATAGAAGGTGTCATTATTTGCTTTTTATAAATTTCTGCACTTCTCCATAAAACTGTGATAATGATACACATTTTTCAGTTTTGTTTAGCAACTCTTTTTTTAAACTCCTAACAGATTTCAAAGTGCTTTTTTTTCATTTTAGTTACTTTATTTTTTAAAAATTTTATTGTATTTTTTCCATCACCACTTAACCCCCTTGTACTCTCCTCCCCCAGTAATCTCCACACTGTTGTCCATGCCCATGAGTCCTTTTTCCTATTTGTTCGATCCCTCCACCACCTAACCTTAGCAACCCTTGAATTCACAATCTTGCTGGCAATTTTAGAATCTCAAGGCTGATTGGTAGACTCAGATTTCCCCTGCCCTCTCATTTTGTATCATCAGCACTTGATGGCCAGGTGGAGTTGCAGGTCCCGCTCAGAGCTGGCTTAGAGTAAAGAGGGCTGGGCTGGGAGCACAGTGGGAGACCTGGGTCCCAGTCCAGTTAGGCTGAGCTCTGTGGGATTTCAGGCAAATAACATGTTCTTTCTAGGCTGTCTGGTCCTAATCTGTTACATGAATACTAGATACACGCCAAAGCTCCTTTCATTTTGCTACAAGGACACCGTGTGGGAGCTGCCGGAGGAAATACAGTCTCTCTGTTTTGCATGTGCACACACCCACGCATTTAGCTTGATTCACAAATGATTTGAGACATGACCTAATTTCATTTAGGCTCAGGATCTTGTCAGTGTGGGTCTTCGTAGTTGCCTTATACAATTAAAATATGGAATATGAGGCCGGAACTCTGACTTTATTGTTACTAGTCGTGCTCAAAGGAAAAATAAAAAACTGATCTAGTGGGATGATGGATCAGCAAGGAAAAAACACAATGAAAAGAGCATGTTAAAAAGTTACCCACCTCATGAGACTAAAATAATAGGAATACTACAACCCCCGAAATGTCAGGACAGTTATATATTGAAAACTCTTGAAAAGAAAATAGTTAAATTGGAACACTCGAAAAAAAGATACGAGAATATTGGCAAAGTCTAAGGATGAACATCTGCAATCTAGGATTTGAAATTATGATAATAATTGATACTAGCAAGTGTTGGGTATAATTTAGGACATATATATTTAAAATGTGAGTTGTAACCAGACAGATTCTAGGGGTGAAAGGCAGAACAGAAGATTAAGTTACGACTCTGTGGCCTCAGTGAAAAGAATATACTAGCCTCTACCTGGTGGAAAGTGCTGGACGCACAGCAGTTAAGAAAGCAAAGCTGAACCCATGCCAAAAACCTGCTCCTGCGGCTAGACAGGAAGAAACAAAAGGTGAGGGGGAAAGCAACAAGCACGAGGTACGTACACATCATTACACACAGTCTTTCAAAAATGAATCCAAGGAGAAACTAAAGCATCTATGCCACTAAGGTTTCTTCTGCTTACTTTTAGCAAATACAATGTATGAATAATGGCACAAACATTTTCCTTATCCATGGGAGCATCTCCCCCTAGCCCACCGTGGTTCACAAAGATTTTGATTTTACTGTATCAAACAGAAGAAAATGAACAAAAGTGATATATATGTTAAACCTCAGTTTCTCCAAGGGAAATCAAAATGTTGCAGTTTTTGTAGACCTGGCACCTTGCATCTAATGATTTCTAAAGTAGAGAGTGCTGGCTAAAAAGGAAGCATGCTGCCTCTGCCTTCTACTCCCCACTCCAGGGCCTTCGAGAACGTGAATTCTTTGAAAACTAAAGAATTCACTTAAAAAATGAGTGATCTATAGAGAAGAAAAATGAAGTTGTCCAGAAGCCTTTGGCTAAAACAATAATCTTTCTGCATAATGTATCTTTTTTGCATAATGTGATCTCTTTCAAGATTATGTGTATGTACAAACAGCAGCCCTTACTCCATCATCTTCTTTCAGGAAAAAAAAATGACTTCTTAGTTGTTCACAACCAATTAAAACAGCTACCAGCAAAAAGCATGTGGTGACAGGGCTCTCCTCCGCATGGACCATGGTAATTTGCTCGCATTTTAAAACTTTGACATGTATGGTGCCTCACTTCCAAGTACCTACCTGGACGTGGACATGTTGATCCAATGACCCTGACAGACAAATCACATGCGTGGCAATCTCGGAGGGGGAGGGTGTATAGGAGTGCTCATTTCCCCTCCTGCCAAGACGTGGTCCCCGGCCCCATATACACCGGGCAGATTTCCTGAAAAGGAGCTGCACTGGCTTCCAACACTGGGGTGGGACTCAGGTTCATTACCAGATGCTATTCAGTCCCTTCTAGGTGTACCCGCTTTCACTATGTTTCTGCAACTTAAAATAGAAGGGGCAATTGGGCCTGGAGTAATCAAAACACGGATGCTGTTTTTCACTGCACACAGAAATATGATGCCAGCTTAATACATGGTTATGTTTGTGGCCCACTTTGAAATACAGGGGGAGTGTGGAGTCCAGTTAATTTTTCTAGGGATATTTCATTTCACCATTTTTCCTCTTACGAGGGGACTTTGATTCCCTCTAGACTAGCCGTATGGGGCCAAAGCCCAGCTGGAGTCTAGAGACGCAGAAACAGGCCGAGCCTGTCACAGTAGTGCCAGGCAAAGACCCTGCGTGACAGAAAATCGTGTGCTGCTGGACAAATTGACTTTGCTCAGAGTCTGAATGAAACTGACTCACTCATGATCCATTAGGCAACTGGCTGGCATCCAACAGGCCAGAAAATAACTACGCAGAAGAAATCTCTGGGTCTGTTGCCAGCAGCCAACTGTGCTAAATTCTCATAGTGTATGTATGTGATAGGTAGTGTTACCCTGCCCTGAGAACACTTAAAAAAAAAAAACTACCTGATTGAATTTGGAATATACTTAATATGCATACTAGAATTGGGTTGGGGAGGCTAATTAAGTTATGGAAATACAGAAGGAAGAATAGGAAATAGATCTCAAAAGTTTATTTATCTGCTTGCCTGAGATTAGCACAGTGCTATGCCTACAGTGATCCTCAATAAAGGTATTTGGCTGCTAGCTGTGAAGAAGATGATGAGGTGATAAAACCAGTATCATTTTTTTCCTTCATGGAAAACTGGATACATATAAACTGCTTTTAATTTTCAAGACAGAAAAGCAGCCCAACCATTTAGTAAAAAGCTAAAAGAAGGATGTCACTCAAGTGTCTCCTCAACACAATGCAACTAACTCCCCAATTAGTAGGGAAAAAATAGCAGTTTGCAAATAAGTCACACTAACAATCCCCACAACTTTTTTGCTATTACCGTACTTAACGTATGCATAATCTTCCTACTTACAAAGCCTCCTTTTTCCAAAGTTTTAATCAGTTAAAGAAGAGTACATAACATTTTTTAAGAATTGCGCACCATGTCACAAAAATTATCTTTACCTAATTTACTGGTATATTTAAAAAACTGATGATGGCAATTGAAATTCCCTTTTCAGAG
Source organism: Tonatia bakeri (assembly GCA_004024845.1). Lineage (NCBI taxonomy): Eukaryota > Metazoa > Chordata > Mammalia > Chiroptera > Phyllostomidae > Tonatia > Tonatia bakeri. Next base: position 238,754 of record PVIA01000286.1, on the reverse strand, counting down.
AGGCTGTTTTCAGGGTCTGTGTTTCTCACCAGCATGTCTAGTGCAACTTGGAGAAATGAGGTCCTAGGCAAGATAGGGGACAGTGACACGTAGCACAAGGCTCAGTGGAATCACGCAGAGAACCTGCATTCCCTCTTCTTTTAAGCTGCGGGGCGGAGTTTATAGATCGCCTTTTTTGCTGGCATACAGGAGTTTATTATGATCAATAAAGGGCTAGCACACGCACATAGAGACAGAGACAGCACACAAGAAATTCACTAGCTTACCCTGTACCTTTCAGAAGGATATCCATCATATAATAAATTGTGAGACAGTCCTACTGGGAATGAGATAAAGTAAAAGTCACCTTAAATTCCTAATTCTTTTGTGATATCCACCCACCCAGCTAAGTATCCAGAGCTTGGATGGAGAGTCATTCTGCTCAAGGCCATTACTGATATTCAAAAGATTAAAAAAAAAGGTCATTGTCTGTATCTATATTCCTTGCTTTCTTTACACGCCCACAGAGTTTATGTTCAGCAGGAGGTCTACAGTGGTCATTTTAATCCTTTGGAACCCTGGGTCTTTACGGGCTATTACTGTCTAGGAGCTTTAGAGTCTAAAGAAAATCAATCAGGGCTGAAAAGACTGGGGTAAGTGCCCTGCAGTAATACAGCAAACCCTCCTGGTAATGCGGTAGGAGGCATTTGGCAAACAGTGATCCGATCCCTGCTGTCCCCACTGCACACACGGCCAGCGTGGTTCAGCCTTGTTAAACCGGTCTCTGCAGTGGGTCCCATCTGGCTGGAGGGGAGCAGAGGTTTTCACTTGGTGCTGTGGAAGGGAGTTGTCCTCAACTCAGCTAATCATTGCAGCTGCCTCAGGGGGTGGTGCTGCAGGGCATTACGTAGAACATGGGGCCAATGGAATTATGGGTTCCTGGGCTCCCGTAATCACTGTGACAAAGGGAAATCTATTTTATGGTTTTAAAACAAAAGAAAAGAATTTAAATTTGAGAAAACGAAATTTCCAATGTTTTTAAAAAATTGAAGAGAGCCGCGATGTAAACCAGCACTGACAGCTGGCGATGTCAGAGCCTGACTCACGCAAGGTAATGCTCTGTCCAGGATCTCCAAGTTGAGGGTGTATCAAAGCTTGGCTCGGGAAGGTCATGGACACCTCAGACCACCTGACCTAAGACAGACCTAACATCTCAGACAGAAGCCAGAACAAAATCAGCTTCCTATTGGTTCCCCTATTCTAGACTAGGCCGAACAGTGTTATACTTCAGGCTACTAAGATTAGAACAGAAGCTAAAACATTTTCAGAGGCAAGCGGTAGGAAAAACTTGACTGAATTTCTACAGTTCTTTAGGGTTTGACACTCATGGCCATGAGCTATATTACTAGTTATAAAAAAAGCTGCGAAGCAGTTAATAAGACAATGAAATGAAAATATAAATGTAATGTTGCCACACTATTTCTTTGTTAATTGGAATGTAAGCCAAAAAGAGCTCTCACTGCAAAAAATATATATAATTTAGCTACTTTGGGGAATAAAAAAACAATTTCAGGTGCTTTTGTATTTTTGCTCACTGCAAAAATACAAAAGGCAAAAATGGAGACCACAAGAGCAGTTTATGCATAGTTACTGCAGTCTAAGCATAGGTCTAGAAGCAATTTTTGTTCATTCTTTGTGCTACTTGCAAATATGGGGAAAGAAAGGTAATTTTTTATCATATCACATTTATGGAAAAACAATACACAGTCCGTGAACTCTTTCTCTTTTTTCCTTGCGCTGCTATAATCCTAGTTTATCTACAAACTGCCAAACGCCCAAGTCTGCACCAGAAAAGCAGATATTACGAGACTCTGTGTGGTGAAAGGTCTTATCATAAAAAGTTTTTCAAATTCTACTATTTGGTCACAAAAACTCCAACTATACAAATAATAGGCTCCCTTTTTCTTGGACGGCTATTCAGTTGGCTATATGGCTGCTTTTTTAGTCCTATCAATCCCTGCGGGTATTCAAGATACTATCTCGCTTTTCTTGGCTGCAGTTCTCCCTCTTGGAAAACATCTGGGCCACAAGCACATGTTGTGTTTAAGATTATGGTGTGACGACCCTAAGAAGCAGACTAGATGAGCCTAGACAATACAAGGCCAGATACGATGCAGAGTAATTCAATATTTCAAATGCCTAATAGATGAACGAGCAACGAGCTGTGGCTTCAAGAGTACAATAAAAACAGAAACAGAATTCACGGATAGCCGAACTGAGCCAACAGAGAAGAGACTGTTTACTTATTTTTATTAGCTACCTAAAGTGCCAATTATTTTAATAACTTCATATAGTATTTAAGCTATTGTTGAAAAGCTGTCACTACTATTGCACTGGGTCTATGGGGCCTGGAAAAAGATTTTCTAAGGGTCTTCCCAGGGAGTGAAACCTCTTGTTTATACAGATTTGTGATTCATAACTCAGTGAATATGTTTGGGGCACATATAAAACAGGGAATCGGGATTGGGTGTGAGGGAGGGACAGACAAGTGAAGATTAAAAATAGTAAGTACTAATAATAACAGGATTTTTGTCTTACAAGAGTTTACAATATAACAAGAAAAGTAAGGCACGCTCAAAAATGATCTTTATGGAAAGCAGCTTTCAGCAAATCCTTGTAGCCGGGAATAAAGGCAGTGTTGTGTTCTGTGCTTTGAAAGATGGGTATACTGTTGATTAATGATACCTGGTGACGAGGCGAAAAGCATTCCAGGTGGGGTGAGGGGAAGAGGTGGGGAAGACAGTTATAATGAGCACTGAAGAACCAGGTATCTTAGCTCTTACTGGCTGTACATTTTCTAAGTATTACAGACACAATTCTTTCTTTGTTTCTTTGATTAAAAATATCTGTAGCCTTATGCCTTGCCTTGGCTTCTCATGGTTTTTCTTGCTATACTACCATCAAAGCTAATTCCTATTTTTTTTTGAGAAGAACTAGCCAGGATATTAGGGAAGCCCATTTCTCCTCTTCTGTGGCAGCTATGTATGTGCCCACCCAACATCGCTCTTTGCCCACGGGCCTGTGGATAGCCTCCTGCACGTGCATGCCCACACACAGCTCCGGGGATCATAGAAGGAAGTGATGGAGAAAATAATGCGTTGAGTGGTGATGTTCGCTATGTGCTAGGCCCTGTCAAAGTGCTTTACGTATAATATCACATCTAAACGTCCTGACTCTGATTTAAGTGCTATTTTTAATCCCTATTTAACGGATGGGCACACTGAAGCCCCACACCCTTAAATAAATTGTCTAGGGCTGCTTAGCTCATGAGGAAGTGGGGGCAAGAATAAATTGAGGCAGTTGTGTTCCATCTGTGCTCTTCAACACTTCATGACACTGTCTCTGATAGATGGGTAGTTGGGGATAGTGATGACATAAAGCATGCAAAAGTAACATTTCTAAAAGCAATGATTACTAGCTCTCTTCCTCTTCTAAACACTCATAATGCATTCTTTTAAAAATAAAGTCTTTCCTTGACAATTTTGAAAATAAAAGTCCAGCACAATTAGCACTGTTCTAGAAAGGATTTATGTGCATGCTAAAGTGGGTATGTCCTGGTAAGTACTCCTGAGCTGCAGACTGGCTAAGGGTAGGAGCATCTTAAATTGAACAATTTGTTCCATCTTTCACAACCCAGTGTGTGGTTTGGTCCTAGTGACGTTCTCAGGCTGGTCATGTAAGAAGCAGTACCATTCCTAGACGGATTCCAATCGCCTCTTCCAGCACTCAGCCGGGTCCCGCCTGCCTGGGAGGATTACATTCTCTGCTAATGGTTTTGAGCTTCTTGGTTTCCACTGGTAATGGATCATCTGTCCAGGCTGACAACCTACTTAATGGCTCTTCCTCCTCACAGCCAGCTCAGGCTCATGCTCAGCTCTGCTGATCCCCTACGTGGTTTCCGGTGGTCCTTTGCTCTTTTTCTACTTAGAAGAGATTCAAGTCACTTTAGATGACAGTGCTCTGTTTCGTCTTTCAATGCACATGTCCACTTTAGCATCCATCCATCTGTCCATCCATCCATCCATCATTTATCTGCCCACTTTCCTTCGGAAATAGCTTGTCTAAAATTCTCCCAGATGACACCAAAACAATCTTGTTTCACCCTTTACTGAAATGTTGGTGATGATAATATATTTTACCAAGTCTTTGTAGCTTCTCTTCTCTGCCAATGATCCATATTACCTTTGATATTTTATTAATATAGAGTGGTATGCTGAAGACAGTTATATGTGGTTGGTATATCTTTATAGATATACGAAGAAAATGAGGATTTTTTTATAAGAAGTATCAATAATCCCAAAGTCTCCTGAACCAGGTACTCATTCAGAACCGAGATTATAAAGATTAGAACAGCTGGCACCACTCAGGCTCTTGCATTCAGATTCAGACCCTGGGTTAATGCAAATCAGTTTTTCACTTCATTGGTAACTGGCTACACCTCCTGTCCTCTGTGGTATCAGTGTATCAATAATACCAAATGATTTGTCTTACATACCACTCTGAACCTGCCTATAAATTGAACACATTTCCCCCCACGTCCTGTGAGTCATTATGGATGCTCTCAAGCACAGAGCTGGTCTGCCCTCACAGTCTCTGGGGCTGTCCCATGGAGACCTCACTCAGTGCATTACTGCAGAGCTGGCAATTCATCTCTTAGGACAGCTGTGTCACTCGCCTTAGAGAATTAGAGGCTTTTGCTTGAAATCAGGTACCTAGGTTCACATCTCCCTCCCTTAGCTGTCCCCTTGTGATATCTCTTAAACTGCAATCAAGTGTACGAATAATCCTGTATCTGAGTAAGGGATCTGGATAGCTTCCGAGTTATTCTAAACCTAGAGGCTGACACACAGACCAATACTTTTCTCTCCTCGTCACTCTCTGCTCCACCTCTCTGAGTTGGCTCATTCCAGTGTGGGTCCAAAAATCTCATTTAGCTGTCATTGTGGACAATATATTATTTTTCCTGGCTTTCTTCAATTTTTCTTTCATGTATCACCCCTAATGGGATATAGAAAAACTTTATTCCCTTTTCTTTTTCTTGCCTCTTTGTTTGGTTCTTAGTTCAGACTCATTTCTTGTTTTTCAACATTCCAGTAGGAATCAGATATGTAGTTTGAAATCTTTTTTCTCCCTCACATGTTTCGGCTCATTAAGGAAAGAAATAGAAAAGAGTGATATTGGTAACTTGAATCTGCCACAGTCAAAAAGGTTGTACTAATCAGAAGAATAAAAATAAGGAGGTTTAATAACCTAGGCTAGACTGTGGAAAGAAATATTTAAGGCAGCGATTATAATGATAAAAACACACTGTGTCTTTCTTTTTATGAAAAAGAATTTACAATAAACCTGTTTTGGAGATAGGACATCAAAGTTACAGAGAAAGCAACCTCTTTCTAAAATTAAAAACAAACAGGGTCAATCCTTACGCGGAGTGACTCATTTTCTTCGGGTTCTCGATCTGGGTGATTCAGTTCCTGCAGGATTGTCCCCTTGTGAAAGAACACTTCCTCAGCCCCCTTTCTCCAACATCCCTCTTAGGGGACCTGCCTCATACACCACCCCGAACCTGGCCAGTAGAGTGAGCACTTTTTCCTGCACTCTGATGAGTCATTGGCTCGATGTTATGAAGTAGGATGATTTTTAATTTTAATGTTCTTTAGATACTTTTTTCTTATTATCTTAAAGTTGAAAAGTAGCTTCCAGACACTTGAGACTGACTAGTTGTTGTTAAACTAGTACATCCACCGCTCACCAGGAACACAGTTAACTGTTCTCACAAGCATCCCTTGTTAGAGGATGAAGCGGTTGAAACCCTGGAAGTCCAGGGCCAAAAGTCAGCACCTGCGTGTGGTGAAGGCAGAGGTGGAAGCAGAGGTATGGAGGGAAAGGTGTTTGGCTGTGACTGAAAAAACCCTACAACCCAAGATTCTCACAAGTCTTCATAAGAGAAGGAGCAGGCCTCACGTTCATTCTAGTTGAGAGTCACTGATTCATAGCGAGCCGCAACAAAAGAATAAATGAGAGCGCAATGAGGCTGTGACTCCCAGAATGAGGTCGAACCAGTCAGCGCTGGCAGAGCTGAGAACTGACGTCAGGCTTACTGACCCCCAGTCAGACCATTTTTCCTGTAAACCCTGTCGTTACTTTATCCAGATACAAGAATATTTAGTATAAAAATTTAAAGATGGGAAATTCCTCCCAGTCAGTTAAATTGCTCTTTTATGGCCACATTCCTTGTGGTGATGGAAATTTGCCGTTTCTGGACTGAATCAAGATCGGTACCTGCCTGAGATACTGTCTGTGGTTCTGCAGGATGTCACTATCGGGGGGCACAGGAAAGGGTTCATGGGCTCTCACACCGTTACTTCTTCCAGAAGTAGGTGGGTCTAAGATATCTCAAGTTCAGAAATCAACTTTACCCCAAAGTATATTTAATTAGCAGGTGGATTCACCTTGAACTGGGGTATGCATTTTTTTCCTCCCCTCAAAAGGGTGGTAGTGTCAAAAATGTCAAAAATGTATACCACCCACCAAATTGCCTCTCTGCTGTCACCATTAATTTACTAAATATCTCACAATTAAATGGACAGTTGTTAAGAGCTGTCAAAAATTAATATCAACCATTGACTAGAGTTGTTCAAATCTGAGAATTGGTAAAGTTCTCCCTATGTGTATCTGTAGAAATTACTATTATAAAAATGGTGTTTAAGATGTTATTTCCTCAAATACTAGCTCTTATTGATTTTTTTGTTCACAGAAAAATATATGGAGGAAGGATGAAAATATATGCAGAAGATGAGGACACCTCAGCGCCATTGCAATGTAAGCCGCTTATCAACATAAATAACTCAACAGCACAAATGAAAACGTGAACCTCTGCTGAACTGACTTTCTTTCCTACCATTCTATTTAAAAGTGGCATTCCTCTTGAGACAGTAAAAAGAAAACCATCCTACTTTGATGAGACAGATTAAAAGCAAAAATTGCAGCCATCGAATATTCTCTTAAGTAAAATAATTTTTTTAAATGTGAGTGATGTTCAGGAGGTCTGAGTATAATCATGACAAAAAAATTTGAAAAAATGTTATGTGCTTCCTGTTTTTTTCCTCTCCACCCTCTCACCTAGGGATACTAGTACTCATTTTTATTCAAGAAGCAAATTATAAGAGTCCGTGTTTTTTTAAAGGGAATCCAGACCAGGTTCCTGGCTATAGCGCATGATGAGTCATCAGGAGACACAAGTAATATCCAAACATAAACATAAAACTACAAGAGCATTTCATCAGCACAAAGGTACAAAGGGCACAGAAGAGACTGGCTTCGGAGTAAGTCTTTCCTTCTAATCCTACAAAGTGGGGAGGGTTGGGAGACTTCCCTGTCAGTTCACATGAATGTACTGTATCCTGTCTTTAGGATACAGTTCTCTACTTAGGATGATTTGGGGGGAAAAAACATAGATGCTTGCAAATAAATAATTTAAAAGATAGAAAATAAGTTCTTGTGCATGTTAACACAATGCATTTTTCCATGAAAAGAGATAGTAAATGGGGAGAAGGAGGGGAAACATCGAGATAAATTAGAATGAGGCAACCCCTCTCCTGGGAGCACGGCAGGCTCCAATAAACCACTCGGATGGCAGGATGTCGAGTCTGAGTATCTATTGTGAATGAACAAATGGGATCCTATTTTAGTCTTCAGGAAAGCCGCTTTGCCTAAAAAGTGCATTCAGCTTGGCCCATGGTTCTTCACTTTCCATCTCTTCTGTTCAGACGGTGAAGTTGAGGCCCATTTGCATTTATAGTCAATTTCCAAAGACTGACATTCAACCTTTCTGTGAACGCTTTTCTTAAATCGTGCCGTTCTGCAGAGCTGAGCCTCCTTGACAGTTCTATAGGCTGCGTTTCCTTGCTTTATGACAATTTATATCAGCACAAGCTCTGAACACTGTCAACTGACAAAACACACTAAAACACACAGTAAATAAACTCAGGAATAGACTCTGTGGGCTTCTGGTCATAAATGCAGACATGATGAGGTTTTCTCCTAAGTGTGTCTGCACCTAACAAAAATACGTTTCTTTATGCAGCTGATCCAAAAATTTAAAGCTAATTTTTAAAAAAACTCAGAATGTTTGATGTATAGACAATAGCTTCAACCAACAAAGGTAAATTATGGCTGTCTGCTCAAACTAGCTGTGGTATTTATTATCATAAAGATAAAAGGTTAATTACAAATTATACTAAGAGTATAGTTGACATGGCTATTAAGATTTTTCTTGGTTCCAAAGTTTATGAAGTCCCTTAAATATTTGTCAAAGTATGTGTTCTAGAAATCAGCTGAGATAAGGCACATATTTTTATTCTAAACTAAGTTATAACAAAGCAGAGTTACTTAAAGGAGAGCAAGAAATTTCCCTACATAAATTTTACATAAATTACAGATTTACAAATGTTTTCATTTCCATAAACCTTGCCACAACTATTTCTTATTCAAATATTTTGTACACGGAAAGAAAACAGTATATTCTGGGGAAATAGCACCTGCTGTCTTCCCCATGGTTAGAAATACTCCAAGTGGCAAAACAATCTTCCATATTGCTCTGTGGCATATGAGATTTGACTTCTAGAAAGGCACCAATCTTTTCTGAAAAGTAAAAGGTCTCACCAGACATCAGATGCAGGTTTTACACTACTAATGATAGGCTACGAGATTATTGGCACTCATGATTAACTTTTAATGAACCTACTACATCTTCTCCATATCATAAAATTTCTTTTTAGTCATATCATTTTGAAAACCACAAGTTTCATAAACCTATATAATGAAAAACAAAACTTTAATATGACTACAACTTCTACTTTGTTGAAAACACAACACCTTATTCTGAAGGGAAGTAATTATCCAATTACTGTCATTTTTAACACCATCAAGGAATAACAGGTGTTATTGCTGCAATTATATTACCAGAAATATGGAAGCAAAAGTAAGTTTATAATATTTCTTTTTAGGATTCTCCTTTTGGTTTATTCATTAGTGTTTAATATTTTGATCAGAACTCTATCTCCAAAAGTAAGTGTTCAGAGGAAAAAAAAAACACCACAGGCAAACCTTCTGAGAAACACTGGACTTAAAAAGTAGGTTACGTTAATTCAGGACTTCTCACTTTTATATATGCTTAAGTGCTGTGTAAACCCCCAAGAATGAAAAATAATTTCCAAACTTTGCCAATGAAACAATCCCTCTCTTTAATATTTTTTCTGTAGTATTCCTACTAGCGTGTGTTCCACTGAATTCATTTTTTTGAACTTGCTAGATCACAAAGTTGCTACCTAACTAATGAGAATATTCTGCATTCGCTTATAATTTTTAATTTCATTCCTCAGTTAGTAGTGTTTTGCATCACATATTTACTACTCGGGACTCAAGGAGTGCTAGAGACCCTGAGATCTGAAATGGAAACAACGTTAAGCTTGAGGGCAGAAGTGCTGAGTCTGATGTCTGTCCTATCACTAACAAGCTCTGTGGCTTTGAGGAGGTCTTTTAACTCCTACAGGCAGCCGTTTTCCCACCTAACATAAGGAGGGTTGGCTAAAAATCTCTGTGGCTTTTCCCATGTAACTCGCAAAAAGGGTATGGATGTTCCCAGGAAGCTATTTATTTATCCAGTCGATGCCTGGCAGTTCATTAATCAGTGGGTATACACTGATCGAATTTCCAAAGTATCTGAAGCTAGAGTTAGATTTCTCTGCCAGTGATAAAAATGCCACCTATAGGTGTCAACAAGCAATATATGATAATTCAGTTCCAGAATAAATAATTTCCACGGGTGGTATTTTTCATAACAAACCAATTCTTGTCTAGTGCTTAGTGCAAAACTTACATTTCTTATCTATTCTCAAACCAAGATTATTTTATCAGTATAATCCTAAGTGATATCAGTTGCACAGGATTACATTTTGTTTCTAAAATGCATAATGCTCGTAGGGTCATACCAGTGTCATAAAAGAAAGCAGTATATTTTCACATAACAAATTAATTCTTTTCTCAGGTACACTAGAATACGTACCAGTCTATACCCCTGAGTTGAAAATATTGTTGTATATAGCAGAGAACAATCACTCAGTGTGATACTATTAGTTACAGAGTAGAGAGTAACTAGCCAACAAGTTTAAAAAATTAAAGAAAAAGGAAAACAGCCAATTAATTGTTATAAATGTACTGGCCTCTCATTCATTTGATTTACTGGGGTCAGGATACCTGAGTATGATTCTAGATGTAAAGTAACAAGCAAGTACCCTAACAAACTCAAAGGATTCAATGTTTAACAAAGGAATGATGTGATTTGTTCAAATGAACTGAAAATTAACTGAAAACCAAAAAGATTACTCCTGGAGAGACAAAGTGGAAACAAGAAAACGATGGTCCTGCCACTGAGAAACACCTGTGCCACGTGAGCGGGCTTGAGTTAGGGGTTGCCGCTGTTACTGAAAGTAAGAGCAATGAGTCTGCTGCTGGTCTGGACACAGCGACGGGGGCGTGACCTGTCCAGGCTTGGGAGAAACACGTATTCTCATTGCATTGGCATGATCGGTTAACATGTTGTTCCCTATTTTAAGGAACACATTTGTGAACTGCTCAGAAATGGCAGGACACTCACGAACATGGGTGTCTGCCTACTACTGACCACTTCAGAAAAGCCACCTGACCATATCTCGCCCTACCCTGAGTTTCCCTTTGCTGTGTCAATGCTACAGTTCAAACGGTGGCAAATGGAGGAGACAAGAACCCAATTTAATTGTGGCACATTATCAAATGCTTCCAGTCACTGGCTGGGACTTAATGAATTCAGTTCACATGAATGTACTGTATCCTATCTTTAGGATACAGTTCTCTACTTAGGATGATTTGGGGGGAAAAAACATAGATGCTTGCAAATAAATAATTTAAAAGATAGAAAATAAGTTCTTGTGCATGTTAACGCAATGCATTTTTCTATGAAAAGAGATAGTAAATGGGGAGAATAACTATTTGCAAGCACATCAAGAGTTATTAGAACATAAAAAGGCCAGATAACTGTCCATTTGAATGAGAGTAAGTGAAATATACAGCTCTTCTACATGGTAGAATGAAGTACACTACTCAAATTTTAGGTTAAATGTTTCCTTTGGGGAAAATATATTTATACTGTCTAATATGTAATTCTTCTACACTATGTCAGTTAATCTTCATAGGCTAAATGCTCCAGTCTCCACTGCTAAACACATCGACACAGTGTCTCCAATATTTATCCAATTAAGTTCCAATTCTTCAGCCTACAATTTCAAGAATGTGCAGTCTAGCGCTCATGATTCAAATCTGGCCTTCCTCTCTATCCCACACGTGTTCTTTGCTTGAAATTACCTGTGTGCCTGCTTGTGAAAAATGGACTGCAGACTTTCTACCTATGAACTGTGGGGTGGTTTTTCTATTCCACTAGGGACTTGCACATCGTAGGTCCTGACTATCTAGGTAATCAAAGGATGTGTTTACTCTGTGTACATGGGTATATGTTCCATCTCATTTTGTACTGAGGATTTGAAATAGTAAACATTTAATTCCTGGCCAATAATTGGTGATGTCTTTAATGTCCTATCACATTTGAAAAATAAACCGTAGTAAATGTATCGCTGTATGCTTTCATGTCCTATAAACTGAAGTCCTATGCATGTTTACTTGCAGGTGGTTAGTGTCCTAACTACAACCTGAATTTGCCTAAATCACAGCATTCTATGGTGACAATATACAAAGGGCACATTATTACGAAACTTTGTGTACAAATTTTTTTCAAGCAGTTGGGAAACTTTTTGTTTTGTTTAATTATTAATGCATCACTGTTAAAAAAAAAAAGGTGCTAGTATAAACAAATTCTTCATGGAGGCCTGTGCTGTCTTACTATGCTTTATAGAATGGACACACTTTATTATCCTTGGTGCCCAGGTAATAGGCAGAAGGAGAAAGAGAGTGAGGGTTAGTTAATGATTTCTTAGTGAGAGCGCCTCTTCATTGTGTCTAAAATAAAGATGTTCTGGTGACACAGGAGAACAGATACAGAACTTGTGCTTTATTTGCCTGAGTGTAGCATGCCTTCTGGTTTCTTTGTCTAAACATACCAGCATTGATTATATTTCTATATTTAGTCACTTCTTCTCCAAATTACCTATAAAATCTATTATGCAGGTTACCAGAAAAATTCAATCAGGATCCATGACAAGACTAACACGGTCTTCATTTGTATGGTGATTCTATTCCCCTCCCTGAGAGGAGGGGCCTTCCAAGTAGCAACATTGGCCAGTGTGATTTAATACAGAGTAATGGGTCCTGGTTGGTGTGGCTCAGTGGATTGAGTGCCAGCCTGTGAACCAAAGGGTCAAGGGTTTGATTCCCAGTCAGGACACATGCCTGGATTGCGGGCCAGGTCCCCAGTTGGGTATGCATGAGAGGCAACCACACATTAATGTTTGTCTCCCACACTTTCTCCCTCTCTCCTCACCTGTCTAAAAATAAATAAAATATTTTAAAAAATACAGAGTAATGGAAAGACAATGGGCTCTGCAACCTGGCACATCTGATCTTCCTCCTTTGGTTTCACCACTTATTAACTTTGTGTTCTTATGCTTATTACATAACATCTTGGATCTTTGAATTCCTCATCAGTAAAATAGGGATAATAAATATCATGTATTTTATTGTATTATTTTGAAGAGTAGAAAAATATATAGATCATACATTCATTCACTAAACACATTAGGTACTTGGGAGTACAAGTAAATATAAGGAGGCTTCTATCGTCTTAAAGAAGATTACAGTCTGTTCGAGGGAGACAAATTAATAGTGAAATTTTCCAATACCATAATAAACTTAGGTATAGGGCACATTGGTACTGGAGGAAAAAAGTAGTTTTGACCTGGGGAGAAGGCATCAAGAAAAATTTCAGAAAAAGTTATATTTGGCCAAATCTCTAAAAGACTCAGTCCAGGGATTCAACAAATGGTTCCCATTGCTATTATCTTCATCGTGAGGATCTATGCCACCTGACTTAAATTGGCGGCGTTACCACTTCACTCACAGTGCATTCATTCTGAAAACGAGAAACTGGAGAGCATTTCTAGTCAACCAACCCTCAGACCCATTAACAATAACTTTTTACTAAGGAGATGGTAATTACGTTAGACACTGTACCCCATTCAGCTCATTACTTTAATTCATAGTTAAATGTAATCAACTCATTACTTTACTCTAATTCATAGTTAAACAGAACTGAAGGGTTAACAAAAAGGTAAAATGTCACAAGTTAATTTACAAAATGACATCCTCAATGTCCAAAATAATATGACATTTTATTTGAAAACAATAAAATTTTCTTAATCTTTAAGAGATTAGATGGAAGTACAGTAATAACTTTCAGGAGTAGGGATACTTAGCTCACATGAGTCAACACACTTAGAAATTCATTAGCAAAAATTCCCTTCTTTCTAATCAAAATGAGTATGTTTTTACTCAAGAACATTTTGTAATCAAGGAAGTGCACAAGGGAGGTCAGAGAAATAGACTGGACAGCAAGTCAGTCATTACGCACTACACATTGAATTAAGGCCAGTTTAACTGACTCGATCAGTCAACTTTAAAAAACAATAGATAAATATTAGATCGTTTTGGTAACAAGTGCTCAAATAATCAAATTAATCCCAAAATAGTAGTGTGATATTTTTGATATATTATACTATAGTGGTAGGAAATGGAGAGAAATCCATTCAGTTTGTCAGCATATTAGGTTAAAAATTTAAGTGAAAGGGTTTTTGAGACCAAAATGTTTAATTCTTTCAAGAAAGACAACTAAAGATATCATGCTAAGCCAAAAAGGAGGGTATAACTTATTTTCAATTGAGAAAAGTTACATTTTATTTAGAACATTAGAACTGCTAGAAAATAGACCTGTATTGTATATTGTTAAGAATCTACTAAACTAATCGATGCATTTAAACTGTTGGCATTTATAGCTCTGGAATTCTGAAAACTATGATGCTGCAAGACATTTCAACTTTTTTTTTTTACAAGAATAAACATGAAAATATAAATCAGTCACCATTTATCTAGGACTAATAGCTGATTATCTAACACTATAAATATTTACTTTTTCCTTTTCTATGACATTTTTTAAATATTTTTTTGATTCTCATCCTATTCAAGCAGTTGTCTGAATTTAATAGCCTAGTTTTACCCAGCTCAATTCCCCAGTGAATTGAAAAATTTTAATTTTGAGCAATTAATATTATGCAAACATCTCCTGCAATACATTTAAAACTTACCATATGCAGCAGGGGTTAGCTTTGCATGACTCTTTTTGCTGTGCATATGATAATATCTTTGAAATAAATTAATAAAAATGGTTATCTACTTTTTGTCTATACTGGTGAAGTGATACTAATTAATCTCACCAAAGCCCAGAAGTTTAATTTAATGTCCTTTGTTCTTATGTTAATTGCTTTGAAGAAGGTTAAGCAATTGATTGAGACAGAACCCTATTTCAAAAGCCTTGTGTATAATGAGAGTATTTCTGAGCACTCATTAAAGTTGACCACTATATAATGCTAGGGATGAGCACTTTAAAGAACCTTTAATTGGACTCAGAGTGAGACAGTCTGCAGGAGTCATTTCAAGCTAATAGAAAAAAAGGCTACCGAATGGAGGCTATAGACCCAATGGGCAAACTACATGATGCCGAGAGCACTCTCAGACCTGTGGGAATCCCTCATGGTGGCCTGCCCCCTGCCCCTGCAGCAGTCCCTTTCGGACAGGTGACTTGGAGCATTAGCTGAACAATGCAGCAATGAGACATCCAGGATGCACTGTCGTAAAATGTGGCTTTATGCTTCACTTGACTTGAAAAAAATGTAAATATCATTAAATGTATTAAATGAATTTTTATGAGTATCATCCCAGTAAACAATTCATATGCATGGTTTACCTCTTCAGGAGGTAGGGTGGTATTTGTGTTCAATATAATGTGACCAATGTGGAAAAAGGTCATGAGTTTAGAAGATTTTTGTAAAAAGAATGTAAACTGAAAGATGAGGCGACACAGCAGAAGAGAGCGAAGTCCGTATTTCTCAGTGACAGTGTGACTAGGTGCACTCAGCACAGGGAAGTGTCTCATCATTGGAGAAAGTTTTGGTGAGGAATGTGCTTACTTTTTAGTTCATAAGAGTAACTGGGGGGGGGTGGGTGTGAGTTGGGGGAAGAAGCTGATAAACTCTGCTTTTAGTTATATGGTCTCAACAGCCAGTGAGGCAAGTGGAAACTGCTTGAAGAAGTACTTTTAAAGGACCTTGAAGACATTCCAGAGAATATAAACAACTGAATAACATTCTTAGACTATATTATTAAGACTCTGAAGGAATTGTGACTTATTTTAATTTTAATAGTCATCTATAATCATGCTATAGAGAGATGGCCAGATTATACATATTCCTCAAATTATCTAATTGAATTATATAACAAAAAGAAGCTAGAAAATATTTGGGAAAGAGTCAAATAAGTGTTTGCTAATAAGTTTTGAAATTATTCACCTGGGAGAAGATGACATAATCAATAAACTACAAATTTAAGGACTGTCATATATTTCAGACATGATTTAGTCTCCCTTGACATGCTCCCGGCCAAGCCCAAAGCCCCTGTGAAAAGTGTGCCTCCTGAGGACCCAGCACTTGCAGAGCGCTGTGCAGATGCTGACAGTGCAAGTAAGATCAGGCACCTGTATTTGACAGAACTTAGAGTCGAGTCACGGAAACAATATTAGTGTCATTACTATAATGTACCTGACTTGACCATCCTTACTTGGATGGACCGACATCAACAAAGTCCTAAATCCCATATTTACAGTTTGTTTCTCTTCAGCGGGAAGTTGGGGCTGGGGCGCAAACCAGTCAGAACAAATTTAAATGTTCTCTGATGTTGTTCTTCCTGGTGGCCCATATTACAGGAACTGGAACTGCTGTACCAACAACTGAAAGCAGACATTCTTCAGGCCCATGGCACAAGCCAAGAAAAGGGCCTAACTCAGAAGAGGCATATGTGATAAAACCATAGGTAAGATTGATTAAATGTAAGCCATTGTTAAAATTTACACAATCCTATTCACATACATCACCTCATTTCACCCTCCCAAAAGAGGTACGTCAATTTATAGGTGACAAAAAATGCTAACTTTTAAATAGATTGCCACATAGTTAGTAAATGGGAGAGAAGGAACTAAAATCTACATTTGGAAGCTTCTTCATATTGATAAATTTACAGCATTATTATGAAAAAAGACAACCTACATGGCAGTAAGTCTGCCACAGAAGGGGCCAGGCAGAGAGCAAAATGTTGCACGACCCCCAACGCCTAGTGAAGTGAGGAAGGTAACACACGCCCGTGTTGTGGTTGCTGATGACTGACATGGAAACACGTTTCCAGGCATCTTCCCTTTGCACTTACCCACAGAAAAGGCATTAAAAAGGGAGGAGTCACCAACTTCTGTATCACCAGATAATACCAGATGGGTAGTCATTCAAACCACCAGAACGAGACAGGTGGGCTTGCCAATACTGCAACATTGACACATCTATTATGACTACTATAATAATGGCTATTGCTAAGATGATGATTATCATTAGGTTGTTAAGTGTTATCGTTGTCATAGTCTTAGGTACATTACCCAAACGAGTTAGTGAAAAGAGTTGGTAAAGTATGCAGGTATTTCTGATTCTTTAGATTGATGGTCAAGTGAGTAGAGACTGACTAGACATTTCTTTTCACCTAGTAAGATCAATGAAGTCCATATGAACATAAAAAAGTAACTCGAGAACTTTACAAAAGAGTACTTGTTTAATTTTAATAAAAAAATAAACTACCATATGTTGGTATCATATATTTGCCTTCATTAAAAGCTTCATTGTAATGGCCTTTATTGTAGTATTTCTCTTCCACATGTCTGCATCAGCAGGCAGACCATCCCCTCTACTCTCACTTCTCAGGTACTTAAAATAGTTCTGGAATATAGTTGTTGCTCAATAAAATATTAAATTAATATGTTATAGCTAAGCAGAAATGATAAAACTCAAACAGTCCAAATTTGAAGCATTTTACTTTCTGAATACAACCAAGACATTTTACCTGTAGACAGGTACCCTCATTTAAATCTGGTATTTCCTAGGAAAAAAAAGATCCTCATGAGAGATCAGACAGACAACAGCTAAACAAGGTCTGAGAGCTTCCACACAAGTTGTTCTCCTAATTAGTGTGTGAGGAGTCTTAACATTCACTTGCATTTAAAAAACATTTATGTGCAAACAACTAGATACATACTATGGATGAAATGTTCTTTGTTAGTATATACAAAGCAAGAAATGCCAAAATTCAATATTCTCAAGGAAAAAATATAGCTTGGTTTGGGTGGGTGAGTGGAACACCAAAGAGTAATTTCCACCAGAACATACGCAGATGTGGTTTCACTCTGTTTATAGCTGGTGATAGGAATAACACCATGCTGTTGAATGGCGTTCAATTCAGTATCACGAAGGTCGTTCTCTCTTCATTGCATTTTTTTGTGAGTGCAAAGTGTGGAATGCCCTACTAAGGTGAAACTGTCCTTCTTACTTTTTTGCAGTGACCTCCCATATAATAATACAAAACCCAGCTGTTCTACACGTTTGGCCCATGTGTATGACTGAGAAGTGCCTTCGTGTGGCAGATACAGCACGAGATTGCGAGGCAGACTTGGGCTCAATGAATATGTCTTAGAGGGTTCAAGGGCAAGTCCCTCACATCGCCGAGTCTTAGTATCCTCACATGGGGAATGGGCAGAAAACTGCTTATACTAAATGATACCTTTTGTAATTCTAAAAAATGGAATTAAAATCATTGGGATTTTAAAAATTACATTTGTTATATGTACAAAAAAGGCAGTATCTAGTACTGCACTCAGGAATTTTGCCCTGCCTGGGTCTTTCAGACATTTAATACTCTGCTTTGGTATCGACTGCTCTAGAACGAGCATCAGAGAACTCGTTCCAGCACTTTTCCGTGGTCTAAATGAAAATGCCCCTAATTTTTTTCAGCTATCATTTGTCAGTTTATTGAAATTTTTAAAACAATACATCTACTATCTATCACTCTTTGCCTGTTAATTTCCTTAAAAGTTCTCTAAAAATGGGTACAGACTGAAAGGAAGTCTACATTCATGGAGAAGAGAGATCCAGGTGAGAAGCTTCATGAATTTTATAGCATGACTGATAAGCTTTGATTATATTTTCTTAGACTTATTAAATATTACTTTCTATACATGTCTTGAATTTTGAATAATTTCAGGTTTGTTTCATAAAATAAAATCTGATGGCACTGGTAACCCCTTACATACCAAAACAGTAATTTTTTATTTAAAATATAAAACTAAACTGTACTGATAATACAGACATGCACAAAAAATTATATTTAGTTTTTCAAAGATACTTGTACAGGGTTAAAAAGAGAGTCAAATAGCAGATGCTTCCATAGAAATACCCTTTGTTACAAGTAATACAACTTTTTATTAGGCTCTAAAAGGCATGTTTCAGCCTTATTTTCCAACCACATAAAAAACCTAACATTTACAAGCAAAAAGTTTCATCTGTACCCTCATGACAGTGCACAAAGAGCATTCAGCTCAAGTGTCATTCTGGTGCCATGGCAAATAATTTTGAAACAGACACTGTTAGTTTACTGCATGATTCGTGGGTTCTTTGAAACGACGTGGAGCAACTCGAAGGATTTTCACAGTGCACACGGTCACAAATACACTGCAGCGTCAACAGAGAGTAGATTTTTTTTCCTGCAGGTGTCTGACTTACTGTCTCTGTGTAGGACTGAACCACGTGGGAGAGAACACAGGCCTGAATAGTGTTCTTTTTTTTTAATCCATTGTCAGAGAGCCATAATTTAAGATAACAATTTGCTATTTTACTCTTCTAACCTTTCAAAAGGAAATACTGGAAGTGTAACAGCAGATGACAGTGATTTGTAAAATGTACCCATTGTTTAATTGCTTGTTATGTTCTATCATTCATTATACAAATATCATTTAATCTCTTCAGATACAGATAAACTAGAAGTCTCCAGATTCTATTGTAACAGAACTTAGAGATGTCTTACCTGACAAGCTGATAGATAAACTCTGTATCTACGCCCTCTTCACGTAGTGCCACAGCTATTATTAAAATAATTAATTTAATTGAAAACTTTGTGAAGCTTTGAAAGAGACTTGACTTTACACAGTAAAGAAAGGACGTATCTGTTTAGTTGATGAGATCATCAGGCTGCTTTAAAATAACTTGTTTTGTGGTCTGTCTGACACTAAACCATGCATAAGATGTGTTTTGGTTGGTTGGTTGCATGAATTACATGAATAAATACTGTGGTCATATTGAATGCTTATTCTTAAACACAACTGAATCTTTACTTTTAAGTTCAGTGAGACTGATTTTTCACATTCTTGTTTTATAAAACAAATAATTGCTTTATCCCTTGCAGCTGGTTAAAAAAGGAAAAAGAGTTCTTTCTGTCTATACCCTATGAAGAGGGGAAGAGATGGGTATCAGAAGTACTTGGGTATTGCGCAAGCTCTGTGTGCTAGTTTCAATGGGCTGACAACCTCAGAGAGTACAATAATCAAAATTATAATAATAGCTGTTATGGTTTTGGTTATTATTTTAAGGAGTATAACAGAGGAGTGCTACTGTGAATGTCGATATTGCAAGAGGTTTCCTTGATCTTATGATAAAAGACTCTGAAAGTGAAAGACACATATTTTTTAAATTAAAAATACGCTATATCATCCATTATATACCTATGGCTTACAGATTTTTTGCATAAATATCCATTCTATAATATATCACAATTTATTTAACTAATAAATGGTGGACATTCAGATTTACTTACAGAGTATTACTGTTACAAACAGTAACATAAATGTGGATCATTTCTTTTTAAAACTAGAATTTGGGGCTCTAGTGTCTCCTGTTTTGTCACGTAGGATATTCTCACAATGAAGGAATAGAGAAAGACTAGCAGAATGATGAGAGATCAATATTAAAAAAATGCTTGAAAATGAAGAAGCAGATGACAATAAGATATTGGAATAGGAGTTGGAAATGGTGGTTCCAGTTTCAAGACAAGCAGAGGAGGAGTAAATTCAGGGGGACAAAATGACAAGACACCTCAGCCAACTACAATTTGGTGCCAAAAGGAAGTTTGGAAAAGTAATGTGGAAATACACACACACACACACACACACACACATGAAAATATGTATTTTTCACTTCAAGTGTATATAATAACTTTCTAATCTCATAAATATGTTTAGGTCACATCAGTTTCTTTTTACTCAATTAACTAACCAAATTGTTGTTTCAATAAAAGCTCTAGGAACTTATTTATAGAAAGATTTCAGGGAGTCCATTTTAACATATTCATTCTTTAGAAATACATAAAACTTTGACACTATAAGTCTCAAATAAATACAGGATTTTCTTTATATTTAATCAAAACAAGAAAAGATATCAAGGAATTGGTAATGTGTGTACATGTCTGTGTGTGCTGCTTACCATTTTCAAAGCATTTTAAGGTGAAAATCAATGGGCGAATTAGGAAGATGACTAGACTCCATATACTCCACTTGAACTTTAATTAATTAAGACAAGATTGTCCCTATAGTATGAACCAAAAATTATCCCCAGGAAGGCCCTAATCCGGCCCTCTCATTTGTCACAAAGGCTCTCTCCTGGAGGACACCCGGAACAAAGAAGCCCCTAATCCAATCAGCCTCTGCATTTCCGGATGTGGCCCCACGTGTCAGCTGCCCTGTTAAAAAGCAGGAGGAGCCCTAAAACAGAATTCACTGCAACTTGATGAGGATGAACAAAGGAAGAGGTAACCAGAAGCAGAATAATCCCTGGTCTTGTCATTGAGCTCCCTTCCAACATCTTCTAGTCAAAAAGTTAACTAGAACCATTCGGAAATGATTTTTTTAAAAAAATTTAAAGTAGCATAAAAATAAACCCAAATGCATACAGTGGTCATGAAAGAAGGAATGATAATTAAATACACAAGATTTCTACGTCTATTGTCATTGCAAGTCTCCCATAACCACCCCCGTTCTGGGGGCTACCATGGAAGGCCTGGGCCTGGGCAGCCCTCCTCTCTGAGCAAAGGGGTGTCCCACGGTAAGCAAACCACAGACCGCCCTGGGCCTCTACTCTCTCAGGGGTGAAACAGCTTTGGCAGGGCTCACTCCCTCTGCAAATGCTCTGAGCCCTCTCGATGTGCTACGAAGACATTTATGTCAAAGTACTTCAGTATTTTTAAGAAGCTACCCATAAATAATTTTCACTTTTTGAAATTGATTTTTCACTTTCTGTGTACATACCATTTACAATGTTTAATACTTGGATATGTTTTCCTGTCTCTGGAGATGCCAAGTTTTGACAGGAGTGGGAGGAAGTGGAGGTGGGGTACTGGGTATGAATGAAATAATTTCAAAAACAACCCCAACTGCCCCTACAGCCCCTACAGCCCTTCTTAGAGGAACACAGAGAGGGGCAGGAGAAGCATGAGGGGCTCACTAAAGAAGACAAAGGGGAGATTCTGGACTGTGTTTTGGAAGACCCTGTTGTTGGCTCAGAATTGAATGACTATACACCTTCCAACCCTTCTTCTCTTTTTGGCCCTCAAACTGGAACACATTTCAATCTCAAAATACCCTGGCCTCAAACACTGAGTACACCTGCGCTTGATCAAAGGGTCAAAGCAGTTCAAGTTCGTGCTGGAGTCCTATGGCTTGATTAGTACAGCAAGGCTGACAAGAAGGAGCTACGAACACACTTAATTAGAAAGGGAAATCCTTCAAAACCCATGGGATTACTGGGTTCCATGATTAACCAACATTAAAAGTTCAGGTGTTTGAAATTTGACACAAAATACTAATAATATTAATTTTTTAAAGTTATGAAATTGTATATATCTGGATATCATTTTGGTAAATATTTATGCATAACTCCAAGGGATAGGAATAGGAGACGTTGGACTGCATGATGTGTTCTTTTCCAACCCTCTCTCATGAATATAAGAATAACCAAAATAATAAACAGTATTTCTAAATGGTCAGCTTCAGGTTCAACCTGGCTAGGAAAATCACTATTTTAGCCCATGCCACAAGGCAAAACTATGGATTTTGAAAACCCTGACCCAAAAAGACCAACCTCAATCATTTCTACAGAGTAATTAAATATTTTTTAACCAGATTTCAGGTGAACTGCAGTATTTTAAAGAAATCCATTAGAAACTGCTCTGTTAACTCAAATGCCAGTCCACAGCAGAGAAAAGCGGCTTAAGTCCGGATGCCAGACTCCAATCTGACTTCGCTCATCTGATCAGCTTCTTTCTAGACACAGCCACTAGGCTGTAAACGTCCAGAACAATTCAAAATAAATGTAGCTTTCAGCACGCTTGGCTATTTTCTTTTTCTGGGGTCCACATGAAAGGCAGTCTCTATTTATAGAATGTGGAATTTACTAAGCTATAGAAAAAGGAATTTTATTATTTCCTTTTGGGTTTCCCAGAGAAAGGATGAGAGGGTTGAAGTGGTCTTCAGCAAGAAGGAAAGACAAAAAGATGTTTGTCAAATAGACTGAACACCTCTCAGACATTACGAATGAGTCCAAGATAAGCAGTAAAAGTCCTTCATGTGCTATATATACATGCCTGATCCTATCTTTTGCTTCCTGCCTTTTCTCCCTATACTTTTCACGTGGTCCCCTTCTCAAGCTCATCCTCGTCATGAATGAGAAATGGATAATGGGCATCTAGAGCGATGTAAATTAAGCAGCATGACGGCAGGGATATTTTGAAGCTTAAGCAAGTAATTTCCCAGAAAGGATTCAGTTGTCAACATCTCACTTGAGTTTCTGCACCCATCAGTGGTATGCTCTGTGCTGCAAGCTTTTCATAATTTATTTCCTTGTAAACATCTTTATATAGTATTGTTTATCAAGGAATATTAAGGAAAGAACTCTATTCTACATAATCCAAAGACAATTGTTACTAAATGAGAGGGGAAAGAGAGGACACTAGCGCTGATGGCAGACGTTGAAGCCACGCCAATTATAACAGGGGCTATTGACAACAATGTGGCTTCTCCTTTTCCTATTTCTCAACTAAAGTTATATGTTTATAGTGACAGAGAAGCAGATACCTCCTATTTCCTCAAAACAACAGGAATTTCTTTTTTAAATCCTTACCTGAGGATATGTTTTATTGATTTTTTTGAGAGAGAGGGTGGAAGAGAGAGAGAAAATAAAACATTGATGTGAGAATGAAACATCCATCGGTTGCCTCACATATGCACCCCAACCCAGGATCAAACCCACAACCTTTTTGTGTATGGCACAACAACACTCCAAACAACTGAGCCACCTGGCCAGGGCGACAGGAATATTATAGGACAGAAATTAAACAGAAAACTAATGTTTTGCTCTGGAAACTAAAAAATAAACAAACAAAATACAAGGATAATGCTGGGTATAATTAACTATGCCAAGGAGTGATCTGGGATTTCACCGCATCTCTGGCATTCATAAAGCAAGAAACAGTCCCCACATGCCAGGTGAGACAGCTGTGTGGTGAAGCTGGTGATGCTGGAGTCTCTCTGACAAGGGCTGACTTAGTCCTCTAGCTCAGCCCAGCGGGCACATGGCCAAGGAGGTCGACACATCCCTGACACTTCCGTCACCTACACTCATAGTATTCTGATTGAGACCCATTAGAGATATAAACTGGATTATTTCCACAAGCTCAGATGGAGAAAACACTCTGTTGACAATGCAAAAGCAGAATAAATCTTAACAGGAAATTGTGGCTGGGACTCTTCCTAGCGATTAAATAGTTGAGGAAGGGGAATGTGGTCCTCAACCAAGCGCCTGCATTTTTAAGAAGCAGTATAGAAGCCTCTACTCCCTTCCCAGCATCATCATCAACTGTGGGAACATGTCATGAGACTCTTGTAAAATCATTCAGAGGCAAATGCACTTGGAACTGATAACCTGTTTGAAATAGCCTAACATGCCAGTCTTCAAAGTCAGTCAGCTAGCTTTAATGATTAAGGATGAGAGAAAATCTTATAAGTGATCAAACAGGTTAAAAAAAAAAAAGAAGCAGCAGCAACTGTATTCTTTCTTGTTTTACTTAAAAGCATCTTTGTAGCCAAGCACTTACTGCATCTTCATGGATCCACAGTACTTTTGGAGGGAGGGACAGCTTTAATATATAATAAGAAAATTTATTTCTTGGTATACTCCCTTAGGAAATGCTATTTTTTCACAAATTTGACTAAATTCAAATTTATGACAACAGTTGGTTTCTGATCTCTGCCCCGAATTCACCAGTGACTTTAAGTCTTTCTGGAAAGGAGGACCCACAGGTTCACAAAAGTTACATATTCAATGTGCATAAAGGGGAAGTAAGTAGAGTTAAATCCTAATTTCTAAGCTAAAATGTTGAAATTCATCTTCCTCTTTACACAACTGCTTTGGACACTAAGGAATTTTGGTGCAAAAGTAAAAAAAAACTATTTACAAAGGAAGTTTCTTTACAATAAATACAAGATCAAGATCAGACAGTAGGCAGGAAGGAGTAGAAACTGAAATTTTTCATCACTGAATACATTCTAATTTCAAATGGGAATGCATATATGAACAGAAAATATTAAATATTCTAATCACGTTAAAATAGTATACTTAACTTCTTGGTCAAGGCTTTTCTTTTTATACAATGTTTAGTCACTAAAAGTATTTTTATTATACTTCTTTCTACTCTGATTCTAAAAATAATAATTTGCTTAATTGTATTAAGTACCACTGCTTTAAATAAACAGCTAAATAAGGAAATGTGTCTAGCATTAATCACACCTGAAACCATGCTATATTTTATACACTTCCAGTATCAGTGGCTTGTTCGTGAACAGGGTGAGTAGGAATTATAATGCCTGTTTCCATTTACCAGCTCTGAAAAACTGAATAAATGTACCAACACATTGACTGCCTCTTTAATCTTGAAAAATTCCTTTCTCTAGGACATAGCCATCTATCACTAAAATCACATGGATGAAAGAGCTACAAATCGAGAATGTTATTACTAATAGTATGGCAAAATCTTACATCTGCTGTGGTATATCAGAGTTCATATTTTGAACCAATCGAATGAACTAAATTGAGGAATTTAATAAATATACAGCTTTGTTTGAATATTCTATAAGAAGAAAGTTAACAGTGATTTTGTAAAAGCAATATCTTCTACATGCTTCTGGTAATAATTGTACAATTACACGCTGAGAATTCACACATAACATCACAAACATCAAAGAACTTGAAAAAGCTAAGTAGTATGCTTTGGATATACTAAACATAGACTGTGTACTGAAATGGACTAACTAACTACAAATTCAATATGTAGTTCTGTATATAAATGCCATATCAAAATAAATCTCAGTACATAAGTTGCTGGTGCTTATTTAAGAAGATATCCATCACCAAAGGATTTGATTCATCAACAACAATGAATAATGTCAATATAAAGTAAAGTAAAACTGCCTTTATATTCTGTACTCTATCAATTTTAATTTTATATAATACCAGGGTAAGAACAATTAATCTTATTTAATTAAGAAGGTCAATCAAGAGCAAGCAATGACTGCTTCCTGGAAATTGGAGCACAAGTCACTTCCTGCCATAAATCTACTGATCTTTACATTGTGAAGTATACAAAGACCTAGTAGGACACAGTAAATACACATTGAATAAATGCATAATCTTGTCATGCAGAGATTCATTAACTTAACAACCATTAAATGGCTAATGTGTGCAAAATCATTTCCTTTCTTTCTTTTCCACATTCAGTTAGTTCTGTGGATTCTTTTTCTTTATAATCTCTCTTATATCTATGTGTTTCTTCCCATCTCTTGCCCATTCATATTATGACCATCATCATCATCATTCTGATTATTCTTTTAACATCTGAACCATCAGTTTCTTCTGCTCCATCAATTTGCTTTAAGTGAGGGACAATAATAGTATCCAGCTCATGTTTTTTATGTGCATGTTTCAAGGTCAAATAACACACCCAATACATTGAGCACACAATGCATGCTTAATAAATGCATGCTATCAGTAAATTCCTTCATGCCAATCATACTGCTCCACTCCCTTTGTACCTAACATGCCTGTTTCACTCTCGGCTCTAGCGATGCCTTCCCTCTCACCTGAACTACCTACACCCATCAGGGTCATATGTATCTTCCAATGGCCACCTTGTTTTCTTAATTCCTAAACTGAACTTAGTACCACCGTTCAAGTCTTCACTAACTGTTACCTTCTTGATGCAGCCTATGCTGGCCAATCCATGTAAAATCACCACGCTTCTCTCCCTCAGCACTTTGACCACCTTATACTGACTATTTTCTATATAAAACTTACCACCTTCTAAAATAGTACATGATTTACTTACTTATTGTTCTTTCATTCAGTTTTCTCCCCTGATTTCTCCTAAGTAAAGCCTACTGAACTGGCACTTGATAAAGAATACAGAAAAAGGGAAAAAGGAAGTTCTTCCAGCTCTAAAAAATTATCTCATTTATGTAAAGTAGGTTGGCATACTGAAAAAAGTATAAAATGAGGTGGCATTCCCATTTTTTGGACCAGTCTTTGTTGCTCACTAACTATGAAAATATGTAAGATCCAATTATTTCATATTTCTGTATCTTGGTTTCCTCAGGAGTAAAGAAAAATATTTTGAGCAGTGTATCTATAAGAACTCCTAAATCTTTAAAATGTCAGTGGTTCTGCTGTGATCCTGTTTAATAAAATTTAGATACTTCCAAAGCACTGCTATCTCATCATGGATAGCACCAATCATCACATTAAATTAATTATTGACCACATCTGGATAACAAGCAGATTTTTGTTTTGCAAAAAACAATGGCATTACAGAATCCAAAGCTTCTGCAATTGTTTTTCAACAACTAAGGGAAGTTCATTGTCTCCTTGTGGGCCTGCACACCATTTAATGACAGAGTAAAAAGTCACAGCAATAACCTCAAACGTGCATACATGTGACTGTCCACAGCAATATCCGGCACGTAGCTGGTGCAGGCGAGGACAGCATTCTCTCCCAAACCCCTAACCATGGAGCTCTGCTTCTGGCTGGCACATGGACTGATGGCTGTAATTCTCAGCTCTCCTAACTCTTGACAACAATGCAGACATGACAGGAACACTCATAGTAGAGAGGGATGAACCACATGAACAAACCCAACCAAAATGTTTGAATGTCCATATAATTTGTTAATATATTCACTGGAATTCCATCCCTTTCTTCAAGCCTGTTATAGCAATAGTAAGATATCCATTTGGAATTTAAGGAAAGGCAATTTAATTTTAAAGCTGCATAACAACGGTAGCTCTTGCTTACACAGGGTTTATGTGCCAGTGCTTTGTACACATTTACTCCTTCGATCCTCATTATAACCTAACGAGGAGGTAGTTATTGGCACCATTCCACAGACAGGGAAATCAGGGCATAGGTAGTTTATATAACTTGTAATATCATACAGTCAGAGACAGCTTGGATTCAAACCTACTTGCTCTCATTCCAAAGTGTATGCTCTTAATCACTGCACTGTCATGACATAAAAGTCCTTGTAGCCTAAAGTCTCTTATATGCCATGAGGTAAAATTTTAAGGAATATATATTCCTGATATATATGTATATATCTCCATATGTATATTCCTGATATCTAGCTATCTATGTGATATCTATGATATGTGATAATAGCTATCTAGCTATCTATGTGATAATGCCTGTACACAGGCTTTGCATATCATATATTAAAGGGCCAAAAATCAGATCTCTCTCAATAAAGTTTGTAATAGCTGAACTCTATATTGAATTCCTCCGAATTAAAATTCCAGAAATTTAAGATATAGTTCAGATACAGAAACCATTTAGAACAACTAATGTCCCAAGGATTTTGAGAAGTCCAAGAATTACTATATTGATACCAATGTATTTATTTATAGTTTACTGAATAGGTGGAGGATATATAGGTTATTAGCTACATGTACTTCAGTTTCCAGAGGGCAGATCAGCTAAACCCACAGTCAAGAGAAACTGAACTGCTTGGTCAAGGGTTACTTTAAATATCTCCCCGTTATCACTGAAGTAGAAAGGTAAAAGGACTAATGTAATTATTTTATATAATGGTTTTATTTTCTAAGTAAACTGAAGTCTTCACAGATTACATGATATTGGTCCTCCTGTCTTCGAGTTCTGGGATGGGCAAACAATTGTAAAAATCTGGCTTGCTTTAAGGACTATAGTGAAAAGGGATCAGAGCTGTAACACTGAATGCTCCCACTAATCACTCTTCATATTTGCTTTGTAGGCAATACTTAGCATCACGTAAAAATCAATCGCTACTGATCCCTCTTGCTCCCAGAAGAGCAAGCAATTATGACCCAGGAAGCTCCACCAAGGGATTACAAACAAATGCTAACAAGACTTCAGTTCCACTGTCCTTAGATCATTCCATTTATTTATGGAGCTTTTATCGCATGACACAAACATACTTTATAAAACAAACACTTCCTGTTACTTAGCAAAGGAAGAGGCAACATTGAAAGTCATCAGGCTGATGGTGGTCAAGTCTGTGGTTAAGGTCTCACTCACTCACTCTCCCCCCAACCCATCTGGTGAGAAACCGCAGGTCTGGGCCATCCGTCCGCCCCATAACCTTTGATGTTCCTGGACACCGGCTTCAGCCCAGGGTGGGAGAACTGAGGAGGAGTGTGCTGTGACATCAATGGAGAAGTAATAGTGGGTATGAAATAGCAGGCTAATGGAGAAGAGTAACTGTGGCATTGTAAGTAAGAAAGGTAGGGAGGGTGGAGGGAAGAAAACTGGATAAATAAAATTACATCAGCATTTGGTACCAATGCAGGTACCAAAGTTAAGACCTGAGAGTTGTAATGTCATGTGTTTGCCTATAAATTAAGTTTCCTTTTTCATTGTCTTCAGTGTTGCAACCTTCTTCCTTCCAAAGGCACATAAATATGCAAATACTCGGTTTAATTTTTAATTATGAGTCTTTAAAATAAAATGAGTTATAGAGGAGACTTTTTATTAGAGGATTACATGAGGATTAAATTCTGTACTGCCTTTTGCTAAAAATAGAGTTCGTAAATTTCCCCTCTGGCTGGGATGACAGCACCTTCAGGAAGGCAGTTCCAACACTCGAGTGAATAGCACTGGAAATTATAGTAAATCAAGTCTCATCTTGTCACACTGTATTTTTTATGAAAATTTAAAAAAACGCTTCCCCTTAGGAAGACTTCTATTATAGTTCCTCAGGTTTTATTGGGTCTAGCAGCTTATCTCCACTGCGCCATCGGGAAAGTCTCTAACCAGGTAAAATCTGCCCTAGAGCGCCATCAAGTCTTCTCCCCTTAGAAGTGGCTGCCTCCTGTAGCTCTGATAATGACTCAGAGTTCAGTCTCTGCAGTAAATCTGTCACGCTCAAATTAGTAAGAATCCAGATACTCAGAGCAAAAGTTTTCACACACGTCTAGTTCTATGTTAAAGAATAAATAAACACATATATTATGCTGATTACTATACACTTTTGAAAATGACAAGCTCTAACAAATTACATTCCCTGTGCAAGAAAAGTCATTAGGTGCCCAACAAAAGTATCCAGTCCCTTAGAAGTGCCTATTTCAGAACGGCACAGCCTTTTCCCTTTTTGTAGAATTGCGACCAATAATTCAACTAATAATATTTTAAGTTAACTGTAATTGAATCTTCAGTATATATTTAAGGTATAATTTATTCTCTACTTATATAACAATTTTTTTCTTGCACTTTTTATAAGCCTCTCACAATTAGATATGAGGCGAGAGTTTTGTTTCGCTTTTAAATTTATGGATAAACAACCTTTTCTTCTATACTTTAAATTTTATTTACTCAATTAATTAATTAATCATCATTTCCCTGTTTTATTTATGGTATTATTTGTATGATATAAGTATATATAATATTTTTAACAAAACTAAAACAACTTCTATGTTTAATTTGGCACACATAAATTATTGTAAATTGCAATTTCCATGGATTCTTTAAAATGCTGAAAAGAGCTTAATTCCTATCTTTTGGATCTGGAAATCCCAGTTTGAAACAATGACAAGTGTTGGGTGGACACAATTTTCATTCATATCAAGAAGGATAAATGGTCTTTCCAGCCCAACTCTTCCCATGGACTGCATCTAAACCATATAAATGCCTTTACATTACCCCAATCTTGCCATAGAATGTACGTCCTTGACCAACACAACTTCGGTCACCACCTGTCTTTCCCCCTGTTACAGGTTATCTCCTTATCATTCTGTCAGTAAAAAAGACCCTTACACCGTGACTTCTGGGTATTATCCAAAGAGTAAAAATCTATGTGTTCTAGCCAATTTTTTATGAGGTAAGTAACTCTTTTATGGCACAAGGTCTTAAGAAATCAGTATAGTTGTACATTATTGTAAGAAATTATATGTTAATCCAGCCATTTAGACTGCCTAAAATTTACTCTTAGCAATGTCAGCATTTGTGAGTACTGGTATATATGAACCCTCATAAGAAAGGAGGGAAAAGAGGGTTAGTATTTGCCCTACAATCCAGTATCTTTCTCACTACAGTAACTTACTTAGTTCTTAATACAATCTCATGAAAGTTTTAAGTATTAACATCCCCATTTGTGTGGATCTTAAAAACTAAATCTCAAGTGGTAAAGCGATTTGTTCAAGATCATACAGCTTATACATGGTAGAGTTGGGATTTGATGTTGAGTTTCCAGTATCATTTCCACTTCATCATGATATGACTTTAATTCTGACCTGGCTTCTAAGTTTTTCATAAGCTTTCCCAAACTCCCAAACATAACTCTCCAAACTTTGATACAAACCGCTCTGTCAAGGTCAACGAAAGGAAAGAATAAAGTGAAGAAGGGAGTCACAGAATGAGGGAGAAAACTGGTACTAGTTTCATATGGGCTATGTTTCAGTTCTAGACTTGTCCTTTTTCAGTATCTCATTTATTTCCCCAAACAGCCCCAATAAATTCATACTACCATGCTCATATGTAAGTGAGAAAATAGATTCAGAGCAATGATACAACTTGCTGAAGGCTGTGAAGAATTGTGTGTGTGTATATGCACACACACACACATATACACACACACATATACACTTTTTTTCTGTACATATATATCTATGATAAAGTTTAATTTATACAGTAGGCACAGGGAAAGATGAACACCAATAACTAATAATAAAGTAGAACAATTATAACAATATACTACCATAAATTACGTGAATATGGTTTCTCTCTTTGATGACCAACACAATAACTGTCAGGTACTAAGTGACTAGCAAGAGGAAAGCATAAATGACATGGATACAATGGACAAGGGGATGATTCATGTTCCAGGGTAAGACTTGATCATGGTATTCAGAATGGCACAAAATTGAAAACTTATGAATTGTTTATTTCTGGAATTTTCCATTTAATATTTTTAGACCACAAGTGACCATTAGTAACTGAAACCATGAAATGCCAAAGGGCAGATAAAGGGGGGCCTACCGTACTACTTGATATAAATGCTAGAAACAGTCTGGAAAAGAAAAATGTGTAGCAGAGGACAGGATGATTTTCGTCTGGGTATCAGAACTGACACTAACTAGCTGTAATGACCTTGTGTAGGTCACTTCACTTTCCCAGATATGAATTTCTTCCCTTTGGAAGTCACTCAGAAAACCTCTACGATTATAGAATATCAATTATATTACTTAGAAATAACCTCTGAATACTCACACACATAAGTGATTAAATTCACTGCAGTAAAAGACTGCAATAAACTTATGATGAGGATTAACTTCATTTCTACTCAGTCACTTCTCCTGTGAATGATATGTGAATCCAAGTTTTTACTCAGTTTCAGAACTAAATAACTTAATGGCAGAATCGAGTCTTTGTTTGGACAGTGAACTACAATCCTTGGGAATATTTTAATATTCTTGTTCTGTAAGCCAAAAGAATAAATAGAAAACATGAACAAAAAATAAAAACAAAAATATTTACAGCTATTGGCTTTCTAGAATCTGAAAGTAATCTTAGAATCGTTACACACTAATAGAAGTATGCATATATTTTCCACTTAAAAGAGTGTGCCTAAAGAACCAGACAGATACTACTGTGCCAACCACTCCGGTGGTTTGTTTCGATAGTGCCACATAGTCCAACATGAGTCACCCAGATTACCAAGCTTCTTGGGAGCAGAGTAGGGATTCATGTCATTTTAAGATGTAGGACATTGTTGGCAAGTGTTCAGTGTTCAACAATTCTAGAAGAGGAAATGCTGGGGGACAGAGGGAGGGAGCTGGCAGTCAAAATGTGAAAAAAATGATGGCAAAAAGAAATGTTGGATTCCGACAGTATATGCTTAGGAAAATAAAGAAAGAATTCAAATTGAGTTGTGCAACCAAGCTCTTAACATCCTTTAGAACATAAGCTCCGTGAGGGCAAGGACTTCCATTGTTTTCACTGTCATAAACCAATCTCAACCTGTGCACGGCACACAGATGGTAATAAACACATATTCATTAAAAGAAGAAAAAGAGGAATAGAAGAGAATCATTGACATGAAAAAACATAATAAAAGTGGAAACCGAGCATAAAAGTAGACGTGGCATAATCTATGGTTTAATAGAAAGTCCAATAGGTTCAGTGGACAAGAGTTACCTTCTTAATTCTTAGGGTTCTTCTAGCTTCACTTTATACAAGTCATAACTTTTATGCCTGTTTCTCAATTTACAAATTATCTCTTCCTTCATGCTTTAAAATAATATTATGAGGTGTTGTCAAAAGGAAAAGGGGAAGCAAGGAAGAACAAAGATGCATGATTTGGGGCTCAATGATTTTCTGCAAATGCAGAAATGCTGATTGGACAAACATGTAAAGGAGTCTGCTGAGAAACTGGCATGAACCCTACTAAGAAAAAGAAGAGGGGTGGATAAAGAAGAGGAACAAAAACCTGAATTTATTGTGCCAGTAACTAACATAGTATAGCATTCATTGACTGGCGACATTTATTTGGCATGTATCTTTGTCATATGTGTAAATATCATTCAGTATTAAAATGCAATAAAGTTACGTGAAAGAAAAGAGAGGTGAAGATGCTTTGATATCTTAGAATGTAATGAAATAATGATTCCATAAAGTCAAAATGGCTGAGCTAGGAAAGATAAGAAAGATTCAAGACAGAACGGAGAGGGTGAAAGGGAAGAAGAAGGAAAAAACTGACCGGCGATCACAAAGGAACAAGGAAGCCCAGCCAAAGAGGGAAGTGCAGGGAAGAGGAGCCACGAAGCCATCGGCTGCATGGCAGGAAACAGCTCACCCTCGGAACCCCAACCTGGTTTCTAAAGCAAGCTACACATTGTAGAAATGGTCAAACAGAAAGGGGAAAAGACCACCACTATGGAAAATGTTCTAAATGCAAAGCAAGGAGGTGAAAAGAAAATTTAACTGTAATGGCGTATGGTATGCACTGTACATGCCTGACCAGTGGCCCCACTGGCAGTGCTTCCCTAACTGTTGGTCAGATGCCCCCTCAGCCAGCACAGCTCCCCCGCAGTTCTAACTCAGAACAGGGCAAAGGGGACCGGAGACAGGGCAGCTACTCTGTGTCTTCTGCTTCTTGGATTTCACTAAACATTTCAGAGCTTGTGAATTTTAGTAAAATAATTTCACTAACTTTCACAGTCTGGGTTGCCTCATCAGGAAATTTATAAAATATATTAGTTCAAATTGGAGATTGTTCAGCCCCTTCTCGGTTGTCATGTCTTAGGCTTTAAAAAAGTATGGTCCAAGTAGAGAAAAGTTGCTTGAAAACACCATTCTAAAATACCTACGCATACAGTTACAAGGATCTAGAAGTCTCTATCGTGCGAAAAATGAACGGTGTTTGAAACGGAAGGGAAGGAACCCTTCGGTAAATTACGACATAAATGCATCATATTGAGGTTTGCAAATGGCAGTGACTCACATTGTCACTGCAGTAACGATACTTTGCCATGCAACCCAACACAAAGGTTTAAGAAAAAGCAAACAAATTTGGCCTAAGATGAAAATACTAATATGTTCTTGCACCCAAGAGTCTGTTGTCAAGTGGGCTGTGCCATACAGAAATACATTTTCTTCAAGATGGCACCGCAGCATCCTGGCTACAATTTAATTAATCAGTTCTTTTTATAGTAATCTAAGTCTGCAATCTCCCAGAGTCAGTTCTTTCCACACAAATAGAGAATACAAAAAATAAAAATACCCAGAAAAATAATTGT
The DNA here is from genome assembly GCA_004024845.1 of Tonatia bakeri. Taxonomy (NCBI): domain Eukaryota; kingdom Metazoa; phylum Chordata; class Mammalia; order Chiroptera; family Phyllostomidae; genus Tonatia; species Tonatia bakeri. The sequence goes on along the minus strand of PVIA01000286.1, from coordinate 204,174 downwards.
ACAAATTAATGGTTCAAGTGTTATGTGACTGGTTGAAAAAATGAAAACTTAACTATTCTTATGATGATATAATGAGTACAGTAGTGAAAAACCACTAATCACACACAGAAAAACTTCAGAAATACACACACACACACACACACACACACACACACACACACACTCTGGCCCCGTATTAGATTTCTTAAGATCTATGTGTATGCATAGATTAATATAAGGAAAACATGAAACTGCATTACCCTATGAAAGAAATACTCACTTTAGAAAATCTGGCATAGCCACTGCATCTATAGGCAATTTAAAATGCTCTATTTTGCCTTTTATTGTAACAAAGACAAAGGATGTTTTAATTTTAAGGGAATCAGTGACAAAGGGAGTAACTCTAGTCTTTATAGAATGAAACCCTAACACTAATAGGTAGACTGGTTTGGGAAATCACACAGCAGACACAATTACTAGGACTGCCTCTTCTCCACCCTCTCAGGCTCCAGGATACAGAAGAGTCAATTAGCCCTCAACAGACTATGACCTTGAAGGTCACAGCTCTGTGCATCATATGCTGAATATGCGGAGACAGGTGGAAAAGGGAGACTGAAGTCCTGAAACCAACGAAGAGCATGTTTCAGATGTGACAATGTCCTTTTAAGGATGCTCAGTTCATGTCAAAAACATGCACGATGAAAGAAAAGCTCCAGTACTTTCTGTGACTAAGCAATACTTTCTTAGTTGAAAAAAAAAGTGATAGGGATTACAAAATGACAAAATTCAGTTCCAAGCCTTTTTTTTCTTTCCTTCAGTTAATGGTTACAAGCTTTTTAAACAATAAAAGCAACCACTTATGAGTGCCTACAAACAAAGCTCCAAGGACTACTAATCTTTTCAAAGACAATTTTGGGGGGGATACTAGTAATTTGCTATTTTTAGGCACTATTCCAAAAAAAAAAGAAAAAGAACACAGTTTCTCCACACAGAAAACCCTACAGGCTGTACAGTGTTAACTAACTGTCCAGTCCTAACTTTTCAGGAGGAAACTATTTCCCAGCCTGCATTTCCACGCTTATTTCCAATGCGCTTCCGAAGGCTGCAGCTCTGCAGCGGGCCAGCGCTGGCCGCTGTGATGCTTTAGGCAGCAGTAAATCTTTTCAACTCAGTGCAAGTGCTAGACAATCAATACCCTAGCTTAGGAAAAAAAATTATCTAAAGAAACTATATGGAATGTATAATCTACTGAAACACTTAGTAGAAGAATTTACCTTAAAAAATAATTCCTCAAAAAGTCAACCTATACTTTTTGATATGGTCCTAGAACAGGAAAATGTGCTGGATGTTTCTTTGTTTGTTTGTTTTCCTTAGAGGACAAAATTATAGAATTTAGCTGACAAGTTTTTACAAAGAGTCCTGTTTCCTTTTCTGGACAACTAAACCTATTCAGCCACATTTTCAGTAAAGACAAGTTTAAAACGCTAAAGACAAAGAAGTAACCTTGTCTTCAGAGTAAATTTTGCTTCTCCTTGCAGGATCTGTACGTGCTTTTTATAGCCTGTCATTTCATCTGGGTATTATTTCCCGGTCACTTTGCCAGGTGGGAAGAGGCGGCGAATGCAGTGATGTCTGTCAGACCTTTAATGATGCTTCGGGGATTTGATAAAGACACGGAGCAGTGTCTGAAGAAGGTAGCTTCTCCCCTAATTACACCTGAAAAACAAGCCTCATTTTTTCTGAAATCTTTGCCACTGAAACTGGCGCGTATGAAACCATCTTGAATCACGAGCAGAAATCAAGTTTTCCTGTGTTTCTGTAACACATGGCTCTACCTCATCCTGAATATTATGTCTGGAAGAGATGTCCTTTATTCTTCATTACCATCTAGAGGGAAAGCAGGAGTGAGTATTTCATCACTAAATCCTTACCCTCAACTCACCTTTAACTCTAAGAGATTTTACATACATGACGGAGAACCAACTTCTCTCATCTTTCACATTTTTTTCTGCTAAGGAAAAATTCATTGATGGTAGATAGTGATAGAAGATAGAGAAACAAAAGTTAATTATACACATTTTTTTAAAAAGCTACAAACTCCTTCCTTCTATACTGACGCTTAGAATACTCTGACTAGTCATGGTTTCATCCTTGTCAACTTTCCATCATAAAGCATTGCAATGACCCAGGACAAACAGCAGCACGCTGTTCTGTATTTGGTTTAAAAGCGTGGGCTCTTCCCTCACAGGTTATTAAGCTGGGCTAGTGCAATCCGACAGGCCAATGACCCATGCCTAAAAAAAACCCCAAAACGATGTACCTTACTAATGCCTCTTGTACTTTTTAATGACCACCAAGCAAGCTACTTAAACATTTGATTACAGAAGACGAGACTGGTCTGGGAAAATCCTTTCATGCGGAATTGTGCAGTGACTTGAATAAAATAAGGCTGTCCCTAATAAGTGCCCATTAACTGAAACCACAGCCTGGGCAGGACATTGATCATCTGATGCTGGGGAGACGTGAGCACTGCCAATGTCTAAAGACTTGGTGCAGTATCAGGCAGAACCATTTCCAATGCATGTGTGGGGAGAAGTGGGTAAGGGAACAGGAAGACGAGACGGAGGAAGATCACAGGCAGATGGGGATTACTGGGAGGCAGAGGCCAACTGAGAGGTGAAGAGAGGTACCAGGAAGACTATATGGGGAAAAGAAAGACAAAATCATGTTCACTGCTATGTGGAAGTCACACTGAACATAAAAAATAATGATGATCTGATATTTTAACTTCAAAAAGTGTTAGAAACAAATTGCATTTAATTTAAATTCAAGTATGACTCGAAGACACTGAAGTTTTGGGTCCTGCACCCCAAATCTGGCAATCTGGCCAAAAGGAGTTGCAGGCAGAACACTGAAATATACGAGTTTTCAAGAGCTTTTTGCTCCTCTCTTCATTGCCACCCCAAGCATCCCAGTCACATGATATGCTTAACCAAAACCATGCAATTGAAACACAAGAAGACAACAGCTACATTGCTCAGGAGAACAATTTTTAGGACCTCGAGCCCACCCCTGTCTTTTACTCATCATCTCTCTCTCTCTCTACTTACAAAGTTTAGGAGCAGTTTGGAGATTAGTTTCTGTTGTTTGTGGCTGAGTTGCTGACTTGGGTGTTCTCACCTCAGGATTCCGAGTGGGTGAAGGGAAGGATGGTGCAGTGGGTGGCAGGAAAGAAAAAGCAAAAGCACGATTCTTCGGGGTTGGTACTGCTGAAGGTTCAGAGGACACAACAGTATTGTCATCAACTTGTACTGTAACTTGAACCTCAGTTTCAGACTGAGCCCTAGAGACAGGTGAAGTATATGCCTCAGATGATACCCACACAGCTGAGGCAGCAGTTGGATCCAGAGAAATAATAGGGTCCTGGCCTAACCCCCCAGGGTCAAGGTGAGTAGGAGAGTCATACTCAAATATCTTGTCCACAAATACCCACTTGAGGCCGGCAATGCAGAGGCAGAGGCTGACTAGGCAAGCCAGAATGGGGACAATGCAGATTTTCTCTGAGTTGAGGCAACCTCTCAGGCGCTCGGCTTCCAGGCAGACGCAGCAGGGAACTGCCAGGCCCACGAGTCCGGGGGTTCTCCCATCTTCAGTCTGGGTTTCTGGCATGTCTTCTGCTGCTGGAAGCCCATCAAGAGACGGGTCTGCACTCAGCTGAGTGGAGGGGCTGGAGGACCTCTCAGCAGCTCCCTCAGACATGTCTGGGGAATAGATCTCCATGGGCTCACCTCCAGAAGGCCTGGCCTCTCTCACGGTCCATTACCATGCAGAGCCCCCCCCAGCCAAATGAGACAGCATCTTACAGGGGGAAATCGATAAGTCGTCCAAGTCCAAGGCCATTATCAAAAGCAAGAGGAGTTCAGGAGGAAGGAAGAAAAAGGAAAAGCCTTTAGCAACTACCAAATAAAAGTATATTGTAATTCTTTACCGCTGTTTTGGGGCCACTTTTGCAGTTCTTTTAAATGCTTCTCCAAACCATCCAGGCTAGTCCAGAGGACAGGGGCCAAAACAGAAACCGAGCTGACGGTGAGTCGATTAAGTAAACCAGTAGCCCAAACTGAAAGGCATGTTTCTCACCTCGGGCATCTGAAGCTGCTGTCTGCTTAGATGGAGAAAACAACTGTCATGCAGGAGAAGTAAGAGCAAAAGCAGGACCAGCGCTGGCGGCGGCGGAGGCAGCAGCGGCGGCGGCAGGAGGGGCAGCAGTGACAGTAGCAACAGCATCCTGTTGTGTTAACGCGACGGCGGAACGAGGCTGAATCATTACAGAGCAGCAGGTGCCTGCCCTCTGAGCATCACTGCACACAGCATCCTCGCAGAGGGACCCGAGGGGAAGAGTGCGCCAGGAGGGGCGGTAACTCCTCTCCCCGCCCTGCCCTCCCCCCCACCCCCACCCCGAACCACTCCTCTTTGTGCTTCTGAGCGCTCATTCACTTTCTTCCTCTGCGGCTCTCCCTTTCTTCACAGTCTCTTGCTTCTTGTTTCCCCTCCTCTTTCAAAGACGTTCTCTTTCTTTCTCTCCCTCAGTCTCTTTTTCCTCCCTCCTATCCCAGCCCCCACCCACGGTCCACACTCTAGAGCTGCTGGCCGCTCTGAGTAAAATCAGTATACCCGGCAACACAGGACAGCCAGTGACTTCCTATTTTATCCAATTAGAAGGATAGGCCATCAAATCAAAGAGAAGCAGGCAGGCACCAGTTCAGCTGAGTCCCCGTGCCCCCCACCCCTTTTCTTTCTTTTTTCTTTTGCTCTCTGCAAAAGCGGCTCCAGTCCTTCCACCCCCACCTTGTTTGCTTTCAGTCTTGCTGGCTCTTTCCTTCACCCACTGTTGGGTCAGAGAAAAGCCAGCGATCGATGCTAGCAATCTAACAAAGCTGGGATGGGGCGGGGATGTAGGTGGGACCTCAGGGGTTGGACCTCGGGCTTGGCAAAGTCTGATATCTGATTCCTCCCTAGAGAGGTAAGCGTTGCAACAGCAATTTCTCCTGCCTGCTGCTGAGAGCTAGCATTCCTGCCCCAGCCCGCTAATAAGTTTTGTTCACCAAGAGGACTATTATTACCTGATTCTCAACCAACAGTCGGGACATTTTTCCTAACCATGGACAGCTCTGCCTTCAGCCCTTTGCAGACAGATAGTGTAAGACTCTGTAACTCCCAGTGCGAAGTGCTGAGTGTATGCTGGAGCAGTGGGCTGCTGGGCAGGGGAGTGAGGGGTTCAGATACCCTCACCCTGGTACCCTTTAAATTTCCATTTCCCTGTCCCACCCACAGCAGCCCTCGACTAATGCCCAGCTAGTAAGAAACACTGGTAGCCTTTCAAAAGGCTACCGCTGCGTTTTGAAATTAGCCTTCACTGTGAGTCCACACTGCGGACGTCTGCATTCCCTGGGCGCTGTAATGTGTACCACATGTCCTCACTATCGCCACACTGCAAGAATTGAGAACAGTTTTGTGTGAGAGCATGCCTTTTAGGGTTAGGTTTTGGGAGTTTTGCCTTACAGATAGTTTCAGTGCTGATTTTTTCCCCTTTCTGAAACAGTAGTCATTAAAAGACCAAGAGGAATCCACTGTCCCTCATGCAGAGACAGGCTCTGCTGAACTTGCCGTTTGCTGGTGTCAGTGCGTGCTGCGTGCACCTGCACCTCTCATCTGCACTTCACTGTGACTGCACACCTGGACCGCGTCCAAGGAACCATTCTGCTCACCCATGTCAAGAGGAGTCTTAAGAACTCTCTCTAAATCTGTGTTACATAACCATCATCATATGAGCCCCAGAAACAATAAAGTTTAGAGCCCAAGTCCTGAGAACATCTGCTTTAAGCACATTCTATTTCATACAGGGCACTCTTCACTGTTCTGAATTATCTTTAAGCTTTAAGTGAACATGGGATTCGAGTATTATCATTTCTTTTGAAATGAAATTAGTCCAAAGTTATAAATAATTAAAAGGATATTATCTTAAAATGTGTTTGCAGTGCTATAGCTAACAACGACAAAAGCCTGAATTGGTGTGAATAAGTGTTATCAAGACTACGACAGGCTTATGAGCAAAATTAATTATCCTAAAGTTCACCTCTGCATGACCTGCACTTACATCCCAGCAACTAGTATTTTAAAATAATTTCTGTGCCCAGTTTCTAGCTTTAATTAATTAATTAATTGAACTATTTGATTTGAAAGTGCCGAAAATTTTCTTAAAGATTCTAGCAATAGACAAAAAATTTCGTATGACAGAAAAATCTATATTGAAGCATTTACAGTATTCAAACTGAGAGGTATTAAGATTTTGATTTTCAATATTTATGTAAATATTAAAAATGATATAAGCAAGTAAATGCTTATGCTAAATTAGGGTAATTTAGAGAACACCCAGTTTAAATGCGTGGCACTTCACTCCTCCAATGTTACACTCAAATATAATACATTGGCATTTCATCCGCAGTCAAAGCCATCTAAATCTCAAAGACCAAATGGGGTTCAGGTAGCCCAGGTCAGACAGGGAAGAGAGATGCCAAGAGCAATAACCCACAGTTAAGAAAAGTGGTCCCTAACTTGCACCAATAACAACTATTCACCTCACCAAGCATTAAGAGCGAACATATTCAGCAGACAAATTGCTGGGCACTAGCTGTCCTGTCAAAGACACCCCACACTTACAAAGGAAAACAGCATGTTATATAAAGGCTAAGGACAAAACAGAGACAGACCCATGGGCTGACACAGCCTTTCTTTTCCCTGACTACACAAATCAGACTGTGGCATGTGTGCATGTCCTCCCTGGAGACGGACCAGAACTTGCACCTTGAAGCTAAGGTCAGCTTGCAGAGAGCCAGCATCCTATGAAGCTGCTTCCCACCAAAGTGGAAGGTGCTTGTAACTGAGGAAAGGGAGTAGAACGGGAGGTAAAGATTGAAAGGAATTCTTCAGGAGTTCTATCCTTGAGACAAGAAGACAGAAGTTGCCTTTAATTCTTTATCAAATCCTTTGTAGTAATAATGAAGCGAGAAAGGGGAGTGTATATGGGAATAGGGATCAGAATTTCCTTCAGGTAAAACGTGCCTATTTGTAGGAAGAACTGCAAAGATATATCACGTTAACCCTTTAGGCCTCATTAAAGCCCCATTAAAGCCCAGGAATACCCATATTTCAATGTCTTCTTAAAAAAGTGAACAAGAGGCAAATTTTTACTACCTTTTAAAACCACCTTACTACCTCCTTCGTGACAACAAAAGTACATTTATTTAGCTCCACCTTTGTGCCAGGAGCTCTGCTGCATTTTTAACATATATTATTTTTTATCTTCACAAATTCTGTGTAGTACATATTATCCTGAAAATAAAGAAAGAGATTCAGGCAGCTTAGGTGACTTGGCCATGGACACGCAGCTATTAAGCCATGGACCCAGATCTGAGCAAAGGTCTGACTCATGCTATTTCTGCTGAAAAATGCTGCTTCTCTTTTTTAATCAAAAGAATGCATCTGATTATGTATTGCTTACCTCTCACTTCCACAGGAGAGCAAGCAAACCAGAAAATAGAACAGTGAAACCGTCATTACCTTCATTTAATTAGTAAACAAATGTATAGGCACCTAGTTTCCAAAATAAGTGCCTACTAAAATTTTGCCTACTGATTTTCAGACATTATAAGGATTAAACACAGGCCATTTCAATAATAAATATTTATAGTTTAAATGGAATGAACTCTTCTATAGTTTCAGTTCAAGGATTTTCTTTGGAAAGCTATTTTAGTTGTGTATTGCTATGAAACAAACTGCCCCGAAAGAGCTAAAATAACCACTGCATATTATTTCACTAGTCTGCAGGTTTGCTGGGTTCAGCCGAGCGGTTCTTCTGCTCCATTTGTTGACAGCTGGGGCTGCAGGATCTGGAGATGCAGTTGGGCTGAAACACTGAAGATGGCTCATGCACATGACCGATGCAGCTGACGCCAGATGTCAACGGGGCGCCCAGATAGGGCTGGCGGATGGTGCACCAACATGTGGCCTCTCGAAGTGGCTTGGGTTTCTCACAGCATCACAGCTGGGTTCTGAGACGGAGGAAGCGCCAGCTGCGAGGCCTCCTAAAGTGTGGATCTGGAAGCAGCAAAACTTAATTCCACTACATCCTACTGGTTGTGCAGTCACAGTGCTATCTGAGACACATGGGACAAACAAATCTTGGTGGACATAGAGACAAAGAACTCACAGCCACAATTAATCCACCACAGAAGGCAAGGAAGTAAATATTAGCAAGACAATCCAAGTGGAGACACAGTAATATAGACAGGGACTTGCCTTCTCAAAATATACTATTTCTGACCCACTTTCATAACGTTCCAGCTTCCTTCTAAGCCAACTTCAATAAAGAAAACATTCTATTATATCACCAGATTAAAAGTTCTCAAATTCCTCTGCTACCTCAATTCAAGGTAGGCTCTTTGGGTCTGCATTAATTTTATGTATTCTAATTTCAGAAATATTTAGCATAACTTCAGCAGGTGAAAGAGGATAGTAAATGCCATTTTGCTTTTGACCATGTCACCCAAACTTATTTTCACTTTCTTATTTTTTCCCAATATTTTGGCTATTTCACTCCAGAAATTTTATCTTTCAAGAAGTTTATCCTTGTTCCTCAATTTTATGGCTGAAAAAGTAGAATTTACTCCCTGGTATCTAATATCACGAAGACAGCAGTAGTTTGGTTTTGGGATGCCAATCTGTGGAGCTGACAATGTACAATTTATAATGATTTATTTGCTAATGAATTGTGAAATCATGATTTCACAAGAAACCTTCAGGGCCTACAGATAACCTTAAAAAGTTGCTGCTTCCTATGAAGTTGCTGCTTCCTATGAGAGAGGACAAACTACTCAAATGGATCTGTTAGCCTCTTCCCACCCATCTGAAAATGAACTCCAGCTCAAGTCTCAGCTCTTCCGTGGAGCCCTTCTTGCTTCCGAGTCACAGACACAGCACACCTTAATGGCACCGTTATCGGGGCCCATCTTCACAGCTGATGTTATTATTTAAGCATGTCTAGCGTATCAGAGTGAAGAATGCAATTCTTTCAAGGTCAGGTCAACAAATATCTAGTTGTCCCAAACCTAGAGCCAGGCTACTCTTCAATCCATATTTGTTTGGTTTTATTTTTCACTGAGATTGATTTACACAGATTATGCCACTTCTAATGAACTGGCAGACTTCTTTTCATATTATCTATCTATTCAAAATTCCTTCTATAATTTCCTTCATTTTTTTCAGATCTTTAAATGTCCAGTTCAGATACATCCTTATCAAAGTTTTCTGATTGTTCCCAAATATACCTTTCATGAATTTATCTTGTTCTACTGAAACTCTGTTACCCCAACTGTGCTTCTTGACTCTTAGGCACCACAGATCCTTTCAGTGGATGGAAAATTGGAAATAAACCAAAGTTTAACTGTTTTTCCTGTAATTTTTCTCTCATCAGCCAAACAGAAAAGTTCTCTGAGGACAAACCAAATCCACATAGTCTTTGATGCCCTTCTGCATTATTCATGATGCTCAATGCCTCAGATGAAACTCATTTCACCTGACTGGGCAGGTGTTTTCTTCCCACTTGGAGGGTTAGTTAAGACTCTGATCATACTTTATTCTTACCCAGTGAAAATTTATCCAGAGTAGACAATTTGGCTTAATTTTAAGAATTAGTTTGTGAGATGCTGCATTAAATGTTTGATATTGACAGGGGGTCTGTGTCCTCATTTTGTCCTAAGATGATCAATTTACGCTGGCACATTTTGTCCTTTGTGAGTTCAGATCCCTTCTAGCTCAAGATACAGTAAATGATCTCAAAGATAAGACTGAGAATTTTACATAGTAAGATATTTTTATCCAATGTTGTAGTTATAATGAGTCTACTTTGAGGGCACCTATTCATTTCTCACTCCCCATAAGTAGAGATAAAAATTGATTATATGCAGCCACTGTTTATTTTATTTTTAATTTTACAAATCACTTTCTTTTCACAATGACACTGGACATGTGTTGGAACTAGAAGGAGATGGTGATGGCACAACATTTTGACACGTGCCAATAAATTACTCACCTTAAAATGATTAATTTTATGTGAAGTGAATTCCAACTCCATAAAAAATTATACTGGACATGCATAATAACTTCAGTTTCTCCAACATTTAATTTTGTAAGAAGAACATATTCTATATGACTAGTTTTACTAGTGGACTGCCATGGAATAATGAGACTTTTGTTTAATGTGTAGGCTGTCCTTTCTTCTACAAAATCTCAGTAGGTCATGTGGCATTAAATCTCTGACAATTCTTAATTAATTATGAACCACTCTGAAGTGGTTGACATTGATGATACAGTATTGCAACCCCAAAAGTCTTAAAGTACAAATAAAGATATAATAAATTGATACATTTTTGAGGGTTTACATTCAAAAGAAGTTTTATGAAAAAATGAGAAAGGTTTATAACAATCTCATTTATATAAAGTATTATTTCTTATTGTTCAACTCCACCCATTGGCTATTTAGAACACACTAGAAATATAAGCAAAGGATGAAGGAAAGTGGCAGTATTTCTGAATTACTGGTATTTTCTACACAGTATGCTTTGCTATGCAATATGTGATAAACTCACCACCAGAATGCAGGTTCCAGAAGGGCAAGAACTTGTGTCTGCTTTCATCATTGAACCTCTACATGTACCTAGAACATGTACCATGTACCTAGAACATGACTGGCACACAAAAGTTATTCAGTAAGTGCGGCTGAATGAATGTATCAGTATGGAAACTCTACTAACCGGGGGTGAGTAAACCACGGGAAAATGTCTTAAAGACATGGGTCCTCTAGGCAGAGTTTTACTTGTGTGAATAAATGCAAGTAATGTTAAATTATTGTGTGTGTGTGTGTGTGTGTGTATAACGAAAAGGAGAAAAATCAAAAGGAAAATTACTTTTATCGTGACTATCCCGATGTTATATTCATGTTTATTAAAGCAGCATATGTTGTTTTAGTTACTTTGAACAAATACCTTTGCTTTGTTTCATTAATATTCACTACTCTAAGCTCAGTTCACAGTGCAGGGCAGCAGAGCTTAGAGAGAAGTTCTGTTTGTTTGTTTTACCCTCAAGTCTTAGGGCAGATGTACCAAAAATATAAAGGGTGATCTGTACTTTTATGTGCATTATAGGTATAATCTCATTTTTAAAATAATATAGACTGCGCTTTGATGCAGAAAAAGAAATTAAACATAGGAAAAATGCCTCTGATAAATGCTAGTGTACAATACAAATTCTGTAAAGTTTTTAAAATGGAAATAATTTAACTTGATTTATATACTTAGGTACTAGCTATTTGTTCACAGTTCGGCTGCTTGCCAGCTGAGTATAAACTGGTCCCCAAATCAATCCAAAAATGCAGTGGATAGCACAGCAAATGGCCTTTACAAATGCTCTAGAAATATGTTAGAATGTAAAATTTTCCATTCTGATAGAAACCGTTGAGCATGAGAAGATTGACATGTGAAGACAGTCATGAATTACTTATAAAAGAGTACCACCTACTCAGGACTCTGAAACATGATACAGAGCCATGTATAAAATACACCCTCACAACTTACCCAGAATAAAGGAAGCTTGGGGAAAGAAATTATCTAAAGTGTTCTACTTTTAAATATCGTCCAAATGTGTGTAAATCTGAGAAGACTTCAGTCAGAGGAAATATCTTACAATATATATTTTCCTTAGAGTCTACAAATTCTATTTTTTGCTGATCAAAAGAAAAATATAAAGTTGCACCAAAGGAAAAAATGGAGGAATAAATATATACGGAGTTTTCAGCACTGGTTTGACATTCTGAGTGAGCCACCTAACCAGCCTCATGATGCTCAGAGAATGCCAGCCCCATATTTTTCTGCTGCTTCTCAGTCCAAGGGGTGGAAACTTTTTCTCTAGTGTTACCCTATTTATTACTTTAAAAACGCAAATTTGAAAGTCAAAAGATAAAAATATCTTACAATTTGACCTCCAGTTCAAAACTTCTGATCATGTTTGTTTAAGAATGACTGTTTCTTTTCTTTTCTTTCTACTTCAGAAATTATTTGGAGTGAAAGGATTTAGGGTTAGCACAAAGATAAACTATAATCTCAAAAATAATTATATTTAAATTGTTCATTGGCTTAATGTTGGAGCTAGCACAGTCCTTACTGATAAAATTTATTTGTGCAAGAAAAGAAAGGTCCCAGAAGGTAAAAATAATCTGCCTGTAGTTACACCAAAATGAATTTCAGAGTCATGACTATAATTCAGGTCGATTGCTCCCCTACCTCCCACACCAGCAAGCTCTTTGGTTATGATCTGTCAATAAAGTAGACAATTTAGATTTTGTCATTAAGACCATGGATTATCTCTGTAGAAATACCTCACTTTCACTGAGACTGTGTCTACTCGGGAGTTTATTCAATGCTGCTGTGACTACATCTGGTCACAGCTCTCCTGAACACTCAGGTACTCTTTCTAGAAGTTACTCAGAGACCAATATTCATATTTGAACTTACTTATTCAACAGCATTTCACCACCCTGAGGGGACTCACAGAGTGTAGGTTGTAAAGCCCAATAACGTTCACTTAGAAGAGGCTGGAGATGAGAGATTAAACAACTGAAACATTACCGTGGGCTTGAGGCTCGCATGGGAGGTATGGGATAGGGGCTCTAGTGGGTGGAAGGGAGCTCATCTTCAGGCGAGTCACCTCCAGTTAGTGACCAGCCTTACATTATTGCAATGGTTCAGATGCAGACATCCAGAATTGCTAACACCTGAGATCTGGGGAGCCGAGGTTACATCTTCCTTTAGTTTGAAGAATGAGAAGACAGGTATAGGGGAAGGAGAGATTGTCAGGAATAGAAAAAGGAAGGCTGCTGATGACTGAGTTCTACTCTGAAATAGGTTGAGTAGAAAATTCCAGGTGCAAATATGATGACTCATTCCAGAGAGACCTATATTCTATTTGTTGGCTTAATCCACAGCCTATACATATTTTAAAAGAATGTAATAAGACATATATATCATGGATACTGGGATATTTGGGGGTAAAGTGCACTCATGTATGCAACTGACTTGAAAGTACATCAAACATGAAAAAGAGTAGATGGATACATAAATGGGTAGATATTTGATAAAGCAAAACAGCAAAAGGTCAAGTATAAAATCTAGATGGTGGGCTTAAGTTGTTTGCTGTAAAATTCACACAACTTTTCTGCAGACTTGAAAATTCCATAATAATAAATGCTGCAAAAACCTTTTGAAAAGATTTGTTCATGGCTATTTCTGGCCACCCTATAGGATACAAAACCCATCTTAATCTACTGTAGTAAGTTTTATCATAAAAACTCTTTAGCAAATGCCAAAATCATCATCATCATCATCTGTCAATTGCACATTCAGTAACCTGCACTTTGTTACCTGTCTTTCTCCACTACATGCCCCCTCCCTATGCACCTTCTTCTACCACTCTCACTTTAAGAAACTGACCTTTAAGATAAATTTCAAAATTATGTCAAGGATATAAGATTCACGTTATTTGAACCATTATCTAATGACAATGGAGTATCTTTACATGGCAAACCATTAATTATTGCAGAAAATATAAGAGCTTTTCTTGAACCCTCCCCCCATACCACTTATTTATTGAGAAGGGATTTTTTTGTAATGCCCTACTTTAATCATTCGGGACCTGGAACACCTATGAATGATGGGAATAGGGAAATTGTAAAGTTCACACTACTGGCAAAATCAGAAGGGTTAAGCAGTAAGCTTCATTCTGTTCGGAAAAAAAGAATTCTTTCATTAAAGACATTCCCATTCTGAACATATCTTTTCTAAGAGTCAACTGGTCAGTGAACCCTGTAAGGCCAAAGGCTCTGATGTTGTAGAGGTTGGGCTTCTCCACTGCTGTTTTTCCCACCCTGCTATGCATACAGATATCTTATAAAACTATTAAATATTTATGAGGCAGTACAAAGCCCTTCTAAAAGCATCTGTATTTAACTAAATCATGTCACTGACAGCAAGAGGCATGCAGAGCAATTTAACCTAGCAGGAGAAGTACTTCTTTTACATATCACTGCAGTGCAGAGGGTTTCAACCATATGCTTCTTGCTGCCCCCATGCACCCCTCATAAGAAGGAAAGGCTTAAGTGAGGTGGTTCAAAATGCTTTTTAGACAGGCTTCTCCAATGAAAGCAAATCTTCTGAAGTGTTTCTCAAAAATTCGTCCTTGAGGCTTTGCCATGACTCTGTCACTAGAGGTCAGACCCCATTTTCAGGTTAAGTCCCTTAACCCCAGATTAAAGACCTGAATTTAGCCCAATTTTTCCTTCTAGAGTTTCCAAATGTTTACAAATGTGGTCTGTACTGACTGATATCAAAGTCATCCAAAAGGATGCCTTCATTCTTCCCTTTCACCCACAAAGAGATTCCAAGGAAAAAGTTTTAAATGGGCATATCAAAAATTAAATTTTTGCCAAGCATTCACACCCTCAAAGCCAAAGAATCTACTGAGATCAGTATTACTACTTCAGCAATTTTCCAAGGTACCAAAGCATTTGGTGATGCAAAAGAATAGCAGAGAGATATCTCTAAAATTTGGAAAGAAAAATGGAAAGAGAAAATGGAAACCTTGTGCTTTGTTGGTGGGAATGCAGACTGGTGCAGCTACTATGGAAAACAGTATGGAGCTACCTCAAAAAATTAAAAATGGAACTGCCTGATGACCCAATGATTCCACTTCTGGGAATTTACCCAAAGAAACCTGAAACACTAGTTGGAAAGAATATATTCACCCCTATGTTCATTATAGCATTATTTATAATAGTCAAGATTGGGAAACAGCCCAAGTGCCCATCTGAATAGATAAAAAAGCTGTGGTACATTTACAATGTGGAATACTACTTGCCCATAAAAAGGGAAACCTTATCTTTTGTGACAGCATGGGTGCACCTGGACAGTTATTATGCCAAGTGAAGTAAGCCAGTCAGAAAAAGACAAGTACCATATGATTTCAGTTATATGCTGAAACTAATGAACACAATTAACTAACGAAATGGAAACAGGCTCATAGTTAGGGAGAACAGACTGACAACTGTCAGAGGGGAAGGGGGTTGAGGGCTGGGTGAAAAAGTGAAGGGATTAAGCAAAGGAAACATCTCATGGACATGGACAACAGTATGGTGATTACCAGAGGGAAAAGGGTGGGGGAGGGAGAAGAGGGTAAAGCGGGAATAAAAGGTGATGGAGGGAGACCTCACCTGGGGTGGTAAACACACAACACAATATGCAGATGATGTGTTATAGGATTATATACCTGAAATCTATACAATTTATTAACCAATGTCACCCCAATAATTCAATATAAAATAAATAAACAATTTTTAAAAAGATATAAAAGTACAATGAGAAGGTAACACAATTTTAGGCATCTTGGGCTCCGTGCTAGCTGTATTCCTGGAGTCAGGTGGTTTTAAAATAACCCATGGTCGTTGAATAGGTACAAAATGATTATTTTTTGTGATAAGTAAGTTGTGCAAAAAAAATGAAGACTAAGTGCTTAAGTTGTCCAATTCCAAATGAAATGATATTACTGAAGTTCAGCCAACATGCAGCAACTGATTTGTAAATTTGCTGCTCAGCACTTAAACTAACTTCATCTCACAATCCAGCAGGTAAGGAATAGAAAAGCTAACGATGACCTGCTTCTCAAAAGTGGTAGATTGCATATGTAAGGTCACTGCCTTGTACATAATAAAACAGCTACCATTTCTAAACACCCAAGAGATATGTTAATTTATCTAGCTTTCCACCCACCATGCATCCAAAACATGTTTACTAAGTGGCTACTTATCTCCCAGACATTGTGCTGGGGCTTATATTAATAGATCTGGCAGCAGAAAGGCAAAAGAAGTTCCATCCTATAGTCTCTTTTTTTCTCTGACATAGCAAGTGAGGTGATCTGCTGAGAGTAAAGGCATGACTCAAGTTTTGAAAGTGGCAAGGTCTGAGTCACCTTGGAAAATAGAAGAGAGGGCTGACTGTGAAAATCTGAGCAGGTCACACATTGTGGGAAGTAGAATATCTCTATCAGTCCCTCCTTCTTTATAATCCTCACTGTCAGGATCCCTGTTTCTCCTCTTGAAAATCATATTTTGAAAGTGTATCAGTGGAAGTCTTTAAAAAGAAAAAAGGTCATCACTAACCGAAGAGATAGGGAGGAGGAGGGTAAGGGGCGATAAATGGTGATAGAAGGGAGACTTGATTCTGGGTGGCAAACACAATATACAGATGATGTGTTATAGAAACTTACATAATTTTATTAAACAATGTCATCCCAATAAAATCAATAAAAAGAAAAAAAAAGAAAGAATTTTTCTTTTGAGCTCTCCAGTACTTGGACCCAAGCAAGACCAGTAGGGGGAGAGAGGGGGAAGAGGACAAGAACAGTTATGATTATGATAATGCATATGCTCACATACATAGCACAATTTCCATTTTGGGAACACATGTTTCTCCTATCAGTGCACCTTCTTGCAACACCAGAACTTAATCTGCAGCATCACGTGGTTTACTTCAGCATGCTGCATGGCTCACTTCTGCCCATGATAAAAACCAGCCCATTCAAATGATGTTGACAGTAAGTGCATGGATCAAAACTTTAATTTACTACCTAGTATGATGCCCTTCTGCTGCATATTTCTTTCAATATGAACAAGATGAAGGAAAAAGACATGCCATAAACCCAGAGTTGAGTGGCAGAATTTAATCTTTCCAATTTATTTTTATTCCTCACCTGAGGATATTTTTTTTCATTGCTTTTAGAGAGAGAGGAAGAGAAAGAGAGAAGCATTAAAGGGAGAGAGAAACATCAACTGGTTGCCTCCCACATGCACCTGGACCAGGGATCATGTGCCCAGACAGGGGATCGAACCTGCAACCCTTTGGTCATGGGATGACACATCAACCGATGGAGTCATACCGGCCAGGGCTCTTCTTCAATTTTTTTAAATAAGTTAAATCAATATTTGAAAACATTGTGCAGTTACAGCATGTAAAAATTATGCATAGTGAAGTGAAAAGGTTTGACTGCTAGTTAATTAATGCCTCTCTGCCATAGATTTTCCCATATAGTTTTTAAAACTTGTGGCTTTTCTCATTTGTCCAGGTACGTTCTAGTTTAATCTTGTCCTTGTTGCCTTTCGTAACTTCATTCATTCACTCATTCAGTCATCCAATAATTACTCAGTAAGTTCCAGGCCCTATGGAAGGCAGAGAAAAGGAGGGGAAGGTACTACAATGAGTGCCTGCTTCCGCGGTTATACATTCTGATGCAGGGCTGAGTTCTCCTAATGCCAGTCGGGCATAAATATAAGCTCTTTAGAAGTGAGAGTCCACAGTCTTATAATGAATTTTATCTGTGTGGTAGACAGACAGACTGTGGAGTGATTTTAAAGAAAATGAGCCTGTCAGGAAATACTGTTTATTTTCTATGCATGTCTAAGTTTCTGAGATTTTCCTTTACTCAGGACCCACTTATGAAAATGTTTTCTTCTGATAGTGTTTTGTTTTGACTACAGAAGGAGAAGAATGCAGAGATTCAGTTCCAGAGGAACCATGTCTAGTCAAGAGATCTCTGGAAGCAGTGGACAATTAGAGGTATAAAAACAAATTCTACCTATTTCCATCCCCAGTAACCATCAAAACAAAACTCACCAAAACAGACTAGGCTAGAATAGTAATTTGGTGGTGGGTTTATTGTCTTAAAAGTTATTGGTCTGATGGTTTTTGATGGGAGGATTAAAATAAATGAATCAAGTAAAATACTAATGCATTTCAGTATTACCTTTTAGGTGAACTGAAGTCTTACTTATTAGTGATGCCAGTGCACAGTTTTAAAGTAAAGTTAGCCAAATTTCCTGAATTATTAAGGAAATGTTTTAATTTCATATAAATTCCGATCTTTTAAAAGAGAAGAAACATTGTAGTCAAAATCGAAGAGAAAAATTATGTTACATATATACAGATATAGATCTGATGATTTGATATAGATGTGATTTTTCCTTCTTTCAATTAAATTTGATGAAAGTACACAAGCTCTAGACTAACCTGCTTCTCATTCAACATCTAAATCAATTTGAATGTTTTACCCTCACAACGTAATTTTAATTCTGAACACTGTCATACTGTGACTATCAAATAATGGCATGTTCAAAGGATGTATACGGGGGTAGAATGTTCTTATTTTATATTAACATTGTCTGAAGACCCATTTTAAAGGACATAGCTAAAACAAATTTCACTTGTTAATGTGGCAATTTCCTTCTTATTTCAAATCTAATAATGTGTTATGCCATCAATCTACCTGGGGCATTAGGTGTTATCTTTAACCAATATCCTGTTATTGTTCGAAGGGCAAGTGTACTCACACCCAAAAAGTCAATGAATTCTGTGCAAACTAAGAGACATTTAAAAAAACAAAGAGTAAATTAGATCTAATTATGGGCAATAGAGTTTCTGAAGGTCCTAGGTTAACATTACAAGCATTTTCCATGTTGAATTAAGCATACAGTTTAGTCAGTAAGGACATTGTTTTCATATATCTTGTTTATGTCTAGTATAAATATCATAAGCATTCCATTAGCATTAACCCGGTGATTAATGCATATATGATGGAGTCAGGTTCTAATCAGTGATAATAACTGCCTACAACTATTTCCCCAACCATTCATCTACCAGCTCTTTTACCCTGACTAACAAAGGCATGTCTACCAAAGTCTACTGGTGCATGTAGTTACAGGAAACCAGATGCATTATTTATAAGGATGCAGAGGCTAGAAAGTTTGGCCATGCAGCTTACCCTAGCCGTAGTAGACTCTCAGCTATTGGCAATAGGACCTTTGCCAGTGCATTAGAAGATGAGATAGAAGGGATGCCTGCCAAATAAAATAGCTAAGTAATAACAAATGTTAAGGAGCCTTGGGGGTGGGAGGGAGTCCTGAGCCCAGTGCTGAAGACAATTCAGATCACCAAGCTGCACATCAATGCAAAAAGAAGAGGAGTAATCCCAATTAATTTTTTGTGTCTTATCCTTCCTGAGTGCTTGCTTTTTAATTACAGTTATGCATTCTTTTTTTATGTTACTATAGTATCTGTATGCAAATGGGAAAATTACAACAGGTATAAAATAGGCATGATGCAAACTATCAGATTTCAAATTCAGGTATAATTAATTGTGTACTTGTATTGTTTACTCTGTTCAGAAATCCGTATCACTGTTTTGGTGATCCAGGACAAATTGCTAGTTTTCCCCTTGGATTTCAAAGAAAAAGGAAGACACACATGCGCGTGCGCGCTTACACACACAGAGCCATGATTTCTTATTCTTCATGTGTTCAGAATGGACATATTGCTACAGACAGATATCTGTATGGCTTAAGTCGATTTCTGAGATAGTGCCATTCAAGTTTCATCTCGTGTTTATTTGTTGTCAGTCACTAGGAATTTACGCCACAGCGCAACAAAAGCAACATGCTTGAACTGCTAACGGCAGCGGGGGGAATGACATCTTCACCAGAAAAATATCCTAAAAACTGACAAAAGAAGTCAATTCAAACACAAAAAAGAAAACTTACTGTAGAAATTATTAAAACAAATAACCTTACCTATCAATCTGGAATTTACACAAAAAACTCTATTTTGTAAAAAAATAAAAACATCACTTCTATTGATAAATTTGGCACACAGTGGACAGAAATCTATGGTTTATATTCTCCATCTCAAAATTGATCTCAATATTACCGTTAAAAACACGGAGGAAGTAGTTGGGGCTACATTATCGCAAATTATGTTTATTCTTTTCTTTGAACAACCTGAGTTTCAGATATTTAATGCGTACACCTTTTATCCACCATGACACGCTCAGCACTCTCCCTCCATCCCAAATGTGTGCGTTGGAAGGTGAAGGAGGAGAGGTTCATGGTATTCATTCGAAATTATCCAAGTACCAAGCAAACAAAGTACTTATACGAATATATAAACTTTCTAGCTTTAATGCTTTTTATCATAGTAAATGTGTGTATATATTTCTACCTTGCTCAGGAATATTGATTCATAAAACTGATTTGGTCTAAGTAATCTCATTAGGGAAAAAGACCGTTTTAAAAAAATGTATTGATTTTAGAAAGAGGGAGGCAAGAAGGGAGACAGGGTAAGAGAGAAACATTGCTTTGGTGTCCTACTTATTTATGTATTTATTGTTTGATTCTCATATGGGCCCTAACCAGGGACTGAACCGACAACCTAGGCACATCAGGATGATGCTATAATCAACTGGGCTATCTGGCCAGGGTGGAAAAGGACCATTTAAAAAAGAAGCTGCAATGACCATGTGCCCTTTACAGAGAGTAGCGTAACTGAAGTCACAAGAGGAGCCCTTTGAGGGTTCTTCTTTCACCCTCTACTTCTACTGTCTGTGGGTGGAGAGACGCCAGGACATGGAGCTAGAGACGCTGGAGTGAAACCCTGCTTATGCAAACACCCACTATATAACCCTGACACATTTTAAATCACCCGAGCCCCTCAGTTTCCTCATCTGTATAATGGGACTATTCTATTCTATTTCATCTATTCTTATTTGAGAGTACCTGACACAGGAAAGTGCTCATTAAAACAGCATTCACTTTATTAATAAACTTACTCTGTTATTTTAATAATAATAAAAGAGAAGTCAACCTGATGAATGTTATGGTGGCATTCCCCTTATTCCCAAACAAGTGACTGACTCTTCAACTGTTCAGCACCACAAGGAGGAACAGCGACCAACCAGTAAATATAAAGATTTTCAGATATTTTGTAATAGTCCCATCTAAAGTGAAACAGAGTCTTAGAATCAGCACATAAAGAAGAATTTATCATAAAATGAAGAAAGCTTCCAGATAGAAAACCTAGAAAAAATTAACATTGAAGCATATAATATGGGAAATACTTCTCAAAATGTTAAAAAATTCTCTCAAAAATATTTAAGTCAAGGTTATTTTTTAACTTTAAAACATTTTAATGTGTTTTCATGATTTAAGGTTTAGGTGGTCTTCCTATAAGTGCATACAAGAACAACTTTAAAAAGTCATGGTACTCCAATTTAAAAAATCACCTCACTGTTAATATCTATTGAATAAATACTTTCTAGAAACCAGTGTGGTGACACGTTAGGGGAATGGAGACAAAGTCAACCAAAATTCCTTCCGACATGCACAGTAGCATCCACAGTGAGTGGAGGGTTTTCGTCTGCACCAGAGCTATGGGAGCACCTAGAGAGTGGGAGATAATCTAACATCTCACTGTAGCAAAGAAATAACGAAGGGCTTGTGTTACTCCTTGACTGGGCAAAAGCACTTTTTTAGTAATTCCAGTGCATCCTCAAATAAAACACACCTAGGTCTCCACTTCGCTTTAAAAAGGAGGGAACTCTGACATTTCAAAACCTAATAACATTACTGCTGACCCTATTCATGAAGACTCTCTCCACCAGAAGCTTCTTTCTATTAGAATCACTCCTCGATGCCCTTTTTACTTAAAAGGTCACAGCCAATGTTCTAGTCTTTAAAAAAAATAGCAGAAAGTTTTACCCTAATACTTGTTTCTGTGTGTGTACATGTAGTGGATGTTATGTTTCATTTTTATTTATTTTTTCACTAGACTGAACAATTTTAAATCTCAGTCCCCATTACCTACACTGTAAAAAGGGTTTTAAAGGTTCCAATAAATGTCTTATGTGCCCCTGAGTCACCTATTTCCTTTCTAAAGCTTATCTTGCTTTCACACACAGTCTCATTTGCACATACAAGGTAATTCTCCTGCCCCCATAATCTATTTATCCTAAAACATACCCAAGGACGCTGTGTATGGTTTATTTTTGTACAGATAACTCGAAGAAAATCTGAATAAAGATGCATTTCTGCTTTGGAGCATTAGGCACATGAAATTAAGAAGCTGCTACGAGGAGAGCAGAGGGAAAAAAACCATCTGGATCAACTGAAGGGAAATGCACAAAATGTGTAAAAAATCTATTATGGCCACTTCAACGTAGGTTCCTCCTGGTACATTTCATCAGAGATGGAAGATGTTCAATTTTACAGCTTGTTCACTTGTTTTGGGGGCAGAAATGCAGCAACTTCCTGCTTACGGCCTTATAGACTAAGAATTCTACAAAACCATGATCTGAGCTCGAAGTTACATTATTTAGAAAGGACAGGGACCTTTATAGGTTGATTAAATACCTTGATCTCTGGGTTAAAGTGTAGGGTGTTATACAGAATAGGAACACTGCAAATACTTTCTTTTGCAGATTTTTTCCCCTTACTATATCTTACTTCCCATACAGGAAATTTGTAGTTGAAAACTTGATCAAATGACATGGATGCTTCTTGTCAATTAATCAATAAATATGTTTCAAGAAAATCAAGAGCAGAATCATTGTAAAGAAAAAATTTGCTTTTTGATGTTTAAAAACATGTAAATGATTCATTTGCTGTACTATTTTACTCTGGGTGACATTCAGGTATAATATACTTGGACACACACTTTCAAATTCACCACCTTTCCCACTTTCAGGTCAACCGAATGCCTTTAGAAGAGAAAGAAAGAAAAACTTACCTAATGAAAATAAAATGTACATTCAAGTTTTCCATGTATATTTACAGGCACCCATATCAAAAATAGCTACTCAGTTATGTAACACACCTTTGGTAAGTCCACCTGTGTATCAAGGGTAAGTCTCTGACAAACAGCAATTCCATTTACCATATGTTCCTCTAAATGTTTCCAGTTAAATGTCTAAGTCCTTAAAAAAATTCCTCAAACTTCCAAAACTCTACTTCATGTAAATTAATTTTTGATACCTTTTAATCTTCAGTAGTATTCTACCATTAGTGCAAAATTATAGAATTTTATCATCTTTTTAAATGGGATAAGTCTCAGGCAGATGACTTGTTGGTAAAATTATTGAGTTTTTAACTATGAAACAGAAACAGTAAGTGACTACTTAAAAAAGACAACAGTAAAAATAATTACCCCAATAATATTTCCTTTTAAATTACATACCATGAAAATGGATGAATGTATTCTATCTTAAGTAATATTATTTTTTAAAAAACAACTTAATTTTGAAGACTGCCTCCTATATCCTCCTTTGTATTATGACTATGTGTCATTACATACAATTAGCACAATTAACCACAATTCACCTTTCTACTTTACTGCAAATTCCTTCAACTCCAGGCCTATTTTCTATTCATATCTCCCCAACCACTCCCCCACCCCACCAAGAAACACGCATCACAGTTCCTAGCATCACGCTGGAACACAGTAGGGACTGTATTATTAACTATTTGTTTATTTTGTTAAAAAAGAGGGAAAGTCCTCAGCGATTAAGAATCAAATAGCAGAACCAAGACAATCCAACTTCAGCCCTAAATTTACCACTCACTTTCTGTTTGACCTTAGTTGTCCCTTAGCCTCTCCCTATCTATATTTTACTTTTCTGCTATTGAAATGGACAAATAGCCCAAAATTCTTTTTAAAAATTAAAAGATTGGTACAGTTTACTGTTACAAGTAAAAGTTCTTGCAATATTTAGAAAGAGAATCTCAGTTCACCCCTCTGTCCCTCTCTCTCCTCATCATGTTTCTAAAAAATCTTGATATTCACTGAAAAAAAAGGCTCCAAAATTTCTGAGCAAAGATGACGAACAAGTCAACCTAAACACAAGATCTACATATAGGGCCTGGCATAAATAACACCCCTTTTATTACAACATCATAAGCATGTAATTCTGCAGCATAACAACCTGACACTCGAGCACACCATATGACATTTTAGGGGAAGTGTTCCAATTAAAACTACAAATTATTACACCCATATTATTACCCTACCAACCACACTCAAGCAGGCATCACTTCTGCTGGACTCTTGTACAAGAGATAGTTATGGACTTGCATGAAGATGATCACAGCTTTAGGCTATAACCCAAATGGGCCCATAGAATTGGTTATTAAGATTTAGCTGACCTCTGGTAGAATGAAATATAAAATGAAAAGTGCCATTCCAGCTGATCTTTGATGATTAGTTAAGCTATGTACACAGAGCGCCTTTATTGAAGAAATGAATTAACGCTGGCGGCAGTGTAAGAGTAGGGTGGGGAAGCGGGGAGATGACCGTAGACAAACTACAAGACTCACTGACTCACTACCTTCCCTAGGCTTCAGCAGCACCCTGGTTGAGGCTGAGAGAGCCTGGGTCAGTGCCATCTCACACTTAAGACCTGCTGAGTTGTCTATGCAATATTAAATGAAGTGGGCTAAGCATGCCTTTTTTTTCTTACAAAGAGATAAAAAAAGAAAAAGATAAACGCCCTCATCAACATGCAATTACTTTGGTAAAAGAAACTAGCTATTTTTCAAAATCTACTAAAAAAAACCCGGATTAAGTACTTTTTGACTTTTAAATTGAAAGAACATTTTACACATTTCAAAATGCTTCCCATGCATTCTAATTTGAAAACTGTAACTCATTATTTTTTTTACTCTTCTCTACTTCATGAAAGCATGAGTTTGGGGATTAAAAAAGAAGGCATTCCTAAGAATTATTATGGTAAGCTCAATGTTACTAATAAAGAGTCTTTAAAAATGATATTTCAATTGTCTTCAGTTTTCTACCTCATTATTTAAAATGGTGACCCTGCTTTAATTTTGTCTGCCCAACTGATTTTCAGTAACACTTGTATTTAACTTTCCTTTGAAGTTCTCTGTGACCCATGTCTATGTTCTGATTTTTCTAAAGTTAGCTGCAGGGGACCTTGTTGGTTCTGCCTGTCGAGCCACTTCCCCCTTTTTTCAGCACAGAATCCTGCTCTCTGTTATGAAACCTACTGCATGCGGTTCCCAGGGGGCCGAGTCCATCTGCCTCACTAACCCAAACACATGCAGGTCTGGATATCTGACCCTGCCCTGGCCCAATCAGAGTCATTAATCGCCCCGGATACAGTAATTATTTTAGAAGTAGGCATTTGATGCAAGCAGAGCCAATCAGGTTCTACCTTAAAATTTGCTGAGGGGATAGAGGCTTAGATCCAAGCGGCAGCTCTCTCCCTGTCAGGCAGAGAAAAGCCACCGAGAATGACGCTAACATTTGCAGAGAATCAAAAGCATAAAACTAAGAAATGATCCTATTATATCATTTGAGCCTCTGGATCAAGGTGGGACAGCTTTACATTTAAACTCATGGAGTTGATTCCTATCACTTGCAACAGAAAACCTACAAACTAATCACCGTTCAAATTTTTTGCTGCTTTATCATGCTGTTCCTCACTCCTTTATCCTATTTCTTCTAAAAATAAGTTTAAAAAATTTTAGGGAGGCTGTTTCTTATAGTATTCAGGATCTTCTAATTTAAAGGCCTCTATTCTCGTCTTCCTATTTCTCATATCCCTAGATAACTTGAAAAAATGAAGAATTAAGAAAGCCACAAAGTTCAGTAAAACAAAATTTATCAAAATCTTGCTAGTTCTGCCCTTCTTGATAGATGCTTTCTTGATATATATCTATATCTATCTCTATATATCTATATATCTAGATATATATCCTCTGTCTCTGTTCTCTTACCTCCACTTCACCATTTAAAAAGTTAAATATATTTTGTATATAATCTGTTTCACTACTCTGTCCATATGATTAAAAACACAATAGTTTTAATACTTCTCTTAAAACAGGAAACAAAAATATCCTTCCCACTCACAGATGACATAAAAAATGGAAGATATTTTTAAATGTAAAGAGATTATTCCAGTAAAAAAAAAAATCCCCAAAAATAAAACAGAGAAATAATTGCTCCAGATCTAATAGTTTTCTAACAAGTTTAGCTATCATACAAATAATTTCCAGTACATATAATATTATACAACAAATTAAATGGTAGCCTGGAGTAAGGCAATGCATCTATCCCAAACATAAACTACCAATGAGGAAAAATTTGCCTCTTTGATGAAGATTGGATTCCCATTAATAATGGCTCTAGGATTATTCTCATCTCTGAAAATAGAGTGTTCTGGGGAAAAAAAAAAGACTGCATTATTCTCAAAATAACAAAGGCAAAGAGTAAGTAACTAAACTTATTCTAGACCAGCGACTTTTAACCTTTTTATCTCAGAGCATATACAAACTAATTACCAAAATTTTGTGGCATACCAGAAGTATATCTTTTGCTGATCTGACAAACAAAATAGGCACAATTTTGATTCATTCACACCAGAAGGCTATTGTTGTGTTGGCCACTGTCACTTTTTACCAATCTGCGGGAAAAGATGGTAGTGCCCCTAACTAAATAGTTAGGTATTGCATGTTCTAAAAAGTTGTGCAGCACACTGGTTGGAAATCGCGGCTCTAGACCAATGTTTCTGTTCCCTGTCATAACACAAACCCTCCGACTGTGTTGCCTTTGACTAAGGACCCTCCTGTCCATTTCACTGACCTTGTATGTTGTGAATTTCACTGACTTTGTATATTTCAGTAACAGCTGGCTTTGGGATTACTAGGATAAGTATGGTTTTATTCCTGGAATCTTTATAAAAACTTCATTTTGATGTCTTTTTTATAAAGAAAGCCTAACCATGATCTAGCTGTATGGATCCCATAAGACTTTGTAATAAAGGACTATGGGAGACTTGAAATCAGAAGATTGAGGTTTAAATCTCTATTCTACTACCTACTTAGTATTTGAATTTGGTCATGTCAAAATTTCTGAGTCTTAAGTCTTTCATCTGATAAATGAGATGAAATCTAGGTGACAGAGTTATTGTGTGAATAAATGATTCAATAAGTAAAAATATGTCTTAGAAGATACACAGTGTGATACAAATATTGGTTATTTATATATGCATAGTACACATACATATAGTTGTATGGTTCAAAAGAAAAACTTTGTAGAAGGCTAATTTCAACTAAATGCAAAAAGTTTTGAGATTATCTTGTCTAGCAGTGGAATGGGCAAAGGCAGAACTGAAGACTTAATTTACAGTCGCAGGTAGTACAAAGAAAAAAAAGTAAGGTATATTCACTCACCAAATGAATGAACTGAACATGAAGGCAGTAAGTTGCCCCACCATATGAATGGCTATACTATACAAGTACCTTCTCTTGCTCCTAGTCACTGTATTGTCCTAAATATCTGTAAACAACTCTAGGCAATCAGAAAGACAAAAATATACCCAGTTGGGCAATTTCCTTTTCAAATTATTCTTTTATTACTGTATGATGCATGGTAATTTATTTGTCCACAAATAAAGACTGGGCCACCACACCCTTGAAAATGCCACATTTATAAAAATCTGGAAATACAATTTATATTCAGTTAGAAGTAGCTCTCCAACGGAGACAGGCCAGAGTTCATGTTTTGCCACCAATAAAGACCTGAAATTGAAATGCAATTTTTCTAGCTGAAAATCATTTAGCAAAGGCCCAAGGAATCTTTTCTACAATTGAAGCAGGTAAGTCAGTTACAGGTGAGAGTGGACTCTAAGAATCATGGCTCCAAATTTCAGCAACGGACCTATCTAATCTAATCTAATCTAATCAATACATATTACTCTATCTCATTATAACTGAAATGTCTCTGCAGACAAAAGACATTTTTTCCCCTCCAGCTAGCTCTTTTAGGTGCCAAATTGAAGATTAAATTGTTCATTTCATTCAGAGATTTCAAAGAGGACTTCCTGGATAAGTTCCTTTGAAATGCTGCCTTAGCTGAGAGTATACAATATTTTGCAGAGACAGTGATTTCTTGGCACAGAACTTTCAGCAGCATCATTTAGAGTAAAAATCATTAATTTCTTTCCTCCTCCAACAGTAAGGATATTGCCCTATAGTGTTCAAGTAAGTTGTAAGGACTCTCTGATTTTCATTCTCTCTTCAGGGCCACATCGTGCTTTTAGGTGCTCCCTCTCTTCCTTACATAGAGGGGAGGCCAGCTAACCGTAAAGCTGTGCCAAGTGAATCACATTAGTTTTCCCATAGGCTTCCCAGTATGGGTTTGAGATGCACAAGATTATACAGCTATATGGAGAAACTGAGTCCCAGGGATGTTAAATAACTTGCTTAAGATTACACAGCAATTGGCAGTAGCAGTACTGAGACTTCAGAACCTGAGTCCCTCCAAAGTCTGCATTCTTTCCCTCTCACCTTGCCACCCGGCAGCTTTGATGCGTGACACAAAGATGACTGGGCTCAGCCGGTTCAGGCAATGCATCGATCTTCCTCTACCGAACGCACTTGCAATCCACTCTGAATCGAAGACTACTTTTCAGTCTATTCACAGAATCTCGTTCCTTTTAATATTAAAGTTTTTTTTTCCCCTTTGAGGCGACTAACCCTCACACATCCTTGTACTGATGAGGTTTGAATCCTGCTTATGTGACTTTAGACAAGATACATCAGTTTCATCATCTGAGGAATGGAATAAGGTTTTGCGAGAACCGTGAGCCATCATTCGTGTGAATCACCCAGCACAGTGCCTGGAGCACAGTAAACCTTCAATTAATGTCTGCCATTATTATTACTACTATCAATATATTACTACTAAAGATTGTTTTCTAAAAGCTTATCTTTATCTTTTCCTATTTCTATTTATTAGGCTTTTCATTTTTGTTTTCCTCATTTATATATTAAATTGGAATGGATGGTGCTTAATTCAGTAAAGTGGTTGGTATAACAATTGTATTTTCTATAGCATTCGACAAAATTGTCTGCAAAATGGGGTCACTGGCAGCTGGCACTTCCGAGAGAAGTAATTAAGGTTTGTTCTAAACAATCCATTTACTTTTTTGCTGATTCTATATAAAGCAGGAACAAGAGAGTCCTACTGACTGTGTTGTAAGGCTCAAGTTTTTCTTCTAAAACCTGTCACTTACATGTAATAGGACACTCATTTAGCAAATTATTTATACATTTTAAATCACAGATGGCCTCATTTACAAGAGAACAAAATAAAATGAAGAAAAAGAATGCTGCTCTTTATCAGGATATTATTATAGGAAACTTTAAAAATTGTAATTAAAAATTCTAAAAATAGTGAATGTAGAATGCATGTTCCCTACTGCAAAAAAAGTAGTTAAAATTTACCTCAAAAAAGAAAGGACTATTAACTTTGATATTCTGTTAATACATATAAAATCCTAGGAAAAATAAAGACAAAAGGGACAGAAATGATAAGGTGCTTGAAAACAAAAAATGAATCCCTTAGAAACTTCTAGTCAAAAATGATTTATTTATTGTTACAGTGACTAAAAAAATATTTAAGGATTTCGGATTAAAAAATATTTTTAAAATTTCTGATTAGTGTTCAATGACATGGGGAAAATGCTTATGATACATTCAATAAATAGAGGGAGAATGGGTAAGTAGAAAGCCAGAATATACTAAAGAAGAAAATATACTAAAATATTAGCAATATTAGTTTGAATGGGTAGCTGGGCAATATTTTTTTCTTCTCTTTGCTTTTTCTATTCCAACACGAGGAGGGCAGGAGGGCAGGCAGGAAAGGTTTGGGGAGAAACAGGGTGCCGGAAGGGAAGATGGAGCTGGCACCGCAGGCAGGGCACTGACCAGGGCCACAGACCTAAACTCCCACCGCTGAGCCCTCTCTAAGGTGACCTGGCAGGGACAGCCTCTCCAAACACGACTGGCAGGAGGGGGACGTTTCCCCATGAGGGTGTGCACATTGGAACCTCACTGCGAAGCCAAAAAGTGCAGCGCCTTTTTCACCCTGACCCAAAAAGCAACCCAAATCATTGTAACATATAACAGGGTTTGCTGAATCCATACTACTTCAGCACGGCTTTTCAATATTTACTTTAAAAAACACCAATGTCAACAGTTCAAAGAACGTAGCCCACACAGACGTGACTGCCCTGAAACAGCATAGTTCCTTTCGGGCTGAAATTAAATGAGTAACACCCTACTCTTCAGGGCTGATTACTTCTGACCTGTGCGAACTCTTCCCAGGCCTTTGACGCTTACGTATTTTGAATCTTTAAGTCCAGCTTGTTGCTGATTCTTCCAGTTTCACCTTCAGCCTTTGATAAACAGAGATGTGTTTGCGTCACGGCTCTTCTGCAGTGCAGCGTTCTGCAGGATGCTGCCTCTGAATGAATGAGTCTCACCACCACACTTTCATTGTTCTAACCAAGCCTGGACTTAGCGTCCTGCTGCTGTTGGTTTATATTTTCCAACTACAGAGCACATTTTCACGATATTAAAAAATATGCTAATGAATCACTTCAACACTATTTACTGAGAGCCTACTCCAAACTGAGGATGGTGTACAAAATGGCACACTGAGCTATTTTAACATAATGGTACATGAAGCCTTCTTTCTCTGTCTTAAACCTTTACCAGAAATATCAGGGACTAATTCTGCCGAGGGTCTAGAGATCAGCATCAGATTTCAAAATTGTTTTCTCTCTCAACAGTATTGCGACAAATGGAAATGTAAACGGAGAGATTCATTTCAGTTCCCTAAATCTCTGGAAAACCAAAAGAAATTTTTCTTCCATTCCATAATTACTCTGCTGTGCTTAAGGATAGCATCCATCACCCCATTAATGATAGCATGAAGGGTTCCAATTACCAGTTTCAATAACTTTATTCAATGAGTCATGCAGGAGAGAAATTGTTCCCAGAAAAAAAAAGCACACCAAAAAGAAAAGCCTATATTTGCTCTTGCATAATAAACACTCAAATATATAAGGCAAAGGACATGATTCCTTAATGCTAGTTAAAATCTGTAAAATTATACTAATCTTCCTACAAGTAGAATTAAATAGCAAATGTCCCGAACTCCCCAGAGGGATTATCATTTTGGAGTAGGTAATGAGCGTTCTTAGAATTCACAGGAAGCCAATTTAGCCCTTCCCAGAGTCGCATTTCCTGTTTGATGTTACTGGATTGTGGTCATCAATCCAGTTGAATGATGCTTTATCTAGCTAACACACAGTCACAGCATTATACTTCATGCACTGAAAAAGTATGCTTACATTATATTACAATTCTGGTACCACCAGCCTAGAGGGAAAGGCTCTGGGTCAAACTGGATCTACTTCAGCAGATTGACAAAACAACTCCAGTTGCCAAAAGTACAGACCTTCTTCTTTTTCAAGGGCTTCCTACCAGGCCAATAGCCAAAGGAAACTGTTCCTTAAACACTCTCCAGGTCGGAGCTGAATAATTGGGAACATTTATTTACTGAAGAGCTGAGCAAACTGAGAAAGAGCTTTAACTATAA
Source organism: Tonatia bakeri (assembly GCA_004024845.1). Taxonomy (NCBI): domain Eukaryota; kingdom Metazoa; phylum Chordata; class Mammalia; order Chiroptera; family Phyllostomidae; genus Tonatia; species Tonatia bakeri. Next base: position 172,753 of record PVIA01000286.1, on the reverse strand, counting down.
AGAGCTGAAATAAGGGAGAGAAAGACTGTAGTTTTAAGTTTTATTTTTCAAGGTCTAAATTCCCCTGTTGAGTATCAGAATTTCATGCTATGCTATTCACAATTTATAAGTATGAAAACTATTTTTACTAGTCATTGCTAATAATGCCTTCAGTTCCCCTGACGTAGCACCAGGCACCAATCAGTCTAACGGTTGCAGAACTCCACAAGCACCAAGCGCATTTAATATTAAATAGGTGAAAACTAATCTGAGGTCTTACCTAGGGACTAGCTCTCAAACATTTTCATAATTAGCCAGTTGCTATCCAATTTGAATTAAGGGCATCTATATATAGTTTCCTTACTGCCTCATAGCAGACTGTATACTAGAACCGAGGAGCTTTGGAAGAGAGGCCCCAGACAGCTGGGTACCATGCCTCAGGCAGTTGCTGAAGGCATCAAGACACTTAAAAAAAAAAACAAAACATAAACTGCACAATGTTCTCTACTGCTCACTCAGAACTAGGCCTCAGAGGCTATTCAGTTATTTTACAACATTTAAAGGCAGTACATTATCCTAAAACTACCACGTGTGTGGTATCTTTCATATCCAGATTTATCTTAGGGGGCCTTTCTATTCCAAACGGCAAATACCATCCTGCATCCAAAAAACTTGACATACGGTTCCTCAGTAACTGCACAGGGTAGCAGTGAACACAACCTTCAGAAACAGACATGGTCTTGGGTTAAAAACTAGTGAAGAGAATATTTAAATATACTTACATGAAGAAGTATTTGCTCCTTCAGTTGTTACTGATATTCTAATGGGAGACTCTATAAGACACAAAAGTGGAATGATGCTTTATTGAGTCATGCCTCTTAGATTCTGACATTAGGAGTTGGCCTGGCTTGGGTATCATCTAGGAGAAGAGGACTAGAACACAGTGCAACTGAAAAGCTGAAGCATTTCAAAGTCAAAGGAAAATATAGGCAATATTCAAAGACCACAAAGGAGTATTTCTGTAGTCCAGATCCAAAGACTTTTGAAAGAGGAGAAAATGGAGTGGGTCTATCTGCAAAGATAACCCACACAAAATGCCATATGCACTTCCTGGAAATGTTCTAAACAGAGCCACACTCCAGGTGAGACAGACAATTCCTTTGCTGACGTGTGTGGTCTTGACCTTTAGAAACATGAAACGGAGGAAAATAATCCCCGTATTTAGTGAGAATGAAAGTCAACTTCCATGCATAGAAAAAATTAAAAATAAGAGAAAAAGAACGAAAATATTTTCAGGCAACTTGGTCTGCATAAACATCCTGAGCAAACACTGTGCTGGAGAAGCGCTAGAAGAATTACATTAGGATGCAAACAACACATGCTAAACAAGTCCATAATACAATCACTGGGGATGCAGTAGAAAGATTCTCTTAGGTCAAAAGGATAAGGGAGGAAACCCGGTATGTAAGTACAGACCTGCATAAAACATAACTCGTGCAGCAAAGAAAGCATGGGACCTAAGGGTCTTTATTAGTAAGAAATAAGAGCAGCTTACTATCAAAGAAAGATTGAAATTCAGCATCCAGAGAGTTATAAAGATTCAAGTAATATATCAGAAAATAAGTTACGGTCTAAATTCCAAAGACAAGCACCATGTAAATTTAAAAGCTCAGGTTTATAACAACATCTACTAGCATTGGACAATTAAGTCCCTACATAAAAAAAAAAAAAAATCCCTGAATGAAATGTGAAGAAATTCAAATAACTCAACAATTCTTTTCTTTGGATCTCTCTTTCCCTCCCTCCTTTTCTTTCTTCTTCCCTCCACCCTCCACCTCTCTCTCCCTCTCAAAAGTAAGAAGATCCTCTCAGAGTCCAGGATCATCCTATCCTACAATGCAGATACTTATACCTAAGCAATTACCCATGAATATGTCCTAAATATGGCCAAAACTGTCTAGGATATTGAGAAATTTAGCTGTTATGATTTTAACAATGGCTTTGAAGGGAAGGTTAAAACTGGTGAAGGGAAGATTTTAAAAAAAGATTGTGCTGTGTCAGATTATATGGCCTCCTATAGGTTCAACAAGGTACAGGCCATAAGATATTTATATATATATAAATAAATAACTTTAAATACGGAGCAATGGAAAGAGTACTGAGCATGAAGAATCCACTTTTCTGAGCTTACTGAGCTATAAGACTTAACATTCCTAATGGTCACTTGTATAATAAAGAAAATGTTTTCTCATTTGTATAATGAAGAAAAACAATGTCTTGTTCCACGAATCTGTTGTCATTACTGAATGAGATGCAAAAATCTTTGTAAACTGTAAAGTATCAGGAAAAAAGCCAGTTATTATACTTTTGAACTTAGTTTTAGTTTTGTATCTAGGTCTGCAAAAACTTGCTTCCAAACTGAATACAAATTTTTACATATTTTAAAGTTCTGTTTCCTACAGAATTACAGAGGATAAGAAAAAGTAAAAAGAAATCAGAGTAGATTCACTCAATACACAACTAGTGGAGAAATGGATGACTTGTGACGATACATGCATTAGCACATTTGAGTTGTAAGTAGTGAGTATCTGCTCAGACTGTAACTGCTCTGAACAAATATTATAGGCAAGTGAGGAACAAACAAAAAACGACAATGAAGTCAGTGGTGTGTTTTTCAAGTTTAGTGACCCACACCTGATCATTAGGTGCCTGGAGGTCAGATGTCAGACACTGGCCATCATCCAGGAATAAACTAGGAAGGATGAAAGAGAGCAGAGGCGGCTAAGAAGAGCACCTATAAAGATATAAAACCCGAATTGGTAACCAGATGTCTCCTTTACTGTACTAATGACACTAAATTGTATCTAGACATAGATTTCTCTTCCTCATGCATGCCTCTCAGGCCCAAGTTCAGACTCCTTTTAGGAAAATCCAAAAAGGCAGAATGAGCTGGAGGAAAATATTGGGGCAGAAAACAAGCACGGCTTAAATCTGGATGCAGAAGGGGTTCTGATTAGTAGAAGGAGCAGCCAGCAGTGATGTCTGTCATTCTGGTTAGTAACATTGGTCGAGCTGATTTGCCTTACCTGAAGACACATATGCCCTTTCAGTTGAGGCTGGCATGCCAGTGATGATCTCTGCAAAAAAGAAAAGGTGATAGGATATTATGATGTACAATCAGGAGGCCGGGAACCAGTTCCACAGCCTGCCTTCAACCTAAAACTGAGTAAAAAGGAAGGAAGTATTGCAAGGGAGTGATGAAAGCAGGGTTTATGCACACAGAGTGAAAAAGACAAAAAAAAGAGACCGTCCAGATATGCAGTTCTCCTTTCTTGAGCAAAGAGCATGAGATGAATGGCGCTAGAATAATTAGGAAGAATTCGCTGCCCCCACCGGGGTCAGGGAAGGACAGTATATGACACAGATGTTAAGGACTTCTCCTCAGAGAGGAAGGCAGCAATAGCAGGGCTGAGAAAATCAAAGCTGGAGTCAGAATTATTAAATTACATCTCTTTGGAGAATTCCATTTTTGTTCAAAAACAAACAGGCAATGTTTCTACTTAGGATTGGTGGAAAACATCAAATTCTGGCATTGAACTCTATATAAAACTGACAATAATAATCAAGATTGGGTGCCTTATTATATGATAGACACTTCAGCTACCGAGGGCAGGACATAAGGAGGCATCTCCCACCAGAAACAAAGGAAGTGAACACTATTGTTGTGGGAATTGTGAGAGTCTTGTTCAAACTCTGACTTGCGTTCTCATGACCTTTATGATGAAAGAAAATGATTACACTAATTCATTCTGCTGTTAAGATGTAATTTTTTCAGCAAGGTATTGTTTCATAAAGCCTTCATAGCAAGGTGTAGATATGCAATGGTGAACAGATTCAACATTCGCTGTGTGTATAATCATTGCTATGGCTGGTTGACTGAATAGTATTTTACTATTTACTAACCAGGACAAAACAATTAGTTGAATCTGTTATGATTTATTATATATACATTACAAAAGTTACCAGATTCTACTAAAATCCTAAGCAGGTCAATTATGCTATCAATTACATAGCCTGTTAATCAGGGAGTCAGAAATGTTCACAATCAATAGAATCATCTTTAAACACAGATATGACCATTTAGGATTTCCATGGCAGGACTAGTGTAATAGGTAAGAAATATTCATCTAAGTGGCAATATTTCTTCAACCTGAGAGGGTTCTCCAGAGATAAAAGGTTTTGTGAAACTGGAAGGAAAAATGGCATGTGAGATTCAGCAGGAAGGCTGATGAGTGAGTGTCAGGTTGAACATGAATATATGAAGATCAGAAATATACCTTCAGTAAGACCAAATGTGTCTTTCTCATGTAAATTAAGTGTGGATGGTCCTCTCTAATCACGCATTAGGAAGACAAACCATTCAAGGTGTGAGACCATTACCAAGTCACTAAAGTTGCCTACCTGGGTTCTTATATCCACCCAAAATGGGACAAAGTGAAAGAAACACGTGTGTGAGGGTGTATGATATCCTTTGGACCTTCTCAAGCAGCAAGCATTAAAGAGCATATTCTGAGCTGGTAATATGGCAATATCTGTTTCTGAAGTGGCTACAACTAGCTTTCTTCGTTTGGGCTGTAGAAAACAAAATTGCTCTTCTTTGGGGAAAATTTAATCTGCGAGAAGATTTATAGCACTGGTCTATCTTTATGAATATCTAGAAGAAAGTCCACATTCCCAAGCAAAGTGCCCACAGGAGGCGCAGTGCCTCCCCATTCTGTCCTTCAGGAGGCATGGATGACTGACAGCCAGTGAAGAAGTGAGCTCAGGGTCACAAGACCTGGGCAAGCGTCCCAATCCCAGCATGAATCAAGACTCTTCACATTTATTTTTGACAAACTAAGTAATTGGTCACCATGACCTTCCAAGAAAAAAATCAGAGCTGTTTTATCTTCTGCATAAAATATCTCACGTTAGAGGAAAGGTTAACCATAACGTTTCCTCTTTTAACCAAATGTTACATTAAAATACCAGAACAGGAGGTTACTACAAAGATGTATCTATACAGAGACAACTTAAAATAGCCTCCATTCCTATAATTAGATATTTATCCTGGAGACCTTTAAAAATATCTGTAATGATTATAGTTCTAATAAAAATCTTCTGAATTGTCTTGGTGGAAATACAAGTCCAGAAGTTATATACTTCTATACTAAAAGAGTCTTGCTAACAAGAAAAGTTAATCTTTTCATTAAAACTACTTAGCAAGCATTTTTATGTGTAGAGTTTTTATTTTGGTAGAATTCATAGATATAGAAAACAACCTATTATTATAAGCAAGATTAAAAATAACTTTATCTGAAATTATAGATTTAAAAAATATTAAATCCCACAACCTCCTTGAAGTTTAAGAATCGTATTTTCCCGCAGCAATTTGAAAGGTTTGTTAATTTATAAAAGACATCCCCTTCATTAGTGCAAAATAATGAGGACTTAAAATCACTGTTCAGAAATTGAACACAACAGACAACTGAGCAACTTATGCTGAGCAGGCAAGTAAACATAATGAACATCAGTGTGTTTGTAATGTTTGAATGCTTTTTTAATGAATTGGATCATTAGATCATCTGGCCTCAAAAAAAAAAGTTTCAGTGTCTGAAAATACATCTTCTAGAAAGCAATTTTTCTAATCATTATACATGCATGACTTGTTTGAGACTTCACCAAGAATGTAATACAATAAATACAGCAATTTAGAAAAAATACACATGTATATACTATGTACAAACATATATATGATGTTTCTGTGTGCACTGAAACATCAAATCATGTGGCTCTGTTATTCTAAACCTATAGGCCAGTGTGCATACAAAACATTCGATCAAGTATCTTTTTTAAAGGTTTAAGATGGGCACACTTATGTATCCGCACTGGTAAAGATGACTTCAGGAACATCTTTGAGTGTCTGAATTCTTGCTCATAGTGAGTGATTTCATTAAACCAGCAGAGAAATTTTAGAATTAATAAATGATATAGAGACAGGATAGATACTATGCATTAAACAGAAAACTCTAGCCCTGGCTGGTGTGGCTCAGTGGATTGAGCACCAGTCCACAAACCAAAGGGTTGTGGGTTCAATTCTCAGTCAGGGCACAAGTCTGGGTTGCAGGCGAGGTCCCCAGTGTGGGGTGTGCAAGAGGCAACCACGTATTGATGTTTCTCTCCCTATCTCTCTCCCTCCCTTCTCCTCTGTCTAAAAATAAATAAAATCTTTTAAAAAAGACCATTTTATTCCACTAACACTAGCCTTCTTGGGACTCCCACCCAATGTGCCATACATGGAGTCTACCACACAAATTACTGAGCAGGTCTGCATGCTTCTCTGTGTAACTCCAGGCTAGGCACCAACACCGTAACGTGTGCACCAACTCTGTCAACTGGGACAGAGAATGAGGATAACCCTGTTATGCACGTGAGACAGTTTTTTTAAAGGACCAATTGATATATTAATCAAATTTCATAAAAATAATATTTTTCTGCTTTTCACAACCGAAACAGCTATTTTATGGCTATGAGTCCAATTGCTCTTATGGGATCTTAAATCTAACTCAAATAATTTTTCTCCTGATTAAATAAAAAAAAAGAAAATCTAGTAGAAGATATGACTGATTCATTGTATTTTTCCTGCATTTATCTTTCAAAAGGCAGCAGTATTTAATTAATTTGAAAACCAGCTAGGTCTATTATTCTCTTCCCTTGTCCAGTGCCCAGGAGTTTTCATGGAGCTTCTTAGATAAGAATTAATTGCTAAATAAAGGTTTCCTACACACAAACCAAGCCAAATAAAAATAAACATATAGTGTATGGGCTTTGGAAACCTAGTGTTTGTGGTCTTTTAAACTGCCATATTTGAATTCATAAAAGGAATCATTGGTGTCCACCATGTAATGAGGACTCCCTTCGTGAGATCCTTCTTTATGTGAAAATTCAAGTGGACTTTGTTAGGTGTACATAATCCCAGAACCAATTAGCAGCTTGTATAGATTTAGATCTGTCTACTGTAGGACAAGTTCTTTTTTCCACATAAGGTAGGGATTAAAAGGCATTGGAAAGGCAGAAAATATAAGTTTCTAAAAAACAGCTTAGCAAACTGACTGACTATGTGTATATTATTTTCTAAATGACTGAAAATAATGGAAATATCATTGTTTCCCTCAAGCATAAAATGATCGAAGGGAAATTTCGTGGGGTTTTTTCAATCATTTTATTTATATCTAGTTGCTAATCGAAGTGGATTTAAATAATGAGTTGCATGGCAGAAAGTTCTGAATATTGAAAGAGAGACTTTTATGATATGCTAATTTTATTCTAATAGCTATAGAGCTGTCTTAAAGGGATTAAACATAGTGTCACACAGCAAGGTCACCTTGCTACATTTTTTCCCCTTTTTTCTGGAAAGAAAAGTAAATATTCTCCCTTACATGTCTTTTCGAGACCCCTGCCATCTCTCCTAGAATCTTATATAAAAGTATATTCTAAAGATATTGGCTCAAAGAAAGCATCTGTGTGAGAGTTTAAGAAAATCACAAGGAATCTTTTGCATAGGATGGTATTAGGGTCATTAGCTCCAGAAACACACCAGGATCTCTCAGCAAGGCTACCTATAAAGCAATTCTCAAACCACAGTTGTGTACTTACTAGAAAAACATGGGAGAGGAGCCTAAGGCAACATAAAACAAACAAAACTATTGATATTTTATAGAAACATAAATTAAAATCTTGAGGGAGTTCTATATAATATTTGGATAACATTCATACCTCTAAGACTTCTTTTCTAGGACCCCCAGAGAAAAAGGAATTCTCCAGAATTCCACTCTCCCAGCCCAAGTCAACAGTCAATACACGTTAGGAAGACACGGCTGAGCCAGGTGGCAGTTTATCACCATGGTGGAGTGTTCTTTTTCTCTCTGAGACGGTGTTTCCGTGCGACCTTTGCCCTTATGCCCAGGGAGACGGGGATGTAACAACAGAAAGTAGTGCCTCGGGTCCCACAGTGCTCAGACCCAAGCTGGCTTCTATGATAATCGGCCTCGATCTGGATGTGACCAATTCACAGACGGCAGTGGAAGAGGGCGAAGGACCAGAATGTTACATGTTTTCCTTCCGGTCACACTATAACCAAGCGCCCGTGGTGCCGTGAGAAGAGTCTCCCAGCACACGCAATGCGCTGGCCTGCTCGGTCACGGTGCCTGCCAGGCGTGGGCTCCGATGCGCTGCACGGCCCACCCACCGCCCCCGAGGACAGGGGTGTTTCCAGGCAGCCTAGTTTCTGGCTTCCTTCTCCTGGGCTGGGCCCATGGGGGGCACTTGATGAGAAGGCAAATAATTTGTAAGCTCTCTAGGTCTTCCCATGTGGTCTGGTACAATAATCTCGACCAATCAGTTTCCTGCTAGGGAAATTTGACTTGGGAACTAAGGAACCAATCATAGAGAAGTTAAAACTGACAGAATGCCTTAAAAGGAGCCACGAAGAAGACGATGGCCTAGCGGGGTGATATCTGGTCAAAGTGTGGGATTATGAAGAAGCGTAGTTGAAAGCACGGGAGATAAGAAGATACAAGAAATAGCAGAAGAGTCCAGAAGTATCTGAAGCACATGAAAGGCAGCAACAGAGAAGAGCCAGACTCCCCTTGTTTACATCCTTAGAGATGCCCCGGACTGAGTTTTGTCTGCACCAGGCCCCATTCTAATGAATGTCTACTTCTTCCCCTTGGAATCTCTTTCTCCTTATGCCTCGCACCATCCCTTCAGTTTTTATTTTTTACAAACCAAAGAATCAACCTGAAACACTGGCAAACACACCACCAGGTATAGAGCAAGCTACACTGGACCAGGAATTAAAGGAATCTGGGTTCATGTCCCCTTGCACAACCCAACATCTTCTGATGCTGAATGTGTCTGTTTCAGACACGGTCTAAATCCCCATTCCTTCTTAAATACAATGAGAGGGATGGATAAGGGTTAACTCATCCTAATGTTCTAAGAAGGAAATAAAGATAAGACCCCCTCACATGGTAACTGAGATCCTTCATTCTACCTCAGATGCTTTAAATGGCCCACTCCCTAAAGAATTTTAGTTGGTTGTTCAAGAACGGCCTTCTTACAATATTCTATGAAGTTCTCTTTATTCTTGTCAGGTATTTATTATCAAAAACATTCCTACTTTCATTTCTCTACACTATAGTTGGTCAATAATAAGTATACAATATTGAAACTGATTCTTGAATGAATACACAAAAAATGATGTTTCTTCTATGAAAGGTAAAAAGCCGTATTTTTTAGCTTTTGGAACCCCCATTAATGGAGAAGGCAGCCTATGAGTTTTTTCTGGAAATCTTATAGTGTTAAATAATTCACTGCTTAATCCAGTGAAAGAGAAAACATGGAATAATTAATATAATACCAGTGAAAGCACTCAGTGAGACCATGACACTTACTCTAATTTTATTTTCCTGGGAGTTCATGGTATGCATAGCTTCACAAATCCAATCCAAGTGTCGAAATAATAATTCAATAGCGTTTACCACAAGCAGACACACTGAATCAAGCAAGTCAGGGACACACTGAGAGTAAGTGATTAAACAGGGTTTAATAGGAAAAATAAGCTGCTAATGTTAATTTATAAATTTGTGTTTCAAGTAGCATCCTCTAAAATTCTACAGGGGTAAAAAATAGTGGCGAAAATCTATTACTTAACCTGTGCTGACTAAGAAGTAAAGTGATGTTATATTTACTCACATAAATTTTAAATGGCTTTTACATTTCTAAACTATAAACACAGCTTCTAAAAATAGTAATGGAAACTACTTTTCACTGTCATCCTTCACTCTCTGTAGAGGGAGGTATTTAAAATGAAAGTAATGAACTATGATTAGACTGCGATAGAGCAGTTTATTGGGAAATCCTGAGAAGACTAGGAATGAAGCTGAATTTTCCCAGCCCTTCCATATTTTTTCCCAGTATTTTAATTTTTTTCTTAAAAATTTTTTTACTAATATTCAAATACAGTTGTCCCCATTTTCCCACTACCACTTTCTCTCATCCTACCCATCCCCATCTCCCACCCTCAAAATCCTATCCCCTTTTGGCTTTGTCCATGGGTCCTTTATACATGTTCATTGACAACCCTTCCCCTTCCATATTTTTATCTCACTCCTTTCTATCCATCCTATTAAGTCAACTGACACAAACTATGTATACCAGTCTCCTATGGGAGTTGTCCATAAAAGTTATTTTTACTCTTCCATTTCGGGACTAGCATCTTTACATTATCACCTTATGAGATCAGGCCTTTGCAGGGACATACTTTGTCATCTGTCTATTGCCCAGAAGCTATGCAACGGGCTTGGTTTTATCACAGATGACAGGGCTGGCAAAGGCAGCGATGAAGTGCCATTTTCATAAAGAAAAAGCAGCACCTATTATTTCAAGAGATTTAGACGCTCGCTGCCAGCGCACTGTCAGCCTCTCTGGATGACTCCATCCAACGAAGGAGTGTTGGGGTGTACCGGACCAACAGTCACCAGCAGTGGGTCTTTCACTTTCCTCAGATAATGCAGAGATGTTGTTAGAGGGTAGGCGGCAACCGGTACCCCCAAGTCACTTGTTGAGCAAATGTCCCTGGGCACTGTTCTCCAGGAAGCAGAAGCTCAAACCTATACTCAGTAAAGAAAGGCTTTGCCTAGACTCTCCTAATTTCAGAATTAATAGGCCTAAAAAGAAAAAACTAATAGGCTTAACTTTTTACTACCTTGAGTCAGATGCACTACAAATACATCTAAGCACATAAGAATTGCCAAGACTAAGTGAAAATTGTATTGTTTACACATACAATGTATAAGCATCCACATATAATATATATATGTAAATATATACAGTATAAATTCTGTATATACATATGCATTCTGTAATAAATACACACACATACATACATATTCTGTTGCTGACAGAGCCAAAGACTTGACTGGCCTCCCCAGCTAATTTAATGGGAGGTACAAATCCTTCCTTTGAGTGGCCAGTCCTATCCTCTGTCATTCATGGCTTTAGCAAATCCTGTAAAAAAAAATCTGTGCATATTTCAGGTCTATATAAGCTCAGGGAGTAGAGCTTTCTGTAGAACATACAAGATAGTTAAAGTATATGGTTTTATTTGTTCACAATGCTACTTAACACGGCAGTTTATTACAAGTCTTACCACATATCCCGATTACTCCTCTGACAGACTGAGAAACAGTATGTAGTAGGGCATCTCTTACCATTCGAGTCCACAATGGTGATATTGGCAGAGGCACTGTCATTTCCTAACTTGCTGATCACTTGGCACATATATTCTCCAGAATCAGCCAGTGATGCTTTGTTAATGCGAAGTTCTGACTTCCTATAAGATTGGAACCAAAGTGCTGTTAAGTATATTTCACAGAAATACAATGATCATCAAAATATATTTCTCTGCAGTTTCAGAGTCCTCAAACTCCCCCTCCCCACTATGAGCACCACATTAAACACAGCTTCCCAGCACAGAGATGTATTTTACCAAGAGTAAAACTGAGACACATTGCATTGACGTTAAACCATGGGAATAGTTTTCATTTTATCACTCAGGTCAGGAATTTAAATGAAGTTTAATTTTTCTTTTCATTCCTTTACCACCACCATTATGCATCAGATTTTTTTTTCTCAGCTCAACTGGTAAATTTTCTTTCCTCTCTATTTCTAAATGTCACCTGCCATTTCAAAAAGGAAAAAAGTGTAAAATCATTTCTTGCAAATCTGGTGAGGGCAGACACTTAAGGCCAGAATAGATTAAGATGCTCTGCACCTCTTTTCTTACTGGAGTAATATCAGGAACTATGTTAATTCTGAATGAAAAGGGTTTATCACTTCCAAAAGAAAGGGAATCTGTCTCTTTCTTTAAGACTCTCATTGCTAGAAGCATAGTACCTCACAGACTGTTCTTGGTTATGGAATAAATACTCATGCAATAATAGCATACACTTGTATAAAACTCTGCGCAATAATCAATATATCCGGGACTCTCCGTGAACATGGGCAGCATTGCGATTGCATTTGTCTCTGGCCTACTGTTGCACATTGCCTATCATTTACACAGTCTGTATGATTTAAAACCTCAGAAACACTGGGATTGGCTCAGCATTTACTAAAACCTTTTATTCTAAATTTTTTCTATAACCATTTTTAATAGGATGAAGTTACTGTTACAACATAAAGCCTTTTAAAGCATCCTTGTATACTCAAGCCTGGTACTGACCACCTGGGCTCCCGAGAGGAAAACAACAGTGAGAAAAGAAGGCAGGAAGCAAAGACAGCAATTCAGAATTATATGCAAACCTCCCATAGATTACACCTTCACAGTTTTTTAGTGAATGTTCTGCTCACTTGCCACAAAATAGTATTAACTAAATTAGAATGATTATTCCAAATTTAATTCCTACTATTTTCCTCCAGTCTGTCAAACTGAACAGCCCACCCAGTTCCACATGTAAGCCTTGGGATCTTCCATCCTGGTGCTCTGGCCTCGATTTGGGACCCCCTGATGCTAATTATCAAGATATTAGCTGAAATCATCATAGGAAAACCACCTGAGTGTCAATTCCTTCACAAAACCTCCACATCCATGTAGCCAGAGCTGCTCTCTCCTTGGCTAAATTCTGACAGCTTTGCATACCTCTCTCATGACCCCACAGTGCCTGCAGTGTGTCCTATCTCTCAAGTCGGGACATGCACACTTTAAAGGGGGAGTCCATAATTTAACCTTCTCTGTAGCCCCAAGTGTGCTGTCTCGATATCACTGCATTGTCCGTGGTGCATCCTCAAACATTATTAGAAATATGTGTGAATACATGAAAAAAATATCTGGATACCCCCACTTAAGCTCTCTGCCAGACAGTGTTCCTCCCATTGGCTGTAGGAAAGGAGGGCACCACAGGAAGAGGGCAGAGACAGAAGGAGGTAGTCCAGGGCAAGGGCAGCGAGAGCCAAGCCAGCGTGCGGGTCGAAAATGAACTTCGTGAGCTGTGTGTGACTCAGAACAATGGCAACAGATAAACTTGAGAAAACAAAACAAAAACAAAAAAGTGTAGTTTGCTCAAATAAGTTTACAAGACATCAGGTTAAACAAAGGCAGGCTTCTGTTTTTTTGTTTTTTTTTGTTTTTTTTTTAAATCCTGCATGGTTTCCCAAAGCCCTTAATATTCAAATGTATTCTGACTCCCCAAGAGGGAAGTATATTATTTAGTTTCTCTCAAACTTGTTTGACCATGGAGTCCTTGTCATTCATATAGCTTATCTAATAATGGTCTACAGAACACAGTTGATAAGAAGTGGGCCTGATCTAACCAGGACATTGTTTATCTGTGCAAAAGGGGAAGACCCAAGGGCCATTTAAACAGGGATATTCACATATTAATCAGGGAGGTTATTCACGGAAAAGCTTCCCTGAAGTATATCCCTATAAACCAAAATAGATCATTTTGATGGCAAGCACCTTGGCAAGGAGATATTAAGATTTAATAATAAAATGTAACAGCTCTTAAAATTATCAAAATAAACAATATGAGGATATTTACTCCCTGTCAAGTTCTGTTAAGATTTAAGTCTGGTTTGGGGTATTCAAATCTAGTGCTTTTAAAATATATTATCAGCTATTTGTATACTTTGTTCATACATGACAAGTTTCCCTCGTGACAACCATGAAGGAAAATGAGAAACAATGTAACAAATGCTACAGTAAGCTTGCCCATTCCAAAGTAGCATACTTATCAGAAAGAATTTTCATTTACAACCATGGAACCACTAACAATAACTGACAGATAAATTACAAAGAATGTCAGGATTGGAATATCCTGGCTTTCAACACAGAATAAAAAGTGAATTCCTAAAATAAGATAACAGCATTTTCTTGGTTAAGTCCCAAAACTCTGAAATGAGATAATTAAACCAACATTTTAAGAATGTACAACACCCCAAGATTATTGCAATTCCAAGAATACTCCTAATTCTTATCTATCTAAATCTAGGAAGAGTCTTTTATGATATGTAAAGATTCTTTCTTGACCCTGTGCCATTATTATTTTAACTCCTGAATTGAAGCAAACTATAAGAAACATGGTAATCAAACTTATAGAACACAATCTTAAAGGGATGGTTCTTAAAATCAAAATTCTCCCAATAGACATGGGCACTGCTTTCTGGAATACTATTCAAAGTAATGTAAATAAATCTTATGCTTTAAAAAGAGAGAAAGAACATGAAAAAAGAATAAGAAAAATTTTCTATGCTCAAACATTGCATTAAACAAAATTAAATATATTTCTTTATAGTAGTACCTCGTAGTTGTTTCTATACAAATATGTGCTATTAATTTCTAAGACAGGCATGACATGTGCTAAGAAATCCTTTCTACCGAGATCACCCTTGGGAATTCTCCCACTGAACCTCAATGGGCCAAGACCAAGATTCACTTCAATCACCATAAGCCTAACACATACATTCAGGTTCAAAAATTGGTAGCAGAAATACAGGTTAAAAGATACATGCCTTAACAATGATATATACAGAAAAAAAGAAATTAGTCATTTGTTTAACATTACTCCATTTTAAACAAGTAATAAAATAGAAAAGAAAAAGAAAGAAATGCACTTCTTGGTCAAATCAATACAAAAACAACATAAATCAAATTGGATAAAAGTCTCAATACATTGCTCACAGGCTGGATCTCATCTAGAATATTGAGTTATGTTTTGAAGTGGTATTTGATGAAAAATGTCAATATCTAGAGGACCATAGAAGAGGGTGGTCAGAATTGAACAGGGCACAGAGAAGATTCTGTTAAAGAAACAAAAGTCCCACTGGCAGGCAGTTACAAACAAGACAGTGACGGCTACTCTAATACATTTCACGGCTGTCATCTAGAAAAGGAAATTATTTGGAGAAGCTCCTGAAGAAGAATTGCATCTTAGAGGAAAAAGAAGGCCTATTTTAAGGGAATGGGGAGCTTGTGAAAGAGTTCGGTTTTCTTCTTCGGAAAGGCGGAAGTCTGGATAACCACCTGTCAGGGATACTCTTAACAAGAATCCCTGTACGCAGAGAAAGATGAAATTAGATCAGTGGTTTCAGTCACTTTTGAAAAAAAAATCGTATTTTAAAATGAAAGCCTAAATCAGAGCCTCGTATTTAAAAATGCGTTAAAGAGAAAAGTGTTCAGGTCAAGGTGGTTGGCCACCCTTCTTTCCATTCACTGGAACCTTAAGACTCTCCAGGGGACCAAGGGAAAAAATACAGATCTAGGTGCTCGTGATTAGGGCGTCTTCAAATGTTCATTGTATATGTAACTATGAGATTCTTCAATCCTTGTGTCTTAAGACAAGGAATGGGAAGCACTATAGCAAGAGCATAGAAGTAAACAAACCTCTCTTGAAAATCATATATTGCAACAATTTGGGGCTTTGATAAGAACAGATACAACAGTTTCACTTTACTCTCAACAGGTCCCCATATACAGTCTGTAGGAAGAATGTTAACTTGTACAAAATTAGTGAAATTTCCTTCCAATCATAAAATTAACTTTTTGCTCTTTAATTGATGAGTTATCTGGGAATCTGGGAAGGCTTGATGTTTTGGTGGATTTTTGTTTTCTAAAAGTATCAAAAGAGTTAGTTTATATAAAGTGTTTAAAACAATGCTTGAAATGTGGTAAGCTTCTTATTTTTAATTTGTCTTTTTACCATTTTTTAAATTATTTTTTAGTGTTGTTCAAGTACAGTTGTATCCAAAAATATGGTAAGCTCCTGATAAATGTTAGCTGTTATCATAATTACATTCTACATTCCTGCAATGTTTAGATTTTTTACAATAAGCACCTTTGAGATCAGAAAACACAACATAAAAATAAATTAATACAAACTGATTTGTAAGTAAGTTTTAAATATTAATTTCCTTTTCTTCTTTTGTATGGAAATGCAAACAATGTTCCTTCCATAAGTGCTCACTAACAAGATGGATTCATTGTTCCAATATTTACTACCCCATTTTTCTTATTTAGCTAGATTTTTCCACTCTAGTTTCCATACCAAGACAACTTAAATATATAGAGGGGTCAGTTTATGGAATCCACTGTTATTTCTCTGATCGCTAAAAAATCATAAATGAGCTCTATGTATGCACATGTATGTGTGTGTATGTCAATATAGCTTCAGATGCCGTAGAAGTGACAATAATTATTACACTACATAGAACCCGGCACTGCACCAAATGCCTTGCATAAAGCATATGCAATAGGCACTTGGTATTCCCATTCTGTATGAAAGAATTTGAGATTTTCCCACATATAAAGTCAAAATGACCTCTCAGAGCTGCTAAGCTAGAGAAGAGACTGTGTGTTAACTTTTTCTGTTACAGAGAAAAAAGCCTGCCACAATTAACAACAGGAGAAATAAAATTTTTTAATGTTTAATTTGATCAAACGAAGAGAGCTGATTTTAAACAAAATTCAAAATGTAAGAGCAGAAACAAAGAGCTGAGACAAAACTAAGGGCACCCAAAAGCATGCACCGGAACTCAGCCCTCGATGTGGCCAGCAGAGAGCAGATACTGAAATGCGGCCAGTCTGACAGCCCCAGATACGGGCCTCCACACTCTGAGCTTTTCAACCAGTTTCTCGTCAGCATCATTCACCAGGCGGAGGAACAAGAACAAAGGCACAAGCAGACACAGACCACTGGGGCAGTTCCCATTTCTTTTAATTGGTCCCACACTTTGCTTTGCCAAATAAAACAAACAAAGACTCAGATGTGAACTCAGAATCATAGGAAGAACACGTAGGAATGCAGTTTATTACTAGGAGCAGGGGCAGAAGGGAGATAAGACTTTATATTACAAAATAATAAAAGTTGCATATTGGTTTGAAAGCTTTTCATAACACTAAGGGATTAAAAGGAAATTCTGGCTGCTATTAACAATCCAGATTATAAAATGTGAAAAAGAAACCTTAGACTGAGGACTAGAAAAGAGTCAATGTTTTCCTTAAATAAAGAGAATGGCAGAGAAACCCTAAACCTCACACTAAAATTCACCTCTGCTGGGTGATCACCATCTAAAGGTAAAGTTCTTTGCTTCTTGGCCTCCTTGCCAAGGTCAAGTATAGGAAGATGAAGCTTAAGTCAAACAACTAAGTAAGTAACCACTGCAGACCATTACTATTTTGAAGATCTTGGTAATAAAAAATTATACATATGCAGATAAAACTGAAAAATAAAAATGTTTTTATTTAAGGCTCCACTCTAGACAGGTTCCTGGCCCTGTGTTGTGACTTTATTGTAGATAGCAAAATCACAAGTATTTGTTAAAGGACATGTGACAGGGAGTCAGCCCAATTTCACACCTAAGTTTTATCATTCGTCAACATGAGTTGTCCAAGTAGAAACGCACTTCATTCTCAGGATCTTAATTTTAAGTGGGCATAATAATAACAGTAGCCATCCTCTTATACAAAGACACCTTGAAATAATAGAGCACCTTGTAAGTGTTTATTAAATTTAGATTCAGTTTGTTGTCTTAAACTTAAGAAAAAGTGACAAATCTAATTTTTTAAAAAAAGATAAAACTTCAGAAATTGATTGCCCAGTGCTGAAATCCGATAAGCTGATCATTTACCAAATAGCTGCCCACTTTACACAAGATGTTTTATTTTTAGATCAAACATGTCACATGTTCTTCCAAATATATAGTTACATATCTTGAATAAAATGTCTTTTTTTTTTTTCCTACTTAAATCTTTCCAGCAAAGCTATTGTTTAAAAGAAGCCATTCCTGAACATTGGCCTATCTGGTATAATGGGATTTTGTTAATATGTAGCCAGTGCTCTTAGCCGTCAGGATCTATGGAGCCAATATGAACATGCTTTTCTGAATACTAATGACACTTTCATACGTCATCCAAGCCATGTAGCAAATGGCTTCTTTAATGCAAAAAAAAAAAAAGGGACTCTTTCAAAACTGTCTGTAGTCTAAGCTGCTCACTTCTTTTTTGTTGTTGTTGTTCCTTATTTTCACATTATCTACCCAACTTCATTTACGTCTCTCTGGGCCTCCCCGTACTGATGCTTGCAGTCTGCAGACGCTTTGTTCTGTTCCTACAGCCTGGATAAACCTCCCCTCCCTCCCTGCCTTCCCCCTCCCCTTCTAGAATTTCTAGGAAGCCACCACTGTCCCTGACTGGGGCCCCTCCCTCTTCTGCATTAGCCTCTTCCTACAGCATCTCACCATTATTAGCACTGTGCAACTTAAAACTGACTGCTGCAGCTGTTCACATTTCTCTCCCCTCTAGACCGAGAGCAGGTCTTGTTCACCTCTGCATACCCAGCATCCACCCCAGGGTCCGATACACAGCAACTTGTCCGATAACGGGCAAAATTCCCATCCACTCACCCCCTGCTCCAATCAGCCTTCCAAACAGGGTCTGCTTCTGACTGGGATTCCTTCTCTTCTCTGGAACTGCCCACACGCTCACCCACCCCGCCAGGGGGACCCTCTCCCTGCAGCAGAGTCAAATCTGCCCTCTCACGGCTACTGCTGGAGCTCTCAGGGTCTCCCCCGCTTCTCAACGCCTATGGCACTTCATGTGAATGACCTACAGCTAACGTAGCACTTAGCTTTATTGTCTGATAGGATGTGCTAGACATTTCATGTCCCTAATTCAATCTTGACTTATGATAGAGTAGAATTTACTGCAATATAACTCATCATTTTCTAAAAGATCACTATTTGTTAAACTGAAGGGCTGCTTAACAATCCCGAAGCTCCCCAGGCCAACTGTGTTTTATCGCAGTATCAGTGGGACTCCTGTGTCTCATGGAAGTCTGAACGAGGTAATCTCTGTACAGTCTGATGACCCCCAGGTGTAAAGATATCAACCTACGGTGCCTCTAGGTCTCCATGGTTCCAGCAGAAACCCTTTCACAGGCACTTAAACATCATCAGTATCATCTGACAGACACGCAGAAATGAAGGGGACATTACTCTGCCTGGGAAGATAACTTAATTTCTACTAACTTGTCTATTTGATGAAAAACATAACAGATACCAAAATCTATCCAAAAGCATTTTTTAACTGCTCCATAAATATCATACTTATTTTCTCAATTTATTCTCTCTCTTCCCCTCCCCACATGCACGTGCTATTAAACACCACGTGTGCTCTTCCAAAGAGGGAAGGAAGCATTAAGAAATCCAAGAAACAGATTTGTCTTTCAGCTTAGTCTTACTAGTTGTGTGATTCAAGGCACGGCACAGTGCTTTCTAACCCTTGATTTCTTAGTCTGCAAGATTAGCTACCATGTGGTGGTTCAACTGCCCTTACTACCTATGGAAATGTCATAATAAAAAATATTATGCATAATAACACCATGACACTTTACAGTATTTTTTTGTAATCTCTAAAGTACCACCCCACTGTAGAGAGTGATACCCATTCTTTCCCCCATACTTTAAGTAACAAGACACAGTCAGTAACAAGAATGATCAATACAGTTAATAAAACCATGGAAACCAGGGAGGGCAATCCCTAACTATAGTTATTATAGCAATTAAACATTTGGGCAAAATGAAATGAAATTTACATTATCATCCCTCTGCTTTCTCTTGCTCACAAGTGTGTGACAACCTTCTGGTTGCTGTCCTATGAAATTGAAGTATGGGGGAAGATTCCTTCGTTGGTGCTTCTCTTACCACCCCTGGGAATTCCTGGAACCCTTCGAAGTATGAGTAAACTTTGAGCTTGGAACCATCATTCTACCTGCCACAGTGACTAAAGGATGTTTCTAAGCGAAAACCCAAAATACTCTTCGCTAATTTCGAAATGCAGTTTGATATTAGAAGGGAGATTTCTTAAATAATGAAATATTTATGAAGAGTGTAGGGATAAAAAAAAGGAGCATCACTTTAGAGTAGGTACAGATCCCACCTACCACAATGCTGTGGGAATCACATGAAACCCTTCCAAACATGGATACCTCAGGGAGGCTGCGAAAACTGACTATTCTTGCCACTCAGGGTTCCCTGCTTTGTGGACCTGCCAGAGCAGCGATGAAGGATAATACACTTGTCAGTTAAGATTTCTTATTAGGTACAATTTTACGTGTGCATTTTCTCACCTGAAAATAGTTCAAACTCAACCAATTACATTCTAACTATTTCTTTCTGTAAATCTAAGTAATTTGTTGAGCTATTGATAAATAATAAAATTGGGATTTTGTTTGCGTAATGCCTTGGTACTCTAAACAGCATCTGTCTTATTTTGAAATTGAACTTTGGGTTCTAACCAATCACTATCACACCAGCTACCATCAACCCCGTCTTCTCTCGCCCCTTCCTTCTGTCCACCCCCACCCTGCGGTTTTTCCACATCCATCCTTTCCTGTCCTCGGCCAGAAGTTCCAAGAACAAGAAACTTCAAAATCCTTCCTGCATAATGACACAATTTCTGGTCATTATGCCATGAAAATCTTTTCATTTATTGAATAGCGTGTTTTTGACAAATTTGTGTTTCTTTATTAAGCTGTAAGCATTTGCCTCTGCTGTTATATGTAGTAACTTACCCTGGCCTTTTTTGTATCTTGATGTTCTGTGGTTTGTTCTTTCGGTTTAATTCATTCCCATTCTTGAACCATTTGAATCTGAGAGAGGAATATTCAGAAATGGTCTCACACCGAAGCACTAGTTTAGAGCCTGCTGCAGACTCCTGGCTTCTCATCTCTTTCAATCGGAGAGGCAAGGCTGAAAAGAGAAAGGAAAAAAGTTTTAATAACCTGGTAATCTGTTGAAGAGAAATATCAATTTTGGGAGAGTTTGATCAAGACACCATTCCCAAAGATTTTACCATCTAAGAAAGAGATAGAAATAGGGGTGGGGGTGGGAGTGGGGGGTCGCCAGCCAAAATGTATCTCAACTTAAAGATTAAAATGCCAAAACAAAATACACTGGGGGGGGGGAATGTGAAAAGAGACCCTAGATTGTAAAATTCTTTACTAACATTCTAGATACTTATTTCCTCGGCCTTCACATTCTCTGGCACCGTTAAAAATCCTGAACCGTGGTCATCTCAACAACCAAAACCTGTGCTGAAGGAGAACATGCAACTGGGCATGTTCTGTATTCTCGGACCACAGCTGGTCTGCACCGCAGTCCTGCGGACAGGTGTGGCAGGTGTCTCATCCGTGTTTTAAGTGGAGAAGTGTAATTTCAGAGACAGGTAAGTAACTGACTTCTGCACAGTTACAATTTTCTGGAGAGTCAGGGTTAGATGATCCTATCATTAAGGGGAAGAACAAATAGAACTCATACATCTTAACAACTCCCTTTCCCCAAGACAGTAATTCTTCGGTGACATCACTCTTTAATTGGGCCTACAGTTGCTGTTCCATGAGACACTGTATGACTATTCCAGATGACCACCACACTAGCGTCAAATTTCCCAAGAAGTTGACCATTGTGGAAACGAGGCAGCAGGTACACATGGTGCTTTGCCATACGGTTCTATACAGCATTCCAACTCATTCCCAATAAAACAGTTTAACAATAAAAGAATAATGAATGGACTTTCCTCTGCACACAACACTTCATTTAATAATCACCATCACAGAAATTGAGATCCCAGTAACTCTGTGTCCACTGAGTCTTCGAAAAGCCAACTACAAATCTACTTCGGCCCAAGTTCAGGAATCAACAGCATGTCCCAGAAAAACAAAACGCAGACAAATGAGAGTGCAGCTCCCTGACGCAGTGCCCAATCGCTCACTGGGTACCGACCAAGACTCCAAGGACAGCAATCAGAGCCGCTCTAAACACGAACAGGAAACGGGGGTCGTTCCTACTCAAGGTGTGCTTGTTTTTCTACAACTCTGCGCTCACCAAGTAAATCAAAAAAGATGTCAGGAATGAGCATATAGAGGTTCCGATAAATTAGAGTGAAAATCATCTGAACATTGTGATTTCTCATCGGTGCTCCTACAATGACATGTTCCCTCCTCTTTCATTTATTCCGAGGCTGGGAGATGGGGTGGAGAAGTAGGCACTGGGTGTGGAGATGCAGCAGCAAGTTAGAAAACGTATTTCAGCTGTTCTCAGCCTTTGATACCTGACAGTTTTGTCTGACAGCTTGAAAATAAGATTTATTTCCTGAACAGATTTCATAGGAGTCTTCGTTTCAAGATGTG
This sequence comes from Tonatia bakeri, assembly GCA_004024845.1. Classification (NCBI taxonomy): domain Eukaryota; kingdom Metazoa; phylum Chordata; class Mammalia; order Chiroptera; family Phyllostomidae; genus Tonatia; species Tonatia bakeri. Next base: position 150,488 of record PVIA01000286.1, on the reverse strand, counting down.
GTTCATGAATCTTTGTTGTGGAGGTTTTTGAAAACAAACTAAATTCTCATCCATCTGGAATAGTGTCTGTCCATTCCTATAAACTCCTTAAGATCATTTTCAATTTTTTAAGCCTGGTTGAAGGGTTTTAAAGAAATAAATTTGGGGGAATTAAATGGCACCAAGTAAACCAGCTTACAAGAAAAATAAATGTCCTCATTATTTATTCATAGAGTAAAAGAACTAGCTTGATTTGGGGGGGGAGGTTGTTTTTGTTGCTTTCTAACTGGCACACAAGAGCAAAACTCTCAAGGCTTATTCCTTTGCCTACTCTATACACACATGTACTTATCAATATAGTCTAAACAAAAATTGACTACGCTGGTTTCTTTACTTTGAGTAAATAATTTTCATGCCATTTGCATCTCTTTTTCCTTTCCTTTCATCCCCCACCCCCACCCCCCATCTTCATTTATTTCGTATTTTCTTATTAAGGATCCTGATTTCGGCCACGAGGAAACAACTGGACAAATTCAAAATGACGCATATTCTACAAAACAACTGGTCTGGACTTTCAAAATGTCAATGTCCTAATTGACAGAAGGAGACAGTGAAACTCATCTAGATTCGAGGAGATTAAAGGGACATGACCAATAAGTGGATCTGGCTTCATGGGAAAACAAAAGTAGATATGGATGGTATCGGGACCATTGGGAAAATATGAATACAGCTATTGTATCAAAATTATATTTCTCCAGAGTGATCACCGCATGCACTGTGGTTATGCAGAAGAGTGTTCTGTTCTTAGGCTACAATATCTGCTGAAATACTTCAAGGTCATGATGTCTACAACTAAATACCAAATGACTCAGCAAATAAGAAACTACACACACAGAAAGAAAAACAAGGTGTCTTGGTTTCTCTTTTTTCCCCCTGCCTTTTCTACCTGGTCTTTCTGCCTTTGAATGAAAGGCTCAGTCTTACATTAAGTACTTTTAAAGTCTTGCTAAAGTTTTCAGTCATGAAGAAGATTCTTGGAAACGCGTGTGTGATGATTTACAAGTGTAACTCTTGAGAATATATCTTCATGTAAAATCTGTCAGTGGCATGGCACAGAAATCCTCATCTGGTTCAACGTCATAACCATGACTTTGGTGCTTCAGTTCTCCTACGTGGGAGGTTAACAATCACTAATCTGGCAGGGCAATGTCTACCCTTTCCTCTCAGGTTCATGTGCAAAGACTGGTACATCCTTTGTCCTTAGACAGGGTCTGTGATGTAAAGAGGCAGATGCCTTTACATACAAGATCCTTCTTAACTAAAATATCCACTCTTTAAGCTGACCCTAAGGTATAAACATTTCTTAATATTTGGGATTCTGGTGTACCTCTACTGCCAAGCCCGAGTTTCTCTCTCTTGCACATAGTTTCAAGTCTGTGAAAATGTGGAAGCTCCCAGCTACTCTGACTTTGCATCCCTAGAAGTCCCCTTGTAATAATGTCCCTGCCATGTCCTTTGGGGGGAACCATCTACCACACGAGGACATCCAGCTTTTCAGAGAAGAGCTGTGAAGGAGCCAACGCAAATCTCCCATGGCACACATGCAGACACAAGCCTGTGCACCGCCCACAGGGCCGCCAACTGTATCCTTAGTTCATGATGTCCCACTGCCAGGGGTGCCTTCTAGGGAGGTACCGTGCAAAGGTCCTCATATGGTCCTGGTGGGGACACAGTCCTGGTGGGGCCCAAACTCGAGGACGCTGGAGGCTCAGCAATAACATGAACTTTTCTTTGTCTCCCTGCAGAACCACACTGAGAGAATACCCCTAATTATTTTTCAGATTCTTGACAAAAATGCAAGCCAATATTGAGCATACGTGGCTTATGCAGTGTTTTTTTCTCATCTATCCATGAGACAATTTTCAAGAGTATATTTTGTTTCATTAGGTTTTGAAATGATAACTACTTATTAATATATTTTAAGAGTATAAGTGTTTCTCAGTTATGTGGTTTACTCACATGAAATAATCTCATTTCTTTCATGAAAAAAAATCTAACTACTCTACCAAGTACTCTCTAATACCCAGGTGTAACTTTAGAAGGCCGGGAGGCCCTAAACTTGGGTTCCTAAACTTTTTGTTTAACTGAGTACTTGGATTTTAAAACTGTAGACATTTTTTACTTGCCTTGCAATTCTTGTCTAAGAATAAGTGGTTTGTTCATTAAAAATCAGCTGAAGGCAAACGCAATGCAAAGTTAATGCTCCGATACTGTAAGCGTTCTAAGGACCTCTGGCGCGATTTCATTGCATTTGGTCTACCACAGTTCACAATTTTGCTTTCAGTGCGTCTCGGGAGAGGCAGCAGCCCCACACCCTGAAAAAAACGTAATGCTGGAGCAAGTTATAAGCAGTCTTTGCCTAAATCTATTTCAAACTTGCTTGACATTAATATGAACGTATTCACACCCTCAGAAATGCATCAACAGAGACAGACAGTGAAGTGCAAAGAAAAGCAGCCTTTTAAAATAGAAACTCCAAAGCCCTGAGAGGAATGCCACATGCTTTGCAGGCTGTAAGTGTCTTAAAGGCTTTTAAAAGATCGCAAACATACTCTTCTGACTGGAACTCAATGCAAGTAGGTATACTAGGTATTCTTTAAAAGTCTGGTTTCTTTTCCCACTTCTACCTTTCTTGTTTGATATGTCACACAATGTAGAGAAAAAAATCACTGGCTGTAACACAAAAATATTTATTTTACATTCCGATCACATAAAAATTTCAGGCAATGTGTTCATTTATTCCAATACTTTAATGGGCAAATAAATATTGGTCACAAAAGTGAAATACTTTTGTAAAAAGAGTCATCCATCTAAGCAATCCTCTTGATTTAATCATCCTCTGTGCACTTATTTTTTAAATACAGGCAGGGTGGGGAGATCAAATAGTGCGCTGTACTGTTAAGCACAGGATACAAATTTTCACTCGTGTGTGTGCTGCCAGGACGGGCTGATAGCATGCGACGCTAGGTAAGTCGTGGCTTCTGTCCTTCAAGGGACCTAACAGGGCAACGTCAGCTCCTATCATTACCCTTCCTGTCTGACTGTGCCGCTCATCTGAAGAACCTCGACGCTTTGAACAAATTAACCAGGAAACCTGCAAAATATTATCAAATAACAGTGAGCTTTCAGCTGGGATCCCAGTGAAGTCTTGCCTGCATGAAGCCTTTTAGAAGCCTGACATCACCCACGTGCGGCTCTCATGATGGATATTGGGGACTGACAATTATGTTAGTTAACGAAAGCCACACGGATATCATTAATCAGTCCTCTAGGCAGAAGGATGTCCTTCTTTTATAGTCATGTTAGAGGTAAATAAATTACTGAGAAAAGTCTGTAAAACTTGACTGATCCCATTTCTCCTTCACTGCTCTATTTTATGGAGAAGATTGTGGTCACACGCAGCGTGGATTAAGTTTATGCTTTGCCATCTGGTCTTCTCTTCGGAGCTGCACTCACAAATTTGACTATAAAAGGGAAATTTTATCTTATCAGATTGAAATTTGTAAGTATAGCTGTGTAAAAGGCAGAAATTCCAGTGGCACCTAGCTTTCAACCCACTACCGCACTGAGTGATCTTGAGTTAAATTAAACACCATTCAACAAGGTCACCATTTGTTGACACATGTGGAGACACAGTGCTCAAAGTGCCCCACGTCCCAGATGAATCGTCAGACTGGTCCCCAGGAGCAAAAACGGGCCTGCTCTTTGTCCCTGCGTATCCAGCAAGGACATCTGGAGAATGAGAGAAAACACGCGGGTGCCTTCAATTGAAAGTCACTATAAAATTTAAGGTATTATAAAATATTCTCAAGCCGATTCCATATCATTGGCAGAAAACTAAGCCCAACCAGTAAAAAAAAACACTGAGAATGTGCTTCAAAGTACGGTTAAGACAGCTGGGCTGCAGAAAACCGTTTTAGCAGCTCCACGTCCAGCTCCCCAGCCGGTGCAAGGGTGTACGCGCGCACCACTGAACCATCCCTTTACAAGCAAACTGGACGGTCCTCACAATGCACGCATCGAACACGGCATTACAGCACACAAAACAATAAAACAGGGAGCAATCTTTCAGCATCTGACTTCTGATATTCACAACGCATGTGCCTCCACAGCCAAAACTGGCTCCTTACTAGTGTTAACTTGGATTCCCCAAACACATCGGTTTCCACTGGGGGGGCTTTTTACACTGACACACGCTCCAAGTTTCGCTTCTTGCAGTGAACTGCTACAAGTCGACTGAAATGGGGTGATTTGTTTAACTGCTCTGTTTCAGGGTACGAGGCGCAATCAACCCTGAGTGCAACAGCGCTCAAAACTATGCTTAAAACTATGTTCGTTCTAAGGCCACAGGAAATGACAAATCACATTCTACATGTGAACAACATACCCAGCATGCTGCAGTGAGAAGGCACATGTGCAAAGAGAGGGCCATTTAAGGAATCTATCCCCACCAAACCAAAGGGGGGATGGGAGCGGCTGTGCGTCAGGGTCCCTATTTGGAAGCTGAGGCTGCTGGTGGTGGTGGTGGTGATGGTGGTGGGTGTCCATGTTGACTGACACAATATTCAAATATCCAATGTCCAAATGTATTAGATAGAAGACATGTAGGATCCCGGGGACCTACCATGAAGTGGGACCTCAAGTGTTTGCTGAAAGAATAAGAGGAAGTACCAAGATAATGACCAAGACAAGAGGAGACTCAGGTCCAAAAATTATTGCAGAGGTCACTCTTACCTTCTCAAAAGCCTTCTCTTATTGAGATAGGAGGGCCCTGTGACACTATTTTTTGTTTTTATACATTTCACTGGATTAGAATTCTTATCCATTCTGTCATAGGACACCAATGAAATGTGCCTCTAACTGGAAAACTTGTCAAATAAGTAGTACTGTCTGTACTTTGAAGTCTTCATGTTCATCTGTATTTCTCTAATTTGGTCACAGCTGCCAGAGTGTCACCTACTTGAACCCCACCTGAGCCAAGGGCCCACGCCTTGCGATCATGTTCCTTCCTGTCTGACTTAGCGCACCTTACCTCAGTTTCCCCACAGAGGCGAGGCTCTCCTGCCATTTCAGTGAGAGACTCACACACATAATGGCATCTCTTCTACCTTCAAATCAAAGTTAACCATCTTCACTGACTGACCCCCCGACTGCAAGGTCTAAGTTTGTTCCCTTAAGTGTACGCTGTCATTATGGTCAACATACTTCCACAAATATACCGTCTGTGTCGAATCCCACTTTCCCTGTGACAGTCCTTATACATATTTCATGTAAGGCGGATAATTATTATTTCCGTTTTATAGGTGATACCAGAACTTGCCCGACGTCACAAGGCTCACAAGCTGCACGCTGGGATTTACCCCGGGACCTTTCTCTCCAGGGGGACACCTGTGGGCGACATGAAGTGAAGGTGGAGAAAAGTGGGGAGAAGGGAAGACTACAGAATCTAGAAAGGATTATTCCATTTCTTAGCCACTGCGGTCATTTTTCATTTCTTAAGCTGTATAAACCAGATCACCTCTGCACATATGTCTGTAAGAAAGTTACAATGCTGTGAAATCCTACAAGGGAAAATAAGTGCAGATTTATTAGGTATGAGAATTTTTCAGCCTGAAAATTGATATTATGTTTGTTGAAATTAGCAATCCTCCTCTTCTACATAGTCCTATAGTTCTTTGCCCAGTATTTCACAAACTGAGGGCTAAAAATGGAATTATATAACTACCATAACAGTGTTTCCAAGGCCTAGGAGGTCAAGTTAAAATGAGGTCCTCTTCCTTAGCACTTTCAACAAAAAAACTCCTTCAGAATAATAGCGGACACTTGGTAAGTACCTGTTTTGTGCCAGAGGCTGTTCGGAGAACTTCATGTCCATTAACTATTTTAAGTTTTATAACAATTCCAGGAGATACGATTACTATCATCATTCCCAATTTACAAATGATGAGACAGAAACAGAGAAGTAGAGCAACCACCTGTGGCCACACAGCTGGCACACTGGGACACCTGTATCTGGACCCACGGAGTCTTGACTATGAGGCAGTAAGCTCATTTCTCTGCTATGCTGGATATGTTTGTAGTGCAAGTATAAGATTTAATATATTTATATATCAGTAGTGAATATATTTTCCTGATAAAATAAGGGCTACACCCAATGACAGATCATTTCTACACATATTCCAAGTACAAAAAGACAGACTGAAAAAGAAACTAAATATAAAAATTACTGAATTTCCTGAGCTACTTTGATGATTTATGGGGAAATGAAACAAGACAGAATACACGAAATTAGTGTTAGACAAAAATATATATGTTTGGAACTGTGCAGTGGGTGGCCTGCCACCTACAAAATGGCACAAGGGTGAACCACACCATACCTCACTCCCGGGCTCACCGAAACGCGACAGCCCCCACGAGGGGGATATACAGCAACAAGAGGGTCTTAACAGATTAACGCTGTTCTTTCAAGGTGTAAAGGCAACAGTCCGCGACAACAGACACTGGATGGACCCCAGGATGGCTGCCTGAGCTTTCAGGTAAAGTGTCCCTGGGCCCGCCTGATTAACGCCGCCCACAGCTGGCCCCGCTCAGAGGGGCGCCTTGGCCACGGGCTCCCTGGAAGCTGCACTGAAGGTCATCCATGCCCACAACTAACATGCATCCATTTCAGTCTGATTTAACTGATAATATAGCAAATTTCATTGACATAAAAGTATGTATACACTTGGTCTTTTCTTTTGTAAAAAATCAGGTTTTTAAGAAAGTTGTTATACACACCTACCATATTCAGCTCCAATATCCCACTTGAACAGAGAAATGGAGTTATCTAGTCACTAAAAATTTGATAACGTGTTTATTTATTTTCTTATCTCGATGGGGTTTTTCTCTTGCAGTGCATTATTGCTTAAGGGAAGTTAAGACATCAGCATAGCCTTGATGTGTTAATATTTGTCTTCATACCCATTATTTCTTTGTTCAAGTTGAATTACAATTATTTAATGAACTGACAGTCACTAAAATTCTCTTTTTTTCATTTGAGAGAAGGACTTTATGCAGCTGTTCTGAACTGGATAAAATACCCAGGTAAAATGATTTAGGACTTGTCTATAATTAGTTTTAAACAACAACAGCTACATAAGAACTTTTAAGCATTGCACATCGATGAACAAAAACTCCAAGTAACCTACCAAGCTTGGTTCTCCATGATCTATTTTTCACAGAGCCATTTAAAACTTATTCCTTCTGTGAAGAACAAAAAATGTTAGCAGAGCTAATCATAAAAGAAACGTGTCCTGCTCAGCCCTCTCAAATCAGTTTCTTTGTTATTTAGACAGGTCAACTTTTCCTATACCACAGCTTTCTGATTTTTTTTTTTTATCCACAGAGAACTTATTAAACTGAAAGGCACCCGCCAGGAATGACCGACTCACTGAGGCCCACCAGATCGGTTCTATTGCCCTCTGCTCTGTCTGCTACAGTTGTGAATAACCGACCTTGCGCCCCTTCTTACTATGTAGGGCCCAAGTTTGACTTTCTGAGGCTCTTTAAAGCTTGTGTAGCTCTTTGCATTTTTTAGCAAATCCACAGACAACCTAAAAAGGAATCCTTATTTTACCACTACCCCACAAGGAAGACAAGTTTCGTGTTAAGGTTCCCAGTGTCACGAATTTATTCAAGAGGTGGAAAATGACCAGAGTCAAACTAAACACATGGTTCACGGTGAGACAGACGATGCTCTATCCTTGCTCCTCTGAAGAATCTAGTTTGATTAAATGGTAATAGAAGGAGACTCGACTTGGGGTGCTGAACACACAATACAATACACAGATGATGGATTATAGAATTGCACACTTGAAACCTATATAATTCTACTAAGCAATGTAGCCCCAATATATTCGATTTGAAAAAAACTGTAAAAAAATGAAGCGATCTAGTTTGGAGACCTGTCAGAGCCACACAGCTGCGGTGCTTGTCTGTGCGGTCCTCAGAAGCCAGACTGTAAGGTCAGAGCCTAAGCAGTCTAGTTTCAGATAATGCACAAAAAGAAATCACAGTAAGACTCAGAATTCATTGTTTCCCTTATTTTAGATCAAAATTAATTTATTAGAGCATCTTTCTAAAGTTAAAATGGGCCTGCTTCTCACACATTCTGAGATAACCCATTGGTTCCTAAATTGCAATACAAATTTCTTGGCACAAAGATTCATAAACATCACACAAAAGAAAGCTAAATGAAGTTTACTTTGCATGTCAACATGTAGCTCTCATTTCCTCCATGAGACAGTGGCATGCTCCTAGCAATATCTTTGTTTTGTTTGTTCTTCTGTAGAAAGAAGTTTAATTAGATTTTTTGTTAATAGTTTTTAGTCCAGGAATTTAAATGACTAAACTACACATAACATCCTGAATTTCTGCCTCTAGCTTTTGATAGTTTCTGGTAACAATAAGAATGAAAAGTCAGCAAACCTGGTTTCTAAGTGGGACTGGGGAGTCATATAAGTACTCAGAACCTCCACCATCTTATGGGTAAAAGGAAGGGGAGATAGCCTCTGCCTTACCTATTTTACACAGTTGTGAAAATATAATTTAAAAATGAAAGTAAAAACATTTTATATCTTAAAAAATTACTTATTATTATTTAGTGCTGATTTGACTGCCACTATCTGAAATCATCTGAAAAGTCAGAAAATACTGAATCATAAAAATCTAGATGACACAAAATTACATAATTAACACCCGCATACAGCTTTGGTCATTCCTCAAGACACACACACACACACACACACTCACACACACACACAGAAAAGCAGCTGGAAGCTATCAAGAAGGGTCCCCAAAACGTTCAAAGGGAAGGGCTGCCAGTGTAAAGGAATAGACTAAACATTATAGAATCATACAGACTGGTACTAGGAAGGCCAAGAAAGTAAAGCAGTATGTCTTTAAAGTCATAAAAATTTTAGATTCATAAAATACTAAATACAATGCATGGAAAACCCTCGAAGCATGAAGCAAGTCATTTTGGACTTAAAAAGGAAATGAAGTTTTGCACAGTAAGAAGAATAATTTGGAAGAAGAATATTCTGGGAGGTATAGGAAAATGCCTCAGTAAGCAGCACACTGGAGGAAGAGATGGGCTTTGGAGTCAGGCAGGCGCAGCTTCCAACTCCAGTTTAACTCAGTCTCTTGTCTTACGTGAGCCTCAGCCTGCTGTCTGCAAGGTGGGTTTACCTTATGAGGCAGGACACAGTGAGAGCGTCAAGGTGCTCTACCATGTTCTCTGAACAGGACACTGTCACAGCCCACCATGAACAACACATCATCAGTTAAGAGCTGTTTAAAAAACAATGGAGGTTCATAAGGAATTACATTCATGGAGGGAGATGCACATGTTATTCAAGGAAGCTAAACGCTGGAGAGCTCATAGTTAGATTACTAAAGCCGCCATCGGAGAATGCAACTCTCGCCCTTCATGACCTGCGCTAGGCCAACTCCAGTGGCATTTCTTAGACCACTGGGACTGAGCCTACTGTTCACAAAGTACTTTCATACTTGACACCATTTCACCACTAAAAGGTGTAGTCAAGGTAGTGAAATCTGACTAAGGTCTGTAGTTTAGATGATAGTATTGTACCAATGACCATGTTTAGTTTCGATCATTACACCAAGGAAATGGGGAGCGGAGTGAAGGGCACATGGGAACTCAGTCCTTCTCTGCCAACTCTTCCATAGAACTAACTTATTGCCCCCTTACCCCAAAAATACTCAAGATGAACAGCCCAACTTATTCCCTTGTTGAATGGTAAGTTAAGCATGCCTCTTCTGTTTTCCCATAATGCCATTAATATTCCGTTTAATCCAATGCATTTTATCTTTAAAGGTGTTTGCTTCACTGCAGAGACAGAAAGCTCCTTTAAGTCACTGGCTTTCTTCTTTTAATTCGTCTTTTGCCCTAGTAACTAGAATAGAGCTCGACTGTATTGGCTGAATGAATAAAGAAATAAAGTCAGTCTGTGATTCAAATACTCCAAATCAAATGAACCACTAGTTTCTCTCGGATGCACAAGATTTCTGCAAAAACACACACACACATTGGCTTTATCAGGGTTATCACTGCCTTTCTTACTCATATAAAACTAACTTACTATGTGGTCTTTTCTTTGCCAAACACACCACAATATTCTATCTTGACAAAAGCATCTGGAATCCAATGTTTCCAGGTCCTTTCTCATTCACATGGACAACCAGTTCTATTCTCTTAGCTCTTTCCTGATTTCCATTCTCCCTACCATTATTATTGTGTCTATTCAGTAAATACCTCTGTTTTCAGCACTCAGGATACAGACATGAGTAAAAAAAACATGATCCCCTCCCCTCCTGGAGCTTACATCCTGGGGTGAGGCAGAGAATAGAGGAACCATCTATTAATTGATCAAACTATAATATGATTTATGAAATAAATTCTTTTACAATCTAAGAGCATTAAAATTGTTGAGGTAGCTACATCCTTTCTAGTTAGTCATGCAATACAGCCTTATTTCCTATTTAAATTGAGACGCTAAGAATTGATCACAAAACTTTAAATAACCTACTAATACGAATCAGTTAGACATGGCTCAATTGAAGAGGCATTTTAAAAGCTTTAACTCATGGTAACATATTATTTTTCCTATTAAAAGCAACTGTCCATTAGTTAGGTTTCTTTTCATAAATTATATTCTCAATATTTCATTATGCTACGTTATACCCTTCTACCACTCTGGGACTAACTGTAAGTAGGGAAGTGGGCTGGCTAAAAGCCTGAGTCAGACAGACTAAAATTCAAGTTGTATTCTGCCATACACTAGTGTTGCAACCTTGGGCCAGTTAAAATTCTCTAGGCCTCAGTTTCCTAAGATGTACAATGAGACTATACTCAAACCTGCGCAGATTGAAATAGGAATGCATAGGTAGTGAACGAGATTATGCATTTAGAGCACTTAGCAGTCAGTGTGTGTCAAATTGCCAGCAAGCAATAAATTTTGGTGGCTATACTTATTATTTCATTATTTAACTGCTTGGTAAGTTTGAGCAGTTTACAAAGCTTTCTTTCTAAATTACTATAAAGTTTCAACAGTGACTGCCCACTCAGAGCTGAGACCAGTGAGAGCACAATCCTTCCTGAGGTGGGCAGAATAATGACTGACTCCAGGAGTGTCTAAATCCTAATCTCTAGAACCTGTAAACCTGTTGGTTTGCACTTCGAAAGAAACTTTGCAAATGGGATTAAGGTAAGGACCTTTAAATAGGGATTGTGCTGTATTATCCAGTGTACCAATCTAATCCTGCAAATCCTTAAAGGCAGACAATCTGTTTTTGGTCCAGTCAAAGACTGGTCAGCGATACAGTGGTGCCAGCTTTGAGGTCAGGGGAAGAGGGCCCACAGCCAAGGGATGCGGCCAGCCTCCCGCAGCAGGAAAGGCCTAGAAAATGGATTCCCTCCTCAAGCCTCCAGAAGGAAACCCAGCCCTGCCAACACTGCGATTTTAGCCAGCTAAGACCCATCTAGAATTCTAACCTATAAAATTCTAAGATGATAAATGTGTGTTGATTTAAGCCTCTAAGTTCATGGTAATTAGTTACAGCAGAAACAGAAAACTAATACAGTTCCCAAAGAGGGATCGGTTGCGTTGATTTTCTGATATTAAGAACTGTGGAACTCTGTCTCCTGGAATGGTTTATAGGACCTCGGTGTGTAAAAATAGATAAACCAGGGGAGGAGAACCATAAGCTATATATCACTTCGCCCTTCATATCCTCCTATTCTGGGTCCAAGAACAACCCCCTCCAACCAAAGGAATTACAGACGTGCCCCTTCAAAGGAACAGAGGTTGGAAACCATAAGGAACTGAAGTTTAACCCCAAGGACTGACCCCAACCAGCTCTGACCAAGACAACGATTCTGTCTCTCTCGCCTCTATTTCCTGTTCATAAATTGAAGAGGTGGGGTCGCCTTCCAGAGCTGGTGAGCTCCAAGGTGAGTCAGAGAGATCTTTTCTCCTTTTTGTACATTGTGTTTCAGGAATTTATGAGCAGAGAGTCGCCGACCTAATTTCTATATTTAAACATAATCTATGAATACTAGAATCCCAATGGCAATAGTATACAAAAGAGAGAAAGAAAGGACTTCATAAAATTTTCCAAAATTTTCAAGAACCCAAACCTAAATATTGGTAGAAATTTTCTGCAATGTGACAGTTAAGGTAACAAAATAAAATGAATTATTTTTCTAGTGACTTTACTATTTAAGTAGCAACACTTTTTCTTGATTTTTAGAAAATATAATCACTTAGAAACTTTAATAAATAAAAATTTAAACAAAAATCCTCAGAAGTAGACTTTACAGGTTAACATTACATTCACTTCTGGGTTAATGTCTGATAAAATACATCACCTGGGAATCATACAGCTGTGACCTAGTTTCTGTTACTAAATAAAGCTATTTCTTTTCTCCTTTTCCTTTTCTTTTTATATCCCACATATGAGTAAAATCATATGGGTCTTGTCCTTTTCTGTCTGATTTATTTTGCTTAGCATGATATTCTTAAGATCCATCACTGTTGTTGCAAAAGAAACAAAACACACTCATACACACAGACAACAGCAGAGCAGTTTCCAGACGGGAAGGGGGTTCTGGACGAAGAGGGTAAAGGGAGTCAAATATATGGTGAGGGAGGGAGACTAGACTGGCTGGTGAACACATAATGCAATACACGGATCACGTATTTTAGAACTGTACACTTGGAACTTGTATAGTGTTATTAACCAATGTCACCCCAATAAACCTAATTTTAAAAACAGAAGACTATTTCTTGCATAACTTTGGTATACCTCAAATATCTCTTACATAACGCAAGGGAACATTGTGAAATAGGACCAACAGCGTGTTCAACAGTGAATCTGTTGAACAACGACTTATCTGTAAGAGGGGAAAAAATCATCCGAAATAAGTTAAAAGGTATAGAAATAGGACACTTAAGGACCAAGCTTAGATCCAGCTTAGAGACACAGGTCAGGAGGCCACCATAAACAACTGCAGAGTCACCACTTTCTGAAAAAATTCATCTGCAATGCAGTGGACCTCTTTGATTTGACCATTAGAAAGTTCCTGTGAGAACTCAAATGTTAAGAATTTTACCATGAGAGTGACAAAAAAAAAAAAAAGAAGCAATATTTGTGTAGCGGTTCAACCACAGCATGTGTTAATGTAATAAGAAGGTCCTAAGTAGGAGTGTGATATCAGCCCATTAACGAGTTGAATCACGAAGGAGCAAACTTTCTTCTGATAAAGAGATAGCATTAATAATACTTGAAGATCTTATGAAAAAAGAGCTGATGTCCTACAGATGTGCATTCCAAGTCATGGCTGAGTTCGTGACTTCGAGGATACTTACGTTTCTCACTGTGCTATCTGGAGAAGCTGTGGTGCAGATGAAAAAGCTGCAAAGATATTTCCCTACTTTACTATAATGAAGACGCATATCAGTCTTCCAAACAACTGATAACAAAGTTAATACTGATCTCTGCTAGCAGAGAATGCCCTCAGGGACCCAGGCCTGCAAAATAGGTACTTGTCTCAAGGTTTAAGGGTATAAAGAGTCAACTTGTTAAGAACAAGTATTATTGGAGCTATATCTGCACTATGGTTTCTTTTTTTTCCTTCCTATTTTTAGATTTCACTTATTTATTTTTACAGACAGGTAATGGAGGGAGAAAGAGAGGAAGATGAACATCCATGGGTTGCCTCTCATACACACTCCAACTGGGGACCAAACCCCCATCCCAGGTATGCGCCCTGACCAGGAATCGAACCGGCAGCCTTTCGCTTTGTGGAAGAACACCCAGCCAGGTGAGTCACACTGGTCAGGGCTGTGCTACAGTTTCTTATCAAGATCATTATTATTCTTGTTGGTGCTCCAGTTACAGTTCCCTAAGTTTCAAGTTCTCTTTACCTAGCCCTGTTTCTCCCAGAAGACCCATTATTTTTAGTGTGTGGTTTTGCAAAATAATTTTTTCCCCAGGAATGCAAACACAGACTTACACCAGAAATATTTATAAATAGGACAGGGATCTGCCAGTGGTCCTGCAAACCCCCTCCTCCAGGCCAGAGGTTATCAGACCTTGTGTACGTGTAAGTCACCTGGGCGTGTTTATCGAAAAGAATATGTAATATTCATAGACCCCATCAAAAGAGTCTGATTCACTAGAGCTGTAGAAAAGCCTAGTAATGGGCTCTTTCAAAAGCACCCCAGGTGACTCTTATGCAGATGGTCTTAGGCACAAGATTTTTAGGAATACTGCAATGCTGGTGGGGGCGTGGAGGGGCAGTTCTCTTGAAAAGTTGCTCAGCATTTACAAAAGAGTTACTGGCCACTCCATTAAGTCTTTCCAGTAACGATATTTTTTTGGAATGCATCAAGTTTATTGTCTGAGGTAAATTAAACAGCAAGAAGACTTAATTTCTCTTCTAGAGAAATTCAGAATCTTAATAGAAAGAGACAAATGTAATTTATGAGAATTTTTGCATTCTTATGAGAAGTGCTCTAATGCGTATCATCTGCTTAGTTCCCTCTAAGACTCGAATTCTAACACTTCCTATCCAAAATAATCGTTAACTAAGAGTTGGTGCAGGGTTTGTAAAAAAAAAAAAAACTTTAATGAGAGGAAAGAAATGAAAGACAACAAATATTCAAATAAATTTCTCCTGAACTAGACACCTGAATGCATCTTTTCTGTGTTACAAGAGGTAGACTATTCTCTAGGTAAGGGAACAGTATTTCCATAATATTAAAAAACTTATTTAAAGTATATTTTGTTAAACAGAAACACATTTTGGATAGTTGTATCACAGGGAGACTGCTTAAAAATACCTTTTCCCTAATATGTAAAACTGTAAAAGAAAGAAACAAACAACTTTAAATTTGTGTTTCCTCTAAGATGTGTCATGACTATGCTAGGATTTGAATGACTACATCTAGAAAGGGCAGTGAAGGACTATAAACAGTATAAGAAGTTCTCATTCTTAGACCCTAGTTTAACCTTCATTAGAACATCCAAGCCCTACCCTAGTATAACCACTCAGTCTTTGCCAGAATACTATCACTAAGTCCTACTTTCTACGTTTTGCCTAGGCAAACATGAGCAATAATACCTACGTGTCTCCAGCCTAGATCTCTCCTTTGAGATCTAAATCTTTGTTAGTATTCTTGGTCTCAAAAAAAAAATGGCATAAGCCTCCACTCAGTTGAGTAAATTTAAAGTTTTATTTTCTCATCTACTCATAGCTTCTATCCAGTCCACTACAAAATTCAGTCAATTTTACTAGCATTCCCCACCCCCATCCCCAACCATTCCTGGAAGGGAAATTCTGAAGTAGAAATTAAGCAATGAGCAGAGCCAATGAACTAGAAATTAGTCAACTTTAAAGCAATCACAAAAGTAGGAAATGAGAAAAGAGGAAGTGGGCCAACCACAAGGGCAATTAAACACCAACTGAACTAAAACATGCATCCTAGGGAAGGGAGAAGTAACCAGAAAAGACTGGTCCTCACGAAGGATGGCGATGCCCATCATGGATATCCACACCAGAGAGGCAGGTCCAACCAGGACGGACACTAAGACCAAGGTCAACTGTGGCACCTGGACAAGAATTAGAGGCTGAACTTGGCAGAAGAAGTACTCCCCAATGAGGAGTAAGAAAAAGGATTTATAATTTGCTATTTAGCTTTACTCTACATTCGGCTTTAGATTTGTAGGTTCACTTCTGTTCCTGAGCTATCTGATTTTTTCTGATTGCATAGAACTCCGTGCCTTTAATGTTGAGGCATAACTGGCTCTCTTACAACTTGGCATTTGAACAGAATCAAAGGTTCAGCAGTTCTGTGTACAAATGTGGGAGAGATGGATGGCGGACATGTAGTATAAACCACGTAAAATAAAGAATACTCAGCGATCTATTCAACTACGAAATTTGAGATCTCTTCAAACCATATTCGAGTAAATTTATCAAAGGCCTTTTGCAGGCCCAATGAAAATGCTATGAGAAGCCAGAATCATAGGAAAAAGACAGACCCGGCTGGAGAACAGAATCAACGCCAGGTGAAAGAAATTAGAGTAAGGACTGCTAGAGCCAACAGCAAGAACGTATGTTACCTGGCAGAAAGCTGAGATGATAATAACTCTTCAAGGATATTATATGGCAGACATAGGCAAAATATGGCCCTCAGGCCAAACCCTGCCCAGCATCTGTTTTCATAAATATGGGTTTATTGGACCGCGGTCACATTCATTTGTTCATAAGTGGTCTATGGCTGCTTTTGTGCTGAGCTGCAAAGCTGGCTCTTTACAGAGTATACAGAGTGAAATGTCCAAAATATTCCATGAATGTGAAAGGAACTAGTTCCTCATCCAGATAAGCAGGGAGGGCTATGATAATACTTAAGGTGAATGCTGGTCTTACCTACTTTGGACAAAAAAATTGCTTGCGAGTCGAGTACAGGTGGGAGTATATGTGAATTGGAAAGGGATGGGGGGATCAGCCTCAAAGCAAGAAAATAAATATGTTATTTGAAGTATGAAGTATTTGAAGTATGTTATTTAAAATATGAAGTGTGAATTAACACTTCACTTGATACGTATTTACGTGGTGTATAAAATTTTATTTGATGATGACCTGCTCCCTAGAGAAAGAGAAAGGCTGATTCACTCAAATCCTGGCTGATGGAAAACCCTGAGTGAGCAGAGCTATCAGAGAGGGGAAACGAGGCCTATGGAATTTAGAGTGAGAGGCATCCTGCTGAAACGTCTCACCCACAGAGATCTGAACTGTATCTGCCAACAAGAAGATTCTAGTATTACTCGGTGAGTAATTTATAAACCTATCCTGTTTAAATTTGAGAGGTTAGGGCATTGTGTCCCTAATGGCTGTCAATGAATTTCAACTATAGTTAAGATAACAGAGGTAAGATATAGACGCAAGTTAGAATAATACATTAAAGTTCAGTAGGAACTATTCCAGGATTTAACTGTGATGATGGATTATTATTTTACAAAAATATGAATTTTTGTCTTAATGAACCAAATCTGGATGGTAACAATATTAGGACACTCTTTAAGCTGTATCTTATAGACCTCATTCTGTACCTTGCTGACATTGCATAGACGGTATTTTGTCCAGTTTGTTCACGGAAGGTTCTAAAATCATTACATCGTTTACAAAATTTTGCTCAGTTTTTATAAAGGGGATCATCACAAAAAAGTATGTACCAAAAATTGGGAAGTTGAGGAAAAAAGATTTTACAAAGACTCGGGAAGTGCGTTACATGTTGTAAGTATTTCTAAAATGTGTTGCAATGGTTTCTTTCGAACAGGGAAATGAGAATTATAAAAGTGGATTGGGATGAAATACTGTATGTAAGCAGTCAAAAGAGAGACAAATTTTTAAATTCAGGCAACATAAGAACATAGAAAAGATAGAAGACAAAAATAAACAAAAAAGAAAAAAGGGATAGCAATGAACTGCATGTAAAATTTACATGGGTTTTGGAATCAGATGGTTGAGAGAATGAATTCCAGCTCAGTATTCATTTTCAGGGTCAAGTGTATATTGATAGTTTCAAAAATCTACTTAAATAGTTATTGCATATATGGAATTATTTACTAACTGTGAGTTATATTACCATGGAATTCATTTCTACCTATTCCTTTCATGGAGCCATGTTGGTTTGTGTGAAGGCAAAGGAATCGAAGACTTGTATGTGAAGGATCAACTGAGTGCAAAGGAGACACTGAGGCAGGACCCAAAAAGGAAGAAGGCATAAGCCAAGACCTTGGCATTACACCTGAAAGTCAACACCTGCTCTGCCACGTTGTCAAATCCCTATGGTATTGACTCCTTGAACATAGGGCCAGATCTTAAGTGAGGGGGATGGTGCTGACAATGTCTTCATGTGCATATTATTTACAACAGACCAAAACATAAATTTATAGGCATTTGAAAATGCAAAGGAGCCAAGATCCTAAAATATTTCTAGTGAGTTAAGAATGCTAAACAGACATTAATACCAGAGCCCAGCATCCATTATTGCTAGTTACACATGCTGATGTCATTGTTGTACCTTTAAATAGGAACACTGGCTTTACTGTTTCAGTTTATTGCCTATAGACATATATACAAAGGCTATGATGAGTTCACGCCTATCTTCAATCTTTTTGACCCAACTTTCCCACCACCGGTTTCTCCAGTACCTAACAAGGCAGACCTCACACAGATATCTATATATGTACTGCCCATACCCTCACTTACAAACCATACTCTTTTCTCACATGCAATAAGCAATAACAAAAGCACTTCCTAGTAATATGCTTTGAAGATTAACTTTTTGAATGTGATGAACTCAGTTAATGTTGATATCAATCACCTACACTCCTGTACTTTTTCAATACCCTATAATAGTAATTCATATTAGCATAGTACCTTATCATAGATTACTAAAAGGTCCAAATCATCAATACTTCAGTTACATATGTGATATTTTCTCTTAAAGAAAGGTTTCTTTCAAAACAAGTGTTGATACCCAAGGCTTTCTTAAGTTAACTGAGAAATTTAATTAGCAATGATATGATATTTAAAATACCTCTCGTTGGAATTTATTCATCTTATAAAGCTTAATAATGGAGTGCAGCAAAGTACTTATTTAGAAATTCCCATTTAAGTCATTTTCATACGAGCTGAATGAAGTTCAAGTAGTGGGTAACATAAAATATTTAAAAGTAATACCTAGTTTTCTTAAAGTTTATGTATATAACTGAGAGTTCTGTTTAAAACTACTCCACATCATTATATAAATTAATTACTTCTCAAGGGTAAGAATCATGTTGATTATACTCACTGTTTATTTCCAGTACCTAGCACAATGTAAATATATTAGATGCTTAATAATTATTTGCTGAATAAATGAATTCACAAACATCCTGCAATAAATCAGTGATTCAACACAAGTTTATCTTCCTGATGAATTATGAAACTGGTAAGAAAATAAACCTGAAAACTATAATATCAAAGCATAGAAAAACAGTAAATAAGAAAAGGAAGGGTAACAGTTTTCATATAAATTTTCTGACAAATATCAAACATGATGAGCCCTCTGTAAAATGTTTTAAAAGAGCAAAATAGAAGTAAATAATAAGATTATTGTTTCCTCCTGAGGCAATCTTGATCTAGATACACCTGCTATTCCTCTAACGACAGAGTATTGCTAAAGTAAGTGAGGCATGAAGAACAAACTCACGGGCATTTGTGCCCGCACACACGCATACACACTTAAGGCACATCCTTGCCCATCCTGGTCTTTAAATATGATTGTATTACTTCCATAGGGTACAGTGGAAGGCTATATTTCTTTGTTAAGGATTCTCAGCCTCACTTCTATGTCACATGGCTCTTGTATAAATTACTCATGTGCGTATTTATCATCTTTTGCTTTCTTTTTAAACTCCCTCTACTAACAAGATGTTGCCTGTATATGACAATTTGTTTGCACCCATCTGCTGAAACTATACAATCATGGAAGTCTCTCAGACATGGATATTATTTAAAAAAAAACAAGTCAACACATTTGACTTATTCAGACATGCAGACCTTTACACTGAACAGGGTCTTTCACAAGCATGACCCTCAAACTTTCATGAGCATCGGAATCACCCAAACAGCCTGTTAAAACACAGATTGCACCACCTGGCTGGTGTAGCTCAGTGGATTGAGCGCGGGCTGTGAACCAAAGCATCGTGGGTTCAATTCCCAGTCAGGGCACATGCCTAAGTTGCAGGCCATGGCCCCCAGCAACCGCACATTGGTTTCTCTCTCTCCCTCCCTCTCTCTCTGTCTCTCTCTCTCCCCCTCCCTCCTCTCTCTCTCCTTTCCCTCTCTAAAAATAAATTAAAATCTTTAAAAACAACACAGATTTCTGGGCCTTATCCTCGAGTTTCTAATTCAAGAGGTCTGCAGAGAGGCCATAAGACCTGTGTTGACAACAAGGTGCCAGGCACTACTTCTGTGTTGGTCCTGAGGCCACACCGGGCTTGACACACTCAGAGGAACAGGAATAAAATGGGTAACATAGAACTGATAAGGAATCACTGGCACTGAAAATATGTGTCACTACTAACAGAAGAGTGGCAGCTAGTCTTGATTTCCTAAAACAACAGAACAGAGGACTGGAGTTGATGCCAAAAGACATGAAGGCTATTTATTTAACCAGAACTTGGACACAAACAGCCAAACCAAGATTCTATTTCACATATATTTTCTTACCAGGAGAATGCTTGTATTTTGAAGAACAGATGAGAGGGGCTTTTCAGATGACTTTTACATGGGTATACCCTTGAATATATTACTGGAATATGAAAAGTATTCAATGGCAATACAGTGGACTCCATGAATAATTAATCGTCAAGGTTAACTTCTAGGGAAGAGACTGTGAGTTCCACAAAGTGAACACTGCTTAAATACTTTCATTCTTTCAACAATTACAGGGAGCCTCTGCATGCCAATACTGTATTAGGATATAGAAGGATCTCCTAGTCAGAAAAGGGGTGAAGCATTTTTTAAAAGATTCTTAAAAATGTATAACAAGCAAAAAAAAAAAAAAACCTACATCACATAAAGGTACAGATGGTACCACGGAGACATGGAGAAGAAGTAATTGTGCAAACATCTAGAAAAGCTCTGCAGGGAAAAGTAAGAACTAGATAGGGAGTGAGAGAGGGACAAACCACAGAACGACAACCCTGTGATCACAGGCACAACACTATGAACCCACATGGCTGTTCAGGGTACAGTGAGCTCCATGTGGCTGAAGCACAGGTGAGTGATTGGAGAGAATGACAGAAAAAGAGCCTGACAGTGCCCAGGGTAGGGTCATGATTTGAGGGGCCTTGATGCCCCACCAACTTCAGGCATGTACAACCCAATCTGTAGGTGGAGGGAGTTAAGAATGCTTTTCATGCAAAGAGCTGTCATTGTCCGATTCAGATTTGCAGTAACTTCCTCAGCAGCATTGAGAACGAAAAGAAAGGGGAGCTGGGTAAAGGGAAATGTGGGAGGAAATTAGCCAATTCTCAATGAGCAAAGCAAGAGCTAGACAGAGGTGGTGTGGGAGGAGGGAGGAGGTCTTCCTTGTGAGGCATCACTGAGGTACTGGGCAGACAAAGGACCACTGTCAGGAGTGGGACCTGCAGCAGAGAGATGGCGCTCGCTTCTATTAACATCTGACTTTATTCATTCAGTCTATTGAATTTGCCAATCTGTTTGAGATTATGTTTGAGCTTTACTGGGCTCTAATTATATGTAAGGCACAGTTTTAATTAAGTAGAGCTCTACAATACTGTCTGTCATCGTGATGTTTATAGTCCAATTTCACTTTAACTTGTAGCCATGCTTTTGCCCAGAGAGAAATTTATTTTCTGAAAAAATTCTCTAAAAGACTGCAGGCTGCCCTAGAATGGCATTCTCCTGAGATGATCACAAAGAGAGTACCCCTTGATTTTGTGCTTGGCACGGGTAACGCAAAAAGAGGTGGAGGAGGACAGGAGGAGACAGACGTAGATGGCACAGTCAGGGGCATTTGCAGGCCCTCTGAAATGCAAGTTATGTGTCAAAGACAACCTATCCTCCAATACTAAGGGAAAGAATGTTTCTTAGCCACAATATGAGTTAAGAATGGCTGCCCCTTACACACATCCAAATTCATACCTAGATTGAGCTTCCATCAACATTGATAAGCACTGAAGGTAAGGAGAAGAAAAAGAAGAAGGAGAAAGAAGGGAAGGAGAAGGGGGAGGAGAAGGAAGAGGAGGAGGAGGAAGAGAAGGAAAAAGGGGGAGGAGAAAGGGAAGGAGAAAGGGGAGGAGGAGAAGAAGAAATAACCCTAGCAAATTCTACAACACTAGATTAAGTAAAAATAAGCAGAAGGTATAAGGAAAAACCCTGTATTAAGTGCTGATACCAATTACCCTTCATCTGTTTCGACTCTGACTTACAAAGCTCCAAACCATCATTCTGACCATCAGAAGCATCTCTTAGAAAATGTCTCATGGCGCTCTGATTTCTATCATTTGGTACTGGGGAATATTTCTAAAGCGTATTTCTACATCCATCATTTGGTAATACTTGATATTTTAAAAATAAGTCCAATGATTTAAAATTTCTTTATTTCAAATTTATTGTAGGAACTTGTGGATATGTCCACCCAATGTCCAAATTCTGCAGCCCAAAGCAGAAAAAGCTCAAAGAGGTTCACAGAGACAGCACTGTCTTGAAGACAAAAGTGATAACAGCTCACTTGGAGGAGACGTTACTATTGAACTAGCACTTGGAGATTTATGGTGTATTCTGGACACGCAGGAGCAACTGTCAAGAGAAAATGGGCTCTATTACAAATACTAAGTGATTCCCGAGCAGTTAGCAAGCTATTCCCTCCCCTTCAGAGCCTAAAGCACATTATTTTTTGCTTTAATAATACTTAGGCATTAGGAATAACGGAAACACCTGGAGTTGATTTTAACACTGCTTTGCGAGCCCAGGGTATAGTCCAAATCTTGTCAGGCTAAATCTCACCCTTGACCTGCCAAACATGATTACCAGAGTCCAGTCACTCCCTCACATCCCGCAGCTGCTGTTCTCCACCCCCCTCTCCCCCTTCACAAACATCACAGCTACTTCTCTGCCCAGAACTCAGGAGCACATGTAGCCAATTCAAGTTGGAGCGACAACTTCTTCCATTGAAACTCAAGAGCAAAGACGCCTGTGTTTACTCCTGTTGACTATTTGTCTACGCAACACATGTGACCCAAGAACTTTACAGGGTGCTTCCTTGGTGATGGCCAGAAGCAGTCCCCGCTGGAGCAAAACAGTGGAGACTGCAGAGTGCTACAGCAATAAGACACCACAGTTTATTAACTAGAAGTGAGGACACAAGATGCTTTTAAATCCCAGGTAAGGCAAAAAGTGACACTCCAGTCCCACCTCAGTAGACTGGCAGTGGCAGCAGGAGATGGACTAGCAGGCCGGTCCTGCTGTGGGACCTTGGTCAAGTCACCCAACTATTCATTGTTTTTCTCCTGAAGAGTAAGCACTGAACTATACCTGACTTTTTATTTTTGTTTAAATCTGATTCACTGATGCATTAGCAAAGTCTGCCTTATCTCTTATAAACTTGGTAGTAACCACAGTAGTTACATTCAGTGAGATTTATACCTTGAGCCACATTTTCTCCTTATTTCATTGAGATTTTCAGGATTGACCCCTTGGCCCTTTGGTACAGAATTCATAGAGTCCAGCCCTGCCTCTACTTGAGGCATTTCTTAGAGATGTCCTCAAAATTGACCAGATACAAGCTTGCTTAGACCCTGAAGGTCCATAAAACCAGTAAATTGGCCATCAAAATGTTACACTCTGAAATCCCTAACTTGAGTACTCTTCAGGTCAGCAAATCTCTTCTGAGGTATTATTAATATTGTCATAAATTTTTGTTTCTTATTAATTAATGACTTTCTCATCCAGTAATGGGGGGTAAGTTTTTTCTCAAAAACCCTCTGCTGCAAACAACTAAAAATGCTCAGTTAAATAAACATCATCTTGAAAGGATTTGGCAAAACAGGAAACTTGAACCCAGAAATATAAGCAGATACCTGAACAGCATAACCACATTTTCTTCAAGGCATTTGTACATCTTGGAGAAAGACCCAGAAGTCCCAACCCAGGGGTGCCTGAAGTGGGGACTCTTATAGTAAACCCTCTATAGGATTTCCTACGATCCTTTGGAGTTGGGACTCCAAAGGGCTATACCTACAAAGTACCCCCCAAAAGCTATCCCCACAGATAACCAAAACAAAACCAACACTCTTCCAAACCTAGAGAACTAGGGACAATGTCTTGACCCCGAGTGAAGCAAGAAGGGAAAGATGAGGCTAAAAACAGGCTCCTGAAGGCCAGGTAAGAAGTGTTACAGGCCTCTGAACTTCAGGCCACAAACTTGGTAGGGTCCAAGCTAGCCAGCAGGATCAAACACAAGCCTCCCCTTAGTAAGCAGGTGTGCACTTTTATCCTATGCCTTGAAAAATGTCACAGATTATTTTTCTTGAGCAAGAATCAGCAGAGAATGAGAGACAACCAAGGATAAAGAGAAACAAGGCACTGAGCGAGAACCAGCATATACAAAAACCATCATACGCAAATTATAAAAGAAGTGTGCTTACTCTGCTAAAGAAATAAATAACAAAATTAAAGATATCTTTAGGGACCAGGAAAGTATAAAAGGTACCCAAGAAGATTTGGAAAGAGACCAAATAGACCTTCTATAAAACAAACAGACAGACAAACAAACAAACAAACAAACAAGAATGACCTGAAAAAAGTTACTGGGTGATCTTAGCAGCAGACTGTACACAGCAGAAGAGATAATGAGTGAAGTGGAAGACAGATCGGAAAGTGTAGCAGGAGAGTGAGACAAATGACGGGAACTCTGAAAGGGGGGGCGAAGAGAACTGGTGATGAGAGCAAGAAGGTCCAACATACCTCTAATGAAAGTCCCAGAAGGAGGACAGAGAACGGGACAGAGGAAATGAGATACAACAGATATGGATGAGAATTTTCCAGAATAAAGCAAATGTATGGGCTCAAGAAGCGCCATGAATCCTACATAGGATTAATATAAAGAAAGAAAGAAAACAAAACAAATGACAAAATCTTAAAAGCATCAGAAAAGAAAGGCAGATTACCTTCAAAAGAGGATCAGAATGATAACCAACTTCTCAACAGCTCTGGACTGGTCCAAGCATGCTGGCAAGGAGCTGCATCTGGGTGTCAGACCCAGCTGTATACTTTACCTAATACTATCACTGCCATGCTGGTTAAGCCCTTTCTCTGAACTCTTTCTCATGGTAATGGGAACAAAGAGGATGTAAATTTCTGAGAATAATTCTGAAACATTTGGCAGCTTTTAGTGTTATTACCCAATAACGTGATAAAGCCACTGTACTAGAAATAATAGTGCTTGGCTTATAAGTTTTGTCAGAGTTAAAATCGTCCCACCAATCAATTAAAATACCTTCCTGGAGCCGTGCCACAGAGAAAGAGGAGAATAAGTGGAATTGATTCTCTCCTGGTAATAAATGGGCCTCTGGGCGATACACTTAAATACATCTCCAGACTCTGATGAAGCACCTAACGTGTGCTCATTTTTATGCCCTTTCAGGTTAAGTTTTTGAGAAATAAAGTTTCCCTTTCATACACTTCTTAGACCTTTGGTTTGGACATTATAGCTTATCAATAAATCTTTAATCACAATTGTGAAATGCAAAAAAGGGCTTTATGTTTCTACGTGGGGGTCTAGGTGATTCTGATGTTAAAAAAGCAATCCAAGTGATTTACTGCGCATGCTCACAACAATCCCAGCCGCTCAATTCACACCACTGAAAACACGCCACCGAAAAAGTTGCCTGCTGCATTCCTGGTAAAATACTTGCTTTATCAACAGAATAAATAAATTTTGTAATCTTAGTAATGGAAATTTTAAGAGGTATCCTTTCAATGAACAGCTTGGTGAAAATTCAGAGTTACTACAGAGAAAATAATATAGTATCATAAATTAATATTATGATCTTTCCATTAAGTTGCTCCACAAGGTTAAAAAAATTCCTAAGAATTTTGAGTGTAGGAGATATTCTCTTGAAAATAAACAGAGCCTGCATTTTTTTTTAAATGGAAATATGTTATGGGGAAATCAAGAATAGAGAAGGACCAAAATTAAATCTAGAGAACATACACCTATGAGAAGAAATGATACAATTTTAATTTTTAAAGCATGCATGTTAAGAATTTCTCAAAGACACAGTCTAGTGTCTGTTTTACTGTTTCACACACTTCTGGTCCTCAGTAGAGGTGAACCCCATGGCTCTCCTGCTGCCATATGCTTTTAAGAAACATCAAAATTCAGGGTATCTGAGAGCTCACAACTCACAGCCAACACCCTGTTTCTACTGGGAATTTCACATAAAACACGTTCGCACTAGTGATTTAGAAATATATTTATTATCATGTCCTAAATTTTCACTAAATAATTCACATACTTAAATAAATCTAACTAATTGCCAAGATAAATTAGTCACATGATTAGTTTGCCCATCAAAAACTAGTCTTTAGAAGATAACTGTTTCTTACAGAAAACCAATTTGTTCTTTGCCTGAACCTTCCATGACTATTATTTTTCAACGACCTTAGGATTTCTGAAAAGACATTCACGCCAAAAGCCTGTGAGTGAAAACATGCCTTAAAGGCCTTACACAAAATTTTGTAGGAGGGCCTCGTGGAGACCACTGACTAATAAGATGCAGACTTTTAATCATAGTTTGATTTCACATCTGAAAATTTTATACCTCATCCGAAGCAGTCTCCTTAATTATTAGACAGGGAATGAAGCCCAGATGACCTAAATGATGGCCGTAACCATAGGAATAAGGTGTTCCTCTCTGTCCGGACTGGACAGGGCCCTTGCCACACACGAGCACACCTGTGCTCCTCACCTTGGCTCCCGCCTCCTCTCTTCCTGCCAGCAGATGACTGCTTATCCTACACTTTTACAGGCTCAAACACAGACACACAGACACACACATATGTTGGGTTTTCGCTCTCCAGCCCTCCCAACTCTGGCCCAGGAGTGCTGCCTGGTCACAGTCCCAAAGAACCTTCTGATCTGCTACTGACTGGGAATTGGTGGTCATCTGTTGTCCTCCTTGGGTGGGTTCCAGGTGAACTCTTTGGTCCTGTTCTTGTCGTTGTTTAAGCCCTCATGAATGGGGTCAGTTCAATATGAATCAGCAAACCTTATGAGTTTCTACCACTCTCAAAGGATCTATATTTTTCTTAAGGCAAAACTCCTTCCCGTAACGCCATTCTTCTGCGAAGCTCTGGTGCAAAGGTTCCACGCGACCTGCTCGATACTGCACGTGAGGCCCAGACAAAAACCACAATGTGTCGAGTCTTGGGACACTTTCTTTTCTTTTAGTATGCTAGCTAAATCCTACAAATAAAGGTCTGAACTAAATAATAATCCTTTAAGGGGGTGGGGGAAATAACAACTCCATCTCTCATTTCTCCTACTTCCCTCCCCACCCCTCCAAAAAACTAACTAACTAAATATATATAAATCTCCTAATGCAAATTGAACTACCACTCCAGAAATGTAATAATGGACGAGAGGCCTTTGACCCCTAGGTCTCTGGGTCAAAGATAATTCAGGTTGTTAGTGATAAAATGTCACTGTGATCAGTGACTGCTCAGGGGCTCACAGATGCGAGGGAGTGACTTGGTGGTCTCAGAGCAGCTGTCAGCCACAAGTGTTCACAACTCTTTTGCAAGCACATTATTTTTCTACAAGACACATCCATAGAGCCCACAGAGATTCTGCTTGTTAGGGTCTCTGGCATTCAGGTGTTGGTGCTAATAACATTTCAGAGACAGCTCTAACCATACCATACATGAATTCTCTTTCTCAAATCCTCTCTCTCTCTCTCTCTCACACACACACACACACACTCACACACACTCACACACACACACACACATTACCTTCCTCTTCCATGTTATGACATCAGAACTACTCACATTAATGGTCATCTTGTCAGACAATATTTATCGAACTTCCTTTGGTACAGATACCGCAACAAGAAAACAAATAAATACAAAGGTTTGGTTGATTTAAATGTACTGCAGCCCTCAAAATTATTAAAATCATATCACTGATGTAGACCATGCCACTGCTTGATGGAGCAGAAACACGTGACACCCAAAAGCACTGTGAAAGCTGAATTCACCTACAGCGGCAGTCTTAGACCTGGAATCTGCAGCTTCACTGTAGTTAAAGTCCCTACCCGGAAACCTGGGTGCCAGGCTCTCGTGCTGGGACTGAGGCTGTGGTTGGAACTTGTGGTTTTCTGCATCTAAAAAGATGTGCTGTGAGCACATGGCCCAAGATAACCTTTTCAGTTCTAACATTTTATCATTTTCCCCAAGACTGAAGTAGTTATATTTCAGAGTTAACTTCATAGGCAGAACTAATATTGTTTAAGATCATTTTCATTACTTATCAGGAATGGTTACTATTTATTTATTAATGGATTTTTAATTTTTATTTATTGATTTTAGAGAGCAAGAGGAAGAGAAAAAGAGAGAAATGTTAATTTGTTGTTCCACTTATTTATACATTCCTTGGTTGATTCTTATATGTGCCCTGACCAGGAATTGAACCCGCAACCTTGGCATATCAGGATGGTTCTCCAACCAGCTGACCTACCTGGCCAGGACCTGCTATGTAATTATGTAATAAAATCTTAACATAGCAAACATTATGTTCCAGGCAATGGTCTAACTGTTTACAAATATTAACTCCTTAAACAGCAGCAGTATGATTAGTTTCTAAACTGCCTCTAAGTACTTAAGAGAAAATGCAACAAAAACATTTTACAGTTAGCAAGAATTGCAGAGTAAGCAAACCTCTAATTTCTATTCATTAGCCTGAATAATGAAACAGATTATTACTTACTGAAAACTGTAAGATAAACTGGGTACATTTAAACCAGAAAAATAATGAATTCCATTTAGGAACAAAACCATGAATCACTGGTACTGGTGATTTGCATGCATATTGCAATTATGATAGTAACATAATGACTAAATAGTAACTGATAGTAATAAAACTAAACTGTCACCCATAAACTCCCACAACTTATTGTTTGAGGAAATTACCACACTCCCTCATTCATTCAATCCTGAAATAACTTCTTAAGAGCAGTACCTATGCCCCTAGCCCCGTGCTGGCCCATGGTGACACTATAATGCACAAGACAGATCAAGACCTCGTGGGACTTAGAGTGTAAAGATGTGAAATGCTAAAAAGTGCACCTATAACCACTGAAATAAAAATTCTGCTGGGTGAGGATAAAATTAAAATATAGAAATGAAAAACTAAAATGTTCAAAATAGAACTGAGATTCTTTTGACTTTTGTCCTACAAAAACAAAAAAAAAGATAAATTATAAACAAAAAAATGTTCAGAATAATAAAATATTTAGATAAATAAAATATTCAAAGTACATTTTCTGTGTGATAGAATTAAGAAAGTTAGCTATTTATTTATATGCATTTGTTGATATCCTTACAATTGAATATCTCAGCATTTATACCAACTCCTGAAATATTATTTATAGAACTAACAATTACAAAAGTAATGTATAAACAGTAAACCTATCTGGCCACTTAAAAGGTATCTCTAGTCAATTTTAAGTATAATTGTTTGTTAGACTTTCTGAAAGTAATTGAACAGAAAGTCTGTACCCACAGAAAACATAACCGCATATTCAGGCAATGTGTAAGTTTAGTACTTGGAATCCTACACATGTATATCAATAAGCAATCATTTCCCGTTTCTTATTTCCTTGAGTGGCCAGAAATAGGGTAACTTTTTCCATGAAACCATCAGTCATCACTTAAAGAAGAGGCTTTTAGTTACAAATGTACCATGAAACATGACAATTCCAAAGATGTCCATTATTTGCTTAATTTGTCAGGGGAGTTTTCAATAAAGCACTGCTATATTCATAATCAAAAACTAGGTTCTTAAAAGTCCCAAGTAGGGACCATTTTTTATATTTCCTAGTGAGCTGACATACTAATACTAGTGAAACCTTGTGGATCTTTTGAAGGGTCGTTTCTCGCTGTGAGTTAACGTGAGACATGGAAAACCGCTCAGGGATGAATAAATTGTTCTCCAGGTGCTGTTGAGACTTATCTCCCTCTCAGGCAGCAGCATCACTCAGGGGCTGCGCCATCCAGCTGTGGAAAACCACATGTCTAAAGTGACAAAAGTCCACTCATCTTTTACAGCTGCCTCTCTCTCAGAATCCTGTGGTGTCCACGTTGTAGGAGCCGGGACGTTTTCCCAAAGACGCAAGATGAGTGCAGGTCCCCAGAAGACAGTTGCCATCAGGCTTCTGGCTGCCCAGAGTTTCAGTCCCATACTGGTTCTGCGCTCATAGCAAAGCAGTGAGCTGGTGGCGTCCTGCCTTCTCATCATCATCTCAAGAGGGAGGATGAAATAAGCTCCCTTCAGTGGAAGGGCCAGGGAAGCACCGAAACATGGCCTGACCTTGGAGAATGTGACCAGTCACCGAATTCGGATGTGGGGCTTTCACGAAGCTCTTTAAGTTTTGTGAATATCTATGCTGTAATCTGTAGCATACTGTAGTGACATTCTCTTCTTGTGCATGGTCCAATTGAGAGGCACTGCTTGGCAGAAAGAGTCTCATGTAGATTTGATCTGAGAGAACAATGAATCTGCAGAAGTCTTGGGGCCTATACTTTCAATTTTGTCCTTTTAGTTTCTGTTAATTCCCAGGAAAAGATAAATGGCCTGTCCTACCTGCCTTTCTTAAGTGTGTCACAGTTCTGTTAGAGGGGATGTAAATAATGTACATAACATTTAAAACTCTGATGTTGCTTTCCAAATATCAAATATATAAAGTAAGCATTTCCATTGACATTTTCTTTCCTGTGAGGTTAAGGGCAACTGGGAACACAGAATATAATCAACATGAAAAAAAAACAAAAAACAACCCTTAAGACGTAAGTTCCCATTTCTATGCAATTTAATATATGGAAAATTATGTATTTCTATTTCCAATCAACTCAATATTCAAACAATTGGCTTTCTCTCAACAAACCCACCAGCTCATTTCCATAATTCTTGTATGTATAATTCTTTCCCAAAATGGATAATGCATGAATAGTTTCCTCCCCAGCACCCCCCACCACCAGGGAAGATTCCAAATATATAGCAAGGTAACCTCATTAAAATGAATTATAATTACAATCCACTTTTTGTACTTGAACTAATTTGTCTGGGCAATACAGCAGCCTTTAATATTTTTCTCAGAAATAAATGCCAATTATCGTTAATATTACTGCTATTACAAATGTTTACAAAAATCTATCATTTTGTGGGCTTCAAGGAAATCTCCCCTAATTTATTTATTTGAAAACAACTTAAGTACAAAATTAAGGAATACTAAAATTTTAAATAATGAAATATTGTGCTTCTACTGCCACTCTGTTGGCAGAGAAGAGAGAGCATACAGAAAAAATATAAAAGTAGATTTGATACAGATACACAAAATAATGTCTCCTTAATATATAAATGAAAAATTGTGTCAAGTAACGAACTTACTATATCTCCCAACACAAAGTATGCTCCAACTAAATCAATTCATAAACTACAGTTATCTATCCTTGTAGCTCA
Source organism: Tonatia bakeri (assembly GCA_004024845.1). Taxonomy (NCBI): domain Eukaryota; kingdom Metazoa; phylum Chordata; class Mammalia; order Chiroptera; family Phyllostomidae; genus Tonatia; species Tonatia bakeri. Next base: position 119,064 of record PVIA01000286.1, on the reverse strand, counting down.
GGAAACAAAATAGTCAACAAACATATATCAAAAATGATTCTCACTCATTTACTCTATAAATATCTACATGCAAAGTTCTCTACTAGGCATTATGTGCCATATGCCCTTGACTATTAAGACACAGAGATAAGAAACGAAAGTTATATCTAAAGAACTAACTGGCATATATTTTAAATGATTAAGGGCATGTATGTATGTGTAAGTATTATTTGAAATACAAGCACACATAACCTGTTATTGTGCCAACCTGTTAACACATTACCATGAGTGTTTCTCTGGTCTCCAAAGATCAGTGTATCTTTAGGTCAAAGTCCAAGCTAGACCTCAGATTTAAAATGTCCAACTGATCTCTTTATGAGTGTGTTACATATCTGGCATACACATTTCACCAATGATCCAAAGCTACAGAATCTATTCCAAATATTTGATATGTATTCTCAACATGATAATTATTTATAAAGAACCTCTGTGCATAGGACCTTATGGAAGAGGTACAATATTTATCAAGTTATCTTCTGAAAGACTAAAATTCAGATGTCACTGATGTAGACAGATGCAGCCAGAAAACATCATTAAATGAACAAACACTGAAAATGCTGATTTATTATTGATATTTAAGCCCAATAAAACTGGTCATTTATTCCTCACTCTACTGGGCACAACAAAAACACTAATAATCCTCATAAGGACTACATAAATTACATAGTTTTATTTCCCACAACGTATACATGTGGCAACTGAGACTTGAAGAGTTTTAGTCATGGTCAGAGGTGAGGGTCGTGTGATCAGAGGACAGAGCCAGGGTCTGGCCTCCCAACCACCGCTGTGATCTACCAAAAACCAGCACCATCTGGGAGCAAACACCGCAGTCTCGCTAAGTGAGGCCACCGCCATTCTCATGTCCTCACAACCTCACCGCGGTGCTGCTCAATGTCAAGTTGTCATGTTGTCAGGTGCAGAACTGCACTATGATCAAGTGCAAGAAGGCTGATTTGGCCTGCTAGTTCAGAGAGAATGTAGCTGATTTTTCTTTTTAGTGACAACATTCAGAAAAGGAATTTTTATTTTTAAAGTGAATAGGCCAGATTTGGGGAGAAGGCAAAATGCTGTTCCATTCTAGAATGCTGCGGAAGTCAGATTACTGCTGGCAGAGGAGACTGGGTTAAAGGTGTCGGGTTGGACCACACCCAGGAGAGCTTGGAGCCTAGGGGTGGCCTTTTCGGAGAATCCTGTTTCATCCTGTCCCCTGTAAAGTAGGGAGATGTGGATTCAAGATATCACTCACACTTTGTACTTCCTTCACTCCAGTGGGTTTGGAGAGAAGTAAAAATATGCTCTTTAGAATAAACATTATTCTAACTTAGAATCGTCAAAACGATGATTTCACACATTCACTGGGCTTCCCTGAACTGCTGACGACACTGGTGCCTGTTTCAGTCTCAGACCAGCCTTAACTGGGGTCGCCAATGGCTGTGACACTGGCCTCCTTTCAAACACATCCTCTGACCGTAAGCTCATGTATTACATCAATATATAAAACAAACACAAAACAACCCTCTTATTTGAACATCTATAACCCTTAAAACAGTATAAACTCACAAGTAGAAAATAAACTTTCCATGGTTGGGGCAGGGGGAGGGACAGAAGACAAAGGGAAGGTCCACCAAAATTTCTTTTCCCTATACTAACCTGTTAATTTTTTTCATACCCTAACAATTCAAATGTTTATACTGTAGGCACAAGATTCACAAAAGAATTTTTGTTCCTAAACCAACTCATGTTAAACGTAATTCAAGTGTTCACATGGAGGTGCAAATGTTCACGCTGTAGGCACGTTATAGGCACTATCGTGTGCGGTGTCCAAAATGAGTTCCCTCATCCTACATCCACTACTCCTAGAGCAAGCTACAACCCTAACTGTCTCCGAATATGCAGAGAGTCCAACAAATAAGATGAGGAGAAGGGAGAAGAGACACATTCAGGGACAACTGGAAATTTTTCTAAGTCCTAATACACTTTTAAGAATGAAAAAGAACATTTGATTCACAGAGGAGTACATATTGCTAAACATTAAATAGCAATATATGTATTTATTTCTATTAAAAAGTTATCTTGTCAATAGCATTATTTTCTTTTAAATACTGTTAACTACCTCCTTCATTTTTTTCTTTTCTGATTTTTAATGCATTTTGTATGAGTTCACATGTATGATTTCTTATTATTATATACAAATGAAAATTCCTAATAAATGACATCCTCAAGAGTTAAGATCCAAAATTCTAAGTTGTAAAACTTTGAGACTTTATAATACAGAAAGTTCTCTATGCATAATTAAAATTCAAATTTTGCCTTGCATAAGGTTGTATAATATTTTTTTTGAAAAAATCATAAAATATGTAGAAATTTCAACTTTCAATTTTGGAGTATTTAAATATAAAACATTCAGTATTCAAAACATTTCACTGTATTTATAAATGTTTTTGTTCTGAAAAAAAATCATTCCAAATTGGAATTTAGACATTTCCTTTTAAAGATTTGTTTTAGATTCATTATGGAACAGCTAAGAAGACTGCCACAGCTTTTTAAGAAATGCCATTTGTCCCTACAATTGTGAGATTATATGCAAGAAACAGATGAATTACAATCACAACCACAAACCTACACACTTTAAAAAACTGGCTTTACCTATATTTAACCTTATTTATAAAGTAATTTGGACCATTCAAAATGAGATGCAATTTCACTTGACGATGAAATTCACACTTACTGAAACTACTAGAGAAGTTGAATTGATGTAGTACAGTGAAACCAAGAAAAAATTTTCTACATATTATCCCATGAAGTAAAGATAGAATCACTCACCCATCACCAACATTTCCTACTCAGATCTCTGTAATCTCTGTAGAAACACGGTGGGTAAGATAAAGCATGATGACAACTTGCTAACATGTCCAATAAAAAGAAAAGAAGAGGTTGTGGTAGAAATGTACAACTTTTCTCTCCAAGGGAAAATGCTCCTTGGCTCTCTATCTTTATGCTGAATGCATTCTGTATGGATATCATATGACCTGATCTACTTATTGGAGAAAATGCCACCAGCTCAATGATTTCCTAGCTCCCATTCCCTTTATATATTACTTTAACCTCATTTAATTACCAAAGCTTATAAAAACTTTTTCAAAGTTGCCATGACTATATTATGTAAAATAACACATAAAGCATAAAGAGTTCAAATATTAGATGAAACTCTATTGCACTGACAATATTCAGCCATGTATGACCTAAAAATTTGACAATTTCATATGGTTCAACCTAATAAAACATTCCCTGACTCTCACATCATTGAAACTGACACTCAGCAGCTGCCCAGAGGAGCCAGCTGCCTGCCCCCTGAAGCTGTGAAATGAAGGGTTCGGGACACTGTGGCGGAGCAAAGGCTACCTACCTCCCATCAATAATACTTTTCTCAGACCAAAACAATGTGAACCATACCACACTTTGAAAAGAGCAGGGGAGTGAAATAATGGGAGTCATTCATGACAAAGATGACAAGTGCATGGGGAATAAATCACGAGCAAATAACAGGGACTACGGGGCAGTGTTATATCTTAGCCCGTGATCCAAAAGAATTAGTCATTCAAACCCATTGTCAGAAATGTGTAACTCAATCAAAGTAGGGTTCTTAAATGTGTTGGCCAGGGGTTGAGGACAGAGTGTGAAGAAACGAACACAAAGGTGTCAGTAAAGATCCTTTGTTCAAGTTTCATGCTTTCCCATATAACCTGGCAATGCCACGGTGAACCTTAAATGTGACTCACTCTGTCTGTGGGTACTGCCTGACCGTATTCAAAAGGAATAAGAGGCAACTGAAAGGTTCTTATAAGATGCTTGGCTCTCTGGGGAAAAGGTGATGGTTAAAATTAATCTCACAGATATCCCCTTGCGAGTTCACGCCTGCATCGTCATCATCGGGGATGACGTTTCACAATGTTCTGATTCAGAATTCTTCACGAATTTGGGCTATTTGATCAAGCTGGAAAACAAACTCCTGCTGAAGCAGCTAACTCAAGAAATCCGCACCCACTTTTTGCCCAAAGATTGCCTGGAATGCCAAAGTAATTGAAGAGTAAAAGGAGCAAGCAGGTAGACATTTCTGTTTGGACAGAAGCTAAACCTTGTGCAATGTCACCAAGCGCACCTCCAGCTGTACTAGTGTCATTGGAATAACAAATTTGATTATGGCGGTGGGGAAAAAAAAAAAAGAGTCATTCTTTGGGGAATAGCAATGTGATGCTCTTGGAGCACCCTCTGGAGGCCAGAGAAAGGTGACGCTGGGAAAACAAGAGAGGAGAAATCTGATCATCTTGGGCCTTCTGCAGGCTGAATCCACAGATCTCACTTGAGTGGGACTTGAAAATGCACTTGTTCAATCTTAATCAAGGTGACGTAAGAGACATGCATAATTAATTCATAGTGTAAATGCAAATTCCATCCAAACTATAACAAAATTCTCAAACTATAATTTCTAAATTTAAAAAAAAAGAAGAAAGAAATGCCAACTGATTAGTGTTATTTTCAGCCTACATTCTGAATTATGGGGGGAGTTGATTGCAGAGGCACCTTTAAGAATTTAAAAGGAGTGTGGAACATAATATTTTCATCAACAACATATAAATAAGCAAAGTTATATAAGGTATTATTGTCAAATTTTTAAAGTAGCCAGCTTTACATTTATTAAAACTGACAATAAATGAAGCTGACTCTATTTTTCTAAACCTTACTTATTCTAAAGCAACAAACACTGACATCTATCGGCATTTTGGCAGCTTTTTTAAAAATTAATTAAAACTCGTATAAGGACACGCACAGGTGCAGACATGCATAGGATTAGGATGAACTCAAAACATAACTTATTTCTATGAGGGAATTTCGTTTAATGTACCTAATAGCATATTTAATAGATATCATTTTTCTCTGGTAAAGATAAATCCTTTTTTAAAAATAATAATATCTAATTTAATTTTTTGTATTTTCTGCTTGTCAAGACAAGAGCTCTAAGGTTAACTAAAATGTTAGAAGTTCATTACTTGCTTCTTTTTTGTATGAGCATTTTTTATTTTTCGATAAAGCTGACATTCAATATTATTTTATATTCACTTCAGTGTGAAGCATAGTGGTTAGACATTTGTATAATCTATGAGGTGATCCCTCTGATAAATCTAGTACCCATTTATTTGTTTCTTTGAGCAAATAAAATCACTCACCCAAAATATTGACGCTTGGTTTGTTTTCTTCCATCATGATAGAACATGATAAACTCAGTGCTGTTAGAAAAGTGAAATTTAACGTGCTACTTAAGTAATACTAATAAAGCACTGATTTGGTGGGAATCACAGTCCCAGAACTTTAAACACTACATAAGAACTTTTGTAGTGAGGAGGGGGAGGAAAGAAAATGGTACAAAATGTGGATTTATTATTCTCATTATTTTGTTTCTATTTAAAAGCACCTGCACTCAATTCTATGAACCTCACTGGCAAGATACAGTTACACTTGATAAAAAGATAACGAAGAACATGTTAATACACACTCTGCTTTTCAATTGCTGCAATTTGTACTGGCCCCAAAGGAGATTATGCATTCTAAGTAATAAAGTGAGGTTTAAGCATCAACTCCTCAGTGTGGCCAGAAAAGGCGTCATGTTTCAAAATCTTCTCATAGCTTGAAATCTCAACATTTTTCTGCCAGAGATAAAATTATGTTCTACCTCACTCTACTTTCAATATTTACACTGAATTCAGGACTGTTTTCATTATACACATAGGCAGTTATGGTATTTGACATAGTTATCCACTTTTCTCTATATTTACAGGTAGAAGATATTAATATTTATACTCGCTCTAATCTAAGGCCAGCTTTGGATTATTTTTTACCATAAAAGGTACATTTTGAAAATTATATCAAATATCTTTGCAAAGACACAGACAATTTGTTCCTAAAGTGATTTTATAAGCAGAGATAAAATTTATTGGGCACTCATTACATGACAGGCCATGTTCAGAATGCTTCTATGGATTATCTTGCTTAAGTCTCATAATAACTTCATGATAATAATAATAATATTATCCCCAATTTTACATATAAGGAGACTCAGGCACGGAGAGGTTCAGTGACTTTCCCATGACTGTCCAGATAAGAAGCAGCACAACTAGGACTGAGACCCAGGCAATTCGGCCGCAGGGCTGAGTACTAGGCATTCTCCTCTTGCTGCTGAATGGAGGCATTTTCCTTCCTCCCCGCTGGGCAGCAGGAGATGATGGGGCACATGAAGCACCTGTCACACTGCTTAGGACACGGTAAGATATTAGACAGATATTTGTGGCCCCTTGTCAAGAAATATAAAAGCTTCCAGCAGAGTGCCTGGCACACAGGTGGTTCCTGCTCTTACGCTGCTTCAATATTTTCTGATTGTATAGGTGTATTTTCCTCCCTATTCTCCCAGCAATGTCATTTTCTCATTCTGCAAGTATGAGAGTAATAGTTCAAGCTTCTCCCACTTTCCGCTTCAAAAATTCTTCAAAATAAATCCTACGGCATTCTGTAAACACTACTACATGTTTTGAATAATTACATGAGGTAAGTGGTTACAAGTCACCAAGCTGAAACAGATCACTCAGTGGACATTCCTCCCGTTCTGTAAACACGCGCTGCCCTGCTACTGACGGGACACTTCGTATCCAGGAATGTTTGCAAGCACCTCACCCTGGGGAGCCGCTTTGCTAAGGAAACAGGTGAGTGATGTCATCGGGAGAGCTCAGGGCCCTGCTTCTGCACATTCAGGACACCAGTTTTCTTGATTTTTCTACCAATTGTGCTCACAAATGCCTCTTCTGCCAGACGTGAAGGGAGAGACCCAGGAGTTCTAGAACTGGGCTAGGCTTGATAATCAGTTTATTCCAGGTCATTGCAGAGAATAAAAAAGAAACCTTTGCAGTGTTTTAATGAAAGAAAAATGTATCAGCAAACAGATTCAAAAGGGAAACTAAGAGGCAAGTACCAGAAAGAGAAAAAACCAAAACTTCTGGTTTTGTAATTCAGGCACCAATAGGAAAAGTGTGCTGAAGTGAATCAACAAGAAGAGTGTGGAACATGGGAGGTCTGACATCTAGGAGGCCCTGGCTATTACAGGGCCCTGCGTACATGGATCCCTGTTACAAAGCCCAGAATTATACTGAGGTTGCTTATTTTGAGAAAAGAAGAGGAATTAATGACTCCAAGAGCTTGAGACCCATAAGAACCACTATTATGGAATAGATAATTCTGTTGAACATCTGCAGCCCTAATAGTGTGCAATTCAATATTCAGTTAATTGTACAAAAATGCAGATGCTAGGAAACACAGCCACGTATGTATCACATATCAGTCACACATGGCACATGAAAGTTCAAGAAGCCTTTCTCCCCCGAAAATTTCCTTCCAACAGATGTGTTGAGGCCTCTGCATGTAACACAGCACACAGCAGGGCCGAGAGGCTGAGTTCTCTCACCACTGTATCTCCCCTGACCGTCGTGAAGTCCTGTTATAACATTGGAAGAAAGGCCTGGCTGTTGCACGTGTATCATCTAAGACACAAGTGTCAGTGGTTGTCTTAAGGAAGGGGTGAAATTTGGGATTGAAGGGCCCGCATACAGGAGCCATTCAAGAGATGGGTGTCCTCCCAAGTCCTAATTTGGGCTGGCAAGTGGCAGTACTCTAGTTTTGGCACCTAGTGGCCCTTCCTTGGGGGATGCCAGGGATAAAAAGTGCAAAAAAGGTTGAAAAAGAGGTGTGGGCTTCTGCTGCAAACCATTATGGCTATCGGTTACCCATTCTCCTGAGATGAGGAAAAGTACACTGGTACTTAACCATTATAAGGAAAAGGACAAGGAGAGAAACACTGATTTCAAAGCAATACTCTTCAATGCCCTCTGCTCTTATATAAAGCTAGTTTCAAGTTGAGATTTCTTTTCCCAGCAAATGAAGAATAAATGGTTTATTCTTACAGTTTATCTGGCTTCACAAGCACAAGGTGCCTCGAGGGGGTAAAAGTTTCCTCCCCATAGAAGACTACTTACTGCCTAATAGAAAAGAGAGTCAATGTCCTAAAAACTAGGTAGAAATGAGTTCACCGTGAGTTTTGCAGTGAGATAGTAGAAGAATGTCAGTGAAAGAGAACGCCGATCTATCTGGTTCAGAGGGAATCAGAGCTTCAGGAATGGAAAACACAGTGAGGGCCACCAAGGAAGCTCTTGAACCCATGTCAAGAGAGATCATCAGGCAGTCACGACAGGGTTACCTACCCAGCAGATGAGAACTGCAGGGCACAGGAATGCCTGCTTGCTCTTGAGTTTGTCTCTCCCCACAGAACTGCCTACTGCTTGTCTGCAAAGTCTGTGTTAAGGCAATGCAGCAATGAGCCCTTGACACAATGCAAACCTGTCCTGTGAAAGGGATGCTACTTTCAACCATTGCCCCTCCTTAATTCTTTAGACCGCCTGCCTGCAGAGGATCATAGAAACTTCTGAAGGCAGAATATTCCCAGGCAGCACAGAGAACACCTAAAAGGCCCTCCAATTAACTCAACGGCAGTTCTGGTTAGGTCTAAGGTCTCTGTAATTTACTATGATGACTTCTGAAAAGACAGTAGGGAAAGTCACTTAGAGACATTGCTAACCAGCTCCACATTTCATGCCTTGTTGAATGAAATGCTATATAGCATGTCCAAAACACGGGGTTTTTCAAAATAAGGAAAATTTCAGTACACCCTCATTAGGGCTAATGAAGGTAATTAAGGTGAATCTGATCAGCAGTATCTTATTCTGGAAGCATGCACAGGAATGGTCAGTGACCAAACAATTACTCTCTGTTCAATTTTTGTTTTGCTCAAAACCTGGTTACGGTCTTTGCCAGCAAGCCAGGTTCTGAAATGCTATCGGTGACGCCAACAAGAAGACCGGGCAAAATTTGTTTTCCTACTGTAAGGAACGGCAAACACTCCAGCTTATTTTCTTCAGCCACAGCACTACCAAGCGCTCCTCAATGAATTCTTCAGAAGTGCTGCGTAACAAGTGTTGGGGGATGCTCTCCGTGGCTTATGGCAGGAAAAAAAAAAAGCCCTTATAAGTTCCCCTTCCTCTCTTTTTTACAGCATCTTTTTCACTCAATCACTCATAAACAACTATTTCATGGTGATGCCTCCTCTCTCCAAGGCAACGTCTAAAGCATCAACTCTTCCGGGGAAACTGAAGGTCAAGCTGTCATTCATGTCCGTGTTGACTTTCAAATACGAGATTTGTCTCCAGAAAGCCTCAACTGCCATATCATTTTATTATATAACCAGTAAACAGCCACGTTCAAAAATTCAGATAAACATTTGCTTTTGGGCACCTCTCGGGGACATAAAATGGGCCGTGTATTTATCAAGGAGTTCTCTTCAAAACTAGAACTGCCAAACCGAAAGTTTTGAGAACTTATTTAGAACAGACCTGATTGCTGGCACTGGACTAGATTTCATCTGTTTCGCTGACCTCTAGGAATCCCTCTCAGCTGATCAAGTTCTAATACCGCAGGAATGAATCAGGGGCGGGGGAAGGTAAGCACACACCGCGACCCTACACCTCCCGCCTCTCTGCCCAAAACCCTGACGCGCAACCGCTGAAGGGGCCTCTCTCTCGACCACCCCGTTTTTCCGAGCCCCGCACACCGTTGGGAGGCCGGTTCCCGCTTCTCTCGCTAGAGGGCAGACGGGGCCCGTGCAAAGCCCTCCCGGCTCCGGACACCGGCGCACCACTCCGGGTTCCGCTTCGGGGCTAAGATCGGCAGAGGTGCTGGTAAAAAAAACCGTACCTGGGAGCACAGCTCGTCCCGTATCCCCGGAGAGTGCAGGCCGAGGCTGCTGCCCCTTGCACCACGCGCGGAATGCGGGTGCCCGGGTGAGGCTGGGCTCCCAGGTAAAGGGTGGCCCCATGGAGGGCGAGAACCGTCCGGCCCCGCGGACGCCTGGGAGCAAGGCCAGGCATCCGGAGCTTAGGGCACGGGAGGGCGAGGGAGAAACGACGCGCCGGAGGAGGAGGATTGCGGAGTCCTCGCGCCGCGCACTCACCTGGGCTCTGGACGTCGCCCGCGGACGGGGGCGCGGGCTTCTTGCCGGAGCCTCGGTCCTTCTTCTTGCCCTTTCCCTTGCCTCTGCCTTCTTTGCGCTCGGACATCTCGCCGGAGAAGTGCACACTCTACGAGGACGGCTACGGGGGAAGACGACGCGCGACAAGTTTGGTCCAAGGGCTTGGATCGGATTTGGGAAAAGTTTGTCCCTCGATGGGGAAAGCGACCGGGCTGCGGCGCTCACGCTGCGCAGGGGGCGTCTCCTGTCGCCAGTGGGAAGCGGCGCGGACACAGCGTGCGGTCTAGGCCACCTGGGACTAGTGGTCGCTCCGTCAGAGGGTCGCCCTGGCTCTTGGGGCTGCTCCTGTCGCCCTGGGAAGTCCGCTGTGGTTCCCGCCGCACTGGGTCCCGCCGCTGTCGGCTCCTGTCCTGGCCTCTGTCCCGCGCGCTTGCAGCCCGAAGAGGGAGAGGAATTCACTGTCCTGCCCGCGCTCCCATCGCCCAGGCAGCCTCTGCCGCTCCGCTCCTGCCCTCCGCACTACCCCGGAGTTCGGACAAGTTTTGGGGAACTCCTCGCCGGCTCTTTTTCAATTGCCCCACAACCACCCACCTCCCGCCCGCAGGTTGGAGGCTGGCGCCTCCTTCTCACCCTCCCCTCCCTAGCCCCCTCCCTCTTGCCTACCACACCCCCACCCCGAGGCGCGGACACGCCACCGGGAGGAGCCTGGGCTGTGCGCTCCTGGGCGCAGCCCCTTTCTCTCCTGGAGCCCGGCCTGGGGGGCGGGGGGCGGCGGTGCGCCCAGCGGCTGCAGGGAACCCCCAACAGGGGTCGCTGGAACCTGCGCGGAGACTCCAGCTGTGGCTGCCGCGGGAACCGAAACGAGCGGCCCCGGGGAGATTCAAGGACTAAGGAGGGGACCCAGGGACTCTTGCTGTTTGCTTTCCTGAGCCAGGCAGCGCCCCGAAGTGTTGGTCCGTTCTCTTTAATGCAGAGAAATGCTGGAGACGAAAGTTTGGAATTCTGACACCTGCCCCCCCGCCCCAAATTAAAGCTCTGGAACCCCTGGGAAGGAGGGGGATGTTTGCTGTTTCGCCAGGAGATTTTGGGTTCATTCCTTTCTTACTTTATTAGTGAGTTATACACACGTAGGGCAAAGGGTGGAAGGGAGTTTGCAAGTAAGACAGCCCTAGTGTATACAGCAAGGGCTCAGTGAACCTTGAAGGTGGTCAGATCGCACCACCTTCGTGGATCTGCTGTTGAATGCGTGAGTGTGTGTGTGTGTCCCCGTCTTCCTGGGCGTAACAACGAGCCTGTTAAACCCCATCTTCAGCTGTTCCTAAAAAAAATAATAATAACCTGATCTCTTCAAAGGGGGTATCCTAAACTCTGTCTCACTACAACTTAATTTCAAATGAACTGTAAAAGGCGATCAACAAATTACTGCACTAGCTGGGCGTCACTCAGTTCTGCGGAGTGAAAAAAACAAGCAGTTCGAGTGGGGAGCCAGTGCTAGAGTCTTTAATTCGTTAATGCCAGCTTTCTGGGATTCAAACTTTCCTCGGAACGGCGGGAGAAGCCTACTTCTCCGTCCCTTGTCCTCCCTCTGGCGGAGAATTCCTAAGAGCAGTGAGATTCGCGAAATGTTAGCAGCCAGCTGCGAAGGACAAAAGTTAAAAGGCCAGAGTAATCCGCACCGCAGAATGATCCAGAGTCACGTCAAGAAAACATTCTCGTAGTTACATCACGGCTGTGGCTAGCTTCAAAGGTGAGTTTACAGTGATAGGTTTGTGTTGTGGTCAGGAAGAGGTGAGTATGGACGATCCATATGTGAAGTTAACATTCCACTTTAAAAATGACTTGCTCCTGATTCTCCATTGTGTGGGGTTAATGTGAACTTTACCATTACCTACGTACAGCCTTCTGGGTATATTTTCGAATTGTCACAATTTAAATAAAGATGAAATCTTCACATTCAAGGGGCCCCTCCTGGACTGGAGGAAGGGAGAGGGACAGAAACATTCATTTTGATACTGTCCTAAAGTAAGAATAATTTTATTTTCATTTAATGTACATGATAATAAGAAACAAACTCTGTTGGGTGGCTTTAATTGTTAAAAGACATCTGAGCAGTATCGACATCATTATTTTGAAAAAGTTTGATGCTCAAATATCATTTGATAACCTTTCAACAAACATAAATGTAAATTGTACTGGGGCATAAAAACAGCAAAATGAAGGAAAAAATTATGAATATAGCTGAATAGCACTATAATATTCTACAGAGTCTAATGTAAGACGGAGTCCCAGCGCTGGCTGAAATAACCCTGCTTTCCCAGGAGGGGACACTCTCAATAAGCAGGAAACAGCCAAATTCAGAAAAGGGGAGTCCTTTCAAAAAGGGCACTTTATCTCCAGGATAGCAGACCCTAGAAGGGCTTACTAAAATAGCTGCATGTCATCAAATATATCATTATTTTTAAATTGAAGGACATAAAGGGAAGACATTTTGGAATTTAAAAAAAGCCTCAGGCCTTACCCCCCCCCAAACACACACACACACACACACACACACACACACACACACACACGCACATAGGAAGCCAGTAGTAAATCCCCTAGCTATGGAAATACTGTAATTCTAGTATAATTCATCACTTTTGTTTTAGACCAAGATGGTTTACTTCACAAAAAAATTTTTAATTCCTTATTGCTGTCATTTTGCAGTGAGGATAATGGAAGATCCCTCGATTTTGTGATAATTTTCCATTAGAACAAATCCGAAGGAGTAGACAGTTTTTCCAAACCAAGCATGAATGACGGACAGAAAAGCTTGTTGGGACTCGGTGCCTTTTCCATCAAACATGGCAGCCTCTAGGAGACGTTGGGACTGCTATGGAAATGCTCAGGCCTGGGATGAACGGATAGAAAGGGAGGAAGGGGGATATTAATATGCATTCAATAACTGTTTTTCCTTGTTTGATGAGATAGAGAAAAAGAGGACAAAAAGCACAATGGTAAATGTTGAAAGAACATGAAAGAAAGATGAGAAAGTGGCAGTCGCAGGACAAGGTTGCTCCTTGGGAATTTGCTCACATTCTGGAGTCACATTTTAATTGTTAGTTGCCACTGACTGTGTCGGGGAATTCATAGCAAAATCCAAAACGTTTTTCTGCTAACACATTGCTTATAAGTCTTTATCTTCTATGTTGCCTCATGTTACTTTTTCAGAGACTTATTATGTTATTTGCAACTAGCTAAAAGATTGACTAAACAAAAGTCCATTTCTTTGATAGTTAAATATTTGTGATTTATCAAGAATTTGAGATTGTCTTTAAATTATTCATTTCTGTGGTCAGGAAGTGGCAAGTGAATTAAAAAACAAACAAACTTGTAAATGATTACAACGAGATGGAGGAAGAATATTTTTCCTTTTTTGAAAATAAAAATACTAGCCTCAATTGTCTCATTGAGGAAGGGTGGCATATCTTCATGGAATAATTGATCAATTTGTTGTGTATAGTTCAACTCTCAGAGCGTGTATCATAGAGGGGATATTGGCTCTCAGATAACATATGACAAGCTGTCAACAATGTCAGCTCTTGAGGAACAGGGTGGAGATTTATAAATACACAACTTCAGAAATAAGACAAAATCGATATTTTTGTATTAAATGACAGCTTAAAATAAATGCAATCATGTGCCATAACTTTTTTTTATCAAGGCTTATTTTTTTAGAAACATCCTTAGAACCTACAAAGCTGGCCATTTCTCTCACTGATTCTCATTTAAAAATACCCCAAGAAAATTTTTAAAAGAAAAAAATATACAAAATAAAAGAACATCAACACGTGAAGATAAATTGCATTATTGCAAACTACTGTGCATATTAACAAAAATAAGAATTTAATCTACAATTCTGCAAATAGATATTTAAATGAAGTGACAAGAGAATTTACATAAAGGTCACTTTTTTTTAAACTTTACAACAAAGTTGGCATTCATGAAGATGCATGAATGCAAGAGACAGTCTCACTCACCAGAACCAGCTCCAAAATGAACATTGAATGTGCATATGGCTCATTTCATTCATTTACCAAGCATTTACTGAGATAAATACTAGATAGCAGAGAAACAAAAATCATCCCTATTCTCATGAAGCTTTTTGTGAGAAAGGTATAAAAGCAAATGAATTATTATGATACAAATGAAAAGCAAGGCCAGATAGGTTTTCTAGGGCCTGAAGCTCATAAAAATTGGGAGATGGTTTTAAAGGAAAAGAACACAAAATTAAACTGCAGATTTAAGTCCAAGAACATGAAAGGGACCATTGGAAGTAAGAGGGCCTGAAAAGTAAGCTTCATTAGCTTCGCGGTAAATTCACCTCTAATGGTTCCAAGGACATTCCACCATCTGTACAATTGTAGTAATGGTCAAGGACAATTCTACACTATCTTACAGATTAGATAATACTATCACTATAAATAGGAGACATTAACAAGCAATCAGAAGAAATACACACAAAACTGAAACAAGCAAAGACTATCACGTGAGGAAAGAGAGATGAAAGGAGCCTTAAGAATTCACAGATTAGCAATTATCCTGTATGTTTAGACTCTTAGAACCAACATGCAAGCTGCATTTGTTCAACAAAGAGCTTCTGACCAGTGATAGGCCCTGGCAAAACTGGAAATGGTATCTTCCATTACATTTGGCAAATATTTAACAGAATTACTAATTAACCATATTCTGTTGGCTGTGAATAGTGAGTCAGTTTGAGAACAAAATTGTGACTTTAGAATCCAAAGATAAATACTAAAAAAAGGTAATGTTCAGACAACAGTAAAATGAAATCTGTGTTTGTTTTTCTGCTTGTTTGTGTGATTTAAAAAATTACTATATACCAATGATATTATTATTATTTATCATTATTATTACTGATAAGAGTGTAATCTAGATTTAAAAAGATTATATAGCTGAAGGCTGGTGCCTAATTTCTTTTTATTAACTCTATTTGATAAATAGAGTCAGTATCATAAATCTCTTCTGTAATAAGGTGAAAATATTAGACTTAATAGTTTTTGAAACATTTTATTTTAAGAAGAAAATAGTCTCATCCAAGTTGTCGATTTCACTCCCTCACCTTCACAGTAATTATTTTTGTCTTCTTCAGCCTCCTTGCAGCATGTCCTTAATTTGAGATGTGTGTTTGATACAAATACCTCAAATTTAAATATACATATATAATGTACATACACGTATAAAGACATGCATGTGTGTATACAACAATACTTATTTGTATGTGAGTGCACATATATGCGTGGAGGCGTATAGTTACTGTTTCTCTGTCCTCCATTGGAAATGGAAACATTGCATTTGAATGTGAGCCTCCAAAAAGCAGCGATTTTCCTGTTATCCACTTCTTTCACACTGCTACCCATTAGCACTCCCAGCACCACACTCTGCTTCTAGAAAGCACTAAGTAGTTTTACATAGAACGACTTTAAATGAAATAGGATAAATATGAAAAGCCTGGTTCTAATACCACCATTCTCTATCAGTCAGTTACTAATTACCTATCCTGAGCATAATCTTTGACGCGGTTTCTACATCCAACACTTCTCCGAATCCTGGCGTTTGACCTCAGCCTTCTTTTCCCCATAATCACTAACTTCCACCCAAATCCACGTCCTTTCTTTGCTTTGACCACAGTAAAGCTTTCTACCTGGATTCTTGCTCCCTCCAATTATTTTGCCCCAGATGGCAGTGAGGAGAACCTTTTTGAAGTGCAAATCTAACCCAGTTACCCTCTGCTTCCCAGAACCATTATCTAATGCTCTTGAAGGGTCAGGCAGCCTCCCTCACTGCTTCGCCCCTCGCTCTCTGTGCGTCATTCTCCGCGGCCTGTTTACAAAGTGCCCCTGAAGCTTGCCCTGCTTTCCTGCCTCGGGGCCGTGTGCTTGCTGTTTCCTCTGCCTGAGTCTTTCCATAGGTATGCTTTGCAGAGCTACACTTGCCTAATTCCACTGATTTCTCAGGCTGCAGCTAGATTTTAGTTACTCAGAAAAGCTTTCCATTACCTTTGAGAACTGTTTTAATCTCCCATCACACTTTAGCATCTTCTTCCTGACATTTTTCCTGTTTTGTTATGATACAATTATTTGTTTTATACAATGATCTGTCCCCGCTGGGCAGTAACCTCTTTGAGGGCCCAGACTGTGACTATTTCATGTTTTTTGTTATATCTCTAGCACTGTGCCTGTCCCATGGTAGCCAATCACATACATTTTGCTAATTGGAGAATAAATGAGGATGAATAGAACTCCTTTCAGATGTCTATAAGACTATCTGCACATATATGTGTGTGTGCTTATGTTTATTTGGTCAACTTTTTAAAACAAGGATGATTATGAAACCGGGGGTGACAGCTTGGACTAACTTCCGTGGAAATGGCACTTCTAAAGAGAAGCATAATTTTAAAAAACCTTGACTAATCAAGATAATCTTTCAAAACTTCAAGAGGTGAGGTGATAACTTTCTTGAAGTGGTAAAATGTCAAGAAGGATAATTACTTTTTTTTCCTAAATTGCCTCTGCAAGTTGCACCTGTAGATTACACTTATTGGCTCCATTTCTTCTCTTGGGTTCCTGTGACATGTCAAAGAGATCCATAAAATAGCTGGGTTTTTCGTGGATGTTCTGACAGAATTATAGTGGCTGGAAACTTGCAAACACACTGCTATTCACAACCCCTTTCTAGCATGGGCACAATGCAAGGTTCCTCTCCCCATACAATTATTTATCTCTCGACAGACTAGTGGTAGGTGCACGGGCAGTCATTTCAGCAAATTGCACCTAGTAACCACCTTCGAACAAGCTTCGAGTTCAGCTTTAATTCCCCTAACATTTTGAGCCCTTCCCAGCACCCCTATCCATACAGCAAAGAAAAAGGGACTTCTCCATATGTACTTGGGCTTTGGATTCTGTGAACATCTAATATCCAGCCAAGAAGATTCAGATGCTTCCTTGACTGTTAAACATCATCCCACAAGTTCTGCTCCAAGGTTAACATCTTCCCTTTCAAGAGGCACTTTATTCATTATTGTGAAAAGATTCACCCCTCTTAAATTTATAACGATGTTAAAATATAAATTTAATGTCATGAGTGATGAATTAGTACTTCAAATATTTGAACAGTAAGGGTAATTTAACATATTAACTCTTTTCTTTTGTATGTCTCCTAAGAGACACCTGGTAGAAAGCATTTCCAGATTACACTGTGTAGGAAATTACTTCATAATGTCATCATGATAACTGGGCTGTATGGAATGAAACACTAACCCATGACACTCTGTACCTGGCCCAGGCATGTAACAACACCACAATTACTCTTTTTTCTACCTTCCCACATCATTCCTTTGAACTTCCTTCCTGAATCTTCATGAATACACTCCCCTTTTATTCAGTTCCTCCTCGTGTTAGAGCCCAATACTTCATATATCTGACTTGAAGAGGGATTTTTAGTTTTAAGTTGAGAGCCAAGAGTGAAGTTCTCAGTGGAATGTTACAACCATCTCCACCCCTGGACCTGGGCCTAGAATTTAAGTTCCTTCGCAACAGACCAAATTTCAACACACTATATGTATATGTTTGGGAATTTTGTGTATGTGTACATTAAATATATATCTATTTCAAATATATATATCTATATATATATATCTTTCAATTCTCGTTCATTGGGGAAAAGAATTTCACATGTATTCACAACTCAAGAAGGCAAGTCATCTTTTAAAGATAATTTAGCAGAACAATTAGCTAACTTGACAGAAACCCAATGACCATCCAAACAATAACTGAAGACCAGCCATGCAGAATATTATCTTCTTATGGAAAATGTTGTCCTTTCTGCTTAATCATTAAGATTGGATTTGTTCCAACTCTTTCCCAAAGGTACAATGTGGAAACCACCTAATTTAAATGGTGTAGGGAGCTCTGGTCTTGTCTAGGGTCCTATTCACATAGGATTCTATGGGGCCTAGAGAAATTCTGGGGGGTGATCCTGGACCCAGATATCTATCTACCTGAATGTCTAAAAGACGCCTGGGCTAGCATTTGTGAGTGATCGTTGTTTGGTCCTTGAGTGGACTACAATCCGTGAGATACCGTAAAGCAGACATAGTCAGGGACCAAAACGTCTGTCACTCCTATTGAGACTCCAGTCTTTGAGACTAAATCTGGCCCTGATTTTGTAAGTAGAAAAAGAAAGTCGTTTTTACTTAGGTGTCATTTATCTTGCTTTGGAATTGCAGGGTCTCTTTCTCTGTTGTTGTTCTTTCCACAAGCGAGTGTAACAGAATGAGGTGGAAATCCACTATCACTTCTATTCTCATGATAATAAGGAAACCCCTAAGTGCTAGCAATGTGCTAGGATTTGTATCAGCATGTGTTTACTTTGGGTACTGAAGCTATATAGTTCTCTCTCAAAAGGGGAGTGTAAAGAATTTTATACAAATGTTCTCAGCTCATTTTTTCTCTTACAAATTGCTTTTTTCCCCCTTACCTACAAAAACTTTCATCAAAACATTACCAATTCTTTCCCTCCTCCTATTTCTGTATCTGCCCTGCCAATCCCTAACGGCAGGTCACCCCAGTTACCCAGTTTTCTCCATGAACATTATCTTTCCCCTTTCCAACAAAGAAACCATAACAGAAACCTTTCTTTTGACCCTCCTTTCCTTTTACAAACAAACACTCTCAATTCTTTCTTGTTCGTCAGCTCAAGGAATCCCTCTCCTTCCCCTACTCACCACAAATCTAATGAAACCCCTCAAAACTCACCCATGCCTTCCCAGTTGTCAGATGAAGTGTGTGCTTTTTGTCCCTTGTGCCTAGAGCACACGGACGCACACATCATCTTGAAACCTTCCCCTGGAACTCATAGTAATAACTCAGTGGCAGAATTTTCTCTGTTTTTCCTAATTCATTTTTTCCTACCTGTTTCTTAAATGCTGGCTCATGGCCCAATATTTAAAACTGTTTTTCTTCTTAACTACATGATAATCCTATAAAAATGTTATTCACTGCCACTACATCAAATGTTGATAACTCACTAATGTGTGTATACTAGTGTTCTGAACTATAAGCCTCTGTTTCCAACTACTTCAAATGAAACATCTCCAAAAGATAGTTTATTAATTCCCATCCTTCCTTCCCTGCAAAATAAATGCATCCATCCATACATAATAAATACCATAGCTCAAGATCAGAGAGTAGGCATCATCCTGTATTTTTCTCCACACGCCTTCCTCTCCTCCCTGATTCCAGCTATTTGGTGCCCCCAGTTCCAGTGCATTCCCCTCCGAAGCAGGTTTTAAACACCTCCTACCTCCTTCATTTCTCCCCAGTCTGGATCCTCTGTCCTTCCTTGGCCTTTTGTAACTTCTGTCTCACTACTTCACTCTCATCCCTCACGCCCAGCCATCCTCCTTCCTGCCACCGCAGTTCATCTTAAATAAGATAGCTATTACCTTCTCGTTCTTGGCTTAATATCTTCAGTGGATTTCTGTTGCCATAAAGTTGAAACTTCTCTTTAGAGGGTAGCCAGGTCCTTCCCAATCTAAGTGCTGCGGAATTATTCAACCTCTTTTCTGACTTCTTCTGTGCAGTCAGTGTGCTCTGGTCACACTAAAGTACATCTTTTCTTACTTCTACGCCTCTGACTCTGTTTTTCCTCCGTACCTGGAATACCCTTCCCCTTTGCTACCTTGTCGACGTCTACTCTTCCTTCCAGACTCATCTCAAAATTCACCTCTTCTGTTTTTCCAGATGCTCCCAAACAGAACCAATGGCTGCTGCACGTGCACCTTCCTTGTATGTGTCTCTGGTTTAGCACCTACATTATTTTCATTATTTCTTTTAGTATCTGTCTCTCTGCTAAACAGGGATGTCACCTCAGGAATCACCCCTATATCTCTTTAAAGTACATACTCGGCTTATGTATATTCCAAGATGCTCTAAGTGTATTCAGAGAATTCACAATTTACAGTTAATTCAGCTTCGTAGTGATTGAGCAGCCGTTGAAGGGTTTTGAAATCTCTCCAAATTTAACTTTTTACTCCAACGCAAACTGGACTTCCATGATGTAACTGCAATGTTTCCAAACTCTGCAGCTGTGCGAGCTATATCTTAATTGATTTGTTCAACCAAAGTTACAGTTAGCAGGATTCAAGAACAAAGCTCCTTGATTTTTGTCACTACATTTTTATGTACTTAAATCTGCTTTAGCCCTTGTTTACATATTCTGTGCCTTATTTCCCCATATTAAAAAAATAATATCAACACTTGTTACTCATTAATCATCATAATGAAGTAATTTAAAATTTAACTAATCCCTTATTTGTAAATTCCTCTATAAAAGAGAAATGACTTTATTATGTATAGCCTTCATGTTGACTTCTGAAATATTTAATTGTAACCCTGAAAGGGAGAAATAGAGTTCCTTTATGCAGTTGATATGTTTTCATGACTTAAAATGGCCTTCCTCTCAGAGAGTGCTTGTCCCTCAGCAGCCCCATCTGCCATTCCCCAACCACTCTGCCCTGAGATTCTCCGAGGGTCAGTCTCTGCCTTGGGTCTGGATGGAAGCTTGATCAAGAGAGACTGTCCTTGCCCTTGTGGGCATGGCTCAATTGGTTACAACATCAACTCATAAGCCAAAAGATTGCGGGTTCTATTCCTAGTCAGGGCACGTGCCTAGGTTGCAGGTTAGGTCCCTGATCGGGGAGTCTGGGGAGCTATCAGCAGGGCTTGAGGGGAGATCAGGGTGCATGAGGGGCTGGGCACATTCGAGAGGCCACGGGTTGATGTTTCTTTTTCACATTGGTGTTTCCCTCTCTCTCCCTCCCTGAGCCTGTCTCTAAAATCAATGAGCATGTCCTCAGGTAAGGATGAGGATTAAAAAGGAGAGATTATAATACCTATTGTAATGTTGCTGTTGTGAGAATGAAATGAGCTCATGTGAGTGGTGTCCAGCTCACAGTATACACTAGGAAAATGGCACCTCTTTTGGATGCCACTGTACCCAGACTTCTAGTCATTGCTACTTCTAACCAACCCAGCCCAGGTTTCCCCAAAATCTCTAATTTCAAGCCAACTTTACTAAGGGGAGCTTTATGCCAAAAAAATAGGTAATTTTTAATATATTCAGTAATTCCTGAATAGGTAATACTGAATTATTCCAGGCCATTGACACTTGAGGATATAAAGAATAAATAAAACAATAATTATCACATTTTTTATGGAGTGGAAGCTTTCACCACACTGCTCCTAATTCACCTCCTCTCTTCATCCCTTTCTGGGTTTTCTGTAGTACAGATGAGCAAACTGCCCCGGTGGGGAAGCAGCATAGGGGAAAAGGAGGTAAAAAAGAAAACTAGTACTTGAATGGCTAGAATATTACCAATTTGGTGAACAGAATTCTAATTCTAATCATAAGATTTCTGATTCTGGTACCTGACTATGATCCCCTCTACTTGAGTATGTGGGACTTACATATATTATGGAATGCCACTTCTGTGATTATGCTATCAATCAATTGACTTTAAGGTAATTCAGAGGGAGATTATATTGGGTAAATCTGACCAAAAAAAGGGGAGCCCTTTTAAGGGGGCTAGGTTTTTTATAAAGTGAAAAATCATCCTGGTGGCTTTGAAGAAGCAGCTGTCATGTAGTAAGAGGGTTACATGTCTAAGAACAAAGGGCATTCTCTAGCAAGAGAACACGGGACATCCGTCCTACAACCACAAGGAACTGAATCCTGCCAAAGACCTGAATAAGCCTGGAAGAAGACCTGTGCTCTGGATTAGAACACAGCCTGTTGAACGATTTGATTTCAATCTCATAAGACCTTAAGCAGAGGACCCAGTTAGGCCAAGCCCAGACTTCTACTGACAGAACTGGAAACTAATAAATAAATGTTATTTTGGGA
Source organism: Tonatia bakeri (assembly GCA_004024845.1). Lineage (NCBI taxonomy): Eukaryota > Metazoa > Chordata > Mammalia > Chiroptera > Phyllostomidae > Tonatia > Tonatia bakeri. The sequence continues at coordinate 96,941 of PVIA01000286.1, read as the reverse complement.
TGCCAAAATTGGGGTAACTTGTTACACAGCAGTGGTAAACTAATGCATTTATACAGATAATTTAATTTATACAGTACTTCCAACAGGTGGAACAGAAATGACAAATAGAAAGAAATTTTGGAACCTGCAGTGATTCCCAGCTCTGCCATTTCCTAGCTCTGTGGACAAGGGGAGTCATTGAACTTCCCTAGCTTTTACTTTCCTTGTTTGTAAAATGAAAATGATAAATAATGGACAAGAAGCCTCCAAGGTACTTTCCAGGCTCTAAACATACTCTTATATCTTACATCATTAGATTATAAAAAAAAATTTGAAAGGATAAAACAAGGCCCATAGGGAGGTAATTAGGAAAATTTCACAGATAGCAGAAGGTCAAATCCAACTCAGAATCCTAGCTCTTCTATTTGTACACCACCTGTCTCCAGCCCTTTCTCTGAGCTTCAGCCCGACTCGCAGACATCAAATGGGCTGCAAGGTGGTTTATGAGCCTTGCCCACAGGTCCAAGGGGAACCTGAACAGTTGTGACTTTTTTCTATTTTTGGAGGATAGAGGTTTGTTTTTATTTTTCATAGACGTATTTTGGGTATACGTTTTCTGCCAAAATAACCAGTAAGATAAAGTACCCTCCATGGGAATGAACACTATAGCACCTCTGATGTGCATTCATGGTAGACAAAAAATCTTTTTATATAAATAATAACAATTTAACTCAAAAATGCAGGGTGGGGCAAAAGTAGGTTTACAGTTGTAAATACATGAAACACAGAGTTTATTCTCATATTATTATTTATTAATTATTGTATTATTCTCTATACAAACAACTGTGAATCTGCTTTCAGCCCACCCTGTGTATCAGTCCAAGGATTCCTTCAGGAACTGTGTACATGTTCCAAAGGAAGGTCCATGCTCCTGAAGCAGCAAAAACTTTGACATGGATAAAAGATGTGTTTGTGTTGTTTTGCTCTAGTACCTAAGTATTTATCTGCTGACCTGTACAAATATCCCAAGTGGAAACTTCTTTAGGAAACAGAAAAGCAGAATAAAATATTTCAAGTCCACGGAATCAGCTGGAATGAAACTATAGCTGTGCTGTTTAGAAAAGTTCTTTCTGTGACCACATGAATTTATTTCTTTTCCCCAAACTTATTAAAACGTAAAACACTTACCTAAAGTCACATTGGCTCAAATATATATTTTTTTCAAAGAAAGTGGTGATATGCATTATTTGATTCCAAGAAACCAAAATAATCTAACATTTTTGAATGCTGGAACAATCTCAGAGTGTTCAGTAATATAATATGCTTTAACTCAGCCTACACTATCTACATAAGCAAACTGAAATGGATAATAAAAGAATACAGTCAGCCTGATTTGACAAACTGAGCACCAGTTCTGAAGGAAATATGGGAACATGAGGTCTGAACTACCCACGTTAGTCTATCCAAGTATACGGATGAAATTGTTTGTACAATCAGACATCAATGCTTCTGCAGACAGAGCCTCAGATTGTTAATGAACGCCCTCATGAACTACCTCCTAAATGTTTTAGCTCCAGCATGCTGTGATGATGGAGCTAATAGTTAATTACATTTATATGTCTTCAATCACATTTGCCCTCTTTTGTGAAATTATGGCGAAATTTTCAGAGCTCCACACTGGCAGGAGTCCCTTCCAAGGCCAGTAACTAATTTTTCTTTAGTACTTTTCTGTTTTTTATAAAATACCACCAAAATCACTTCTGCTTGAAAGAGACTAAATATATTTTGAGGAATATAGTAAAATGCAGACACAGGTAACAGGGTTTGCTACATTGACATTTGACTAAGCAGTTGATTATTTTTTTAACTTTTCAAGTCATGGTGGTCACAGGATCCACCCTGAATGACTGACCACCCCTCCACCCGCCGCCTTACTGTGCTTTGAGCACACTGGTTTACAAAGCCCCTCTGAGAGCTTCTCGGTGAGGGGCACATGCTGGTAAAGACAATTTCCTCTTTCTGTGGTCAGGAGTATCACATGTATTTGCTCATTAACACCATGACTAGCACTGCCAAAAATGCAGGTCTATTTGCATACATTTCTTTAAAATGGTCCAGAGTAAAAAAAGTAATGAATATTTTTAATATTACTCTTTGACCTAATCTTTCTTCCCTATACTGCAAATCCTACAAAATAGGGACCATCCTTGGTTACATTGCTCCTATGTCACTGATCAAAGCTTTGTCTTCCTGATGGTGAATGCATATTTATTTACACATAAATAGGAGCTAAATTATTTGAAGGTAGACTCTGTGTTATTGAAATTATATATCTTTCATAGTACTGAATAGAGTGCTTTTCACCTGTTAGGTGGGTAGAAAATATTTGATAATGAATGTGTTTGTTTTCTAAGAAATTTAGTTACTTACCAGTGTTCAATTTTAAACCATTCTAATATTTTCTCTTTAAAACTGCTAAATGTGTGATTTTTAAGACAGTTATTTTAGGATAGAATTACATATAATTTTAATAGTAATAAAACATTATTAATTTAAAAGAGATTGTTTCAGCTTTTAGATGATTCTAAAATAGTGTTCTATGATTACTTCAAATGAGGAAAATAACACAGTTCACTTAATTATTCAAGTTAAACTGACTAAAATTAATTAATTTACTCAAAATGTTTAGCCAGTTCACAATGCAGACATAGCCTAGAATTAAGATATAGAGGTCTCTTATGGCTACATAACTAATCCAAATCACTTTTATGACCAACTAAATTTCTAGAGTTTCATATATTACATGTTGTTTACATGCTGTTTCCAAACTGAAGAGTCTAGTATTATACATTCAAGGTCAAGCTCTTAAGAGTGGTAATATGTTTTGTTATTGTTGCCATTGGTAATGACGTCTTCAAATACTATTATCATAGGAAATTGCGTATTTCTCCTATGTTTGTATATATGCATTTATAAATACATGAGAAAACATTTGCTATTTCTCCCAATGTTATGGACTGAAACTATGGAGGATCAAGAAAACTATTAAGTGTGGAAATGGAAGCAGTCTTTTAATTGTTTTTTAAGGCTTTAGAAAAACATTACCTAGTCATGTCAACATGTAGTAAACTAAGACATTAGGTATATGTATCTTAGGCCAAAACATACAAATGAAATGGAAAAACAAACTAGTAACTTGCAGAAATTTTTTTCTAGACTAGGGAAATTACCTATAATTTTTGCCTTTTAGTAAAAAAAATAAATTTATATAGAAATTATTTCTTTCTTAAGACATTTTAAAAATTTAGCATACTTATGAAAAATCATATTTAGTTATGAAATGAAATTTGGGGGAAGACCTTCCACACACAAATCTTTAAAACAATTCTCCATAAAATTTCTATTAATAATGACCAAGTGAGTTATAAATATAAGGGTTCTCTAAAGAAATAACTGATTGAAAGAAGTAATAAAAATAGCATTATCTACCGTGTCAGTTATAATTTAGAAACAATATATCTTAAAACAAATGTTTCTATAAGAGAAATTCTAATACTATTAAGAGTTTGATACACATAGCTATTTTCACTTTAGTTAGAAAAACCTATTTCTCCAAGTTGGTTTAATTGCATTTGAAATGAAAACCTCTTTTGCTCTCATTAAACATCATTTTAATTTCTGATAAGAAGTCATAGTCACTTTGAAAGAATTAGTATATTAACTGCAAGTATATTTTTGAAGGAAAAAAGAACAAACTTAACATGTGAAACTCATATTAGCTTCGATCAAGTGAGAGTAAAATTTTGGGAAAATTTCTGATTTAAAAGAAAAGTAGATATAAGCCAAGTTTAGTTTATAGACAGATGTGAAGAATCTTTGGTTATCTTTACTTTGATAAACGTAAGTTCTGACTCAAGGTCTGTCCAGAAAAAGTGCAGCCATCGTTAATACAACAAGAACGGTTTGTGCAACATCGGTATAACCTGGCAGCCAAGGAGAGTGGACGGGGATGTGCGTGCATGAACAATGACAATTACACTGTCCTCATCAGTGGGGTGGTGGACGCCACTGAGCGAACATGTGTACTCTTTGGATTTCACATTCAAAAAGACTGAGTGAGTAGAGCAACGAATCTGCATCAAATTTTGCATTCAGCTTGAAAGTTTCTCCGTGGAAACCATTCAGATGATTCAGAAGGCCACAGCTATGGACAACTGGTGATTGGCAGCTTCATCACGACAATGTGCCCACTCATGCATTATGTTTCCTGCAGAGGTTTTTGGAAAAACATCAAATCACCCAAGTGACTCAGCCCCACTACAGCCCAGATTTGGTGCCCTGCAACTTCTGGCTTTTCCCAAAACTAAAATCCTCTTTGAAAGGGAAGGTATCTCAGACTGTTGGTGAGATTCAGAAACACATGATGGGGCAGCTGATGGCGATTGGGAGAACTGTGTGAGGTGCCAAGGTGCCTACTTTGAAGAGGACTGAGGTGTCATTGTCTGATGTGCTTGTTTCTTGTATCTTCTTCAATAAATGTCTCTATTTTTCATATTTCATGGTTGGATACCTTTCTGGACAGACCTCCTATACTATAATCCTAATAAGCATAATTTGAATTTTTGGGTGAGATACTGGTACACTATTGAATCAAGGTTCTGCTATCTTGGACATATGTGATCTCCAAAAAAGAGAATGTTTATTGCTTGCTATGATAATTGATTATTGATAGAGAAACCACACATTCTAGAATGCCCTGGAGCATTCTGATATATAGCTGTGACCCAGGTATAATTGCTAGTAGTACATTTGTTCACTCTCAAACTTGTTTATATTGGTCTATAAATTATTATCACTGTGGTTATATTTTTCTTTTGGGAATTTTCTTTGTTTTTGTCTTAGTTAGCATCAGTTTGTATGCCAGGCATTTAGCTAAGTGTCATTCCACCATTTGACCTTCACAATAACTCCATGAAGTCAGTGTTATTCTGCACTTTATCATGACAGTTTTAAAGTTCTGTACCTTAAAACATTACCTAAGACTGTCTCTATACAACACCCTAAATTGTGTTTCAGAAATTTTTAGGTATTTGGGAACACAGTATCATTTTATACTGCCACAGTAACCTTTGAAAATGGATTCTTCATTCAACTTGCATAGTTTCCCTTTTATAGATTCCTCTTTTGTAACTTTGGCGGAAAATCTTTGCCAACAAAATAGCAAAGAACTTTGCTTTTCTTGACTACATTATCAGAGCAATCTCCACTCTGAAAGTAATTAATACATAATTCCCTTTTAGGAAAAAAAAGTAGAAACACATAAATGCGCAGAAAGGAGTGGTTTCCTTGGAGGTACTTATAAGTGATTGGGGTTTTATTCTTCTTAATCTTTCAGTAGATTAAAGGGCATTCTCCATTTGTTTCTTTCCTTTTTTCTCTCTTTTCCTAGATTTACTCTTCAGGATTTTTCATAGAATTTCATGGTCAGTACTTTCCTGGTTTTCTCATTTCCACTAAATCACAGACAGCATCTCCCAAACACAACTTTTAAGCCTCTAAAACCCAGTAGCTACTAATGGATAGTTTTTGGGGGGGATGTGAAAACCATTGCTGACTAGAATAGAGTGCTTAACTTGTACTCAAACGACTTTACAAAAGAACTATTGGTGGACCTGGTTACCAAAACACTTCATATGAAGAATGAGGATGGAACTACGGAGAAAGAGAAAAGAGGAACGGGAATGTAAGTCAGTTTTAATGTAGAGACCTGAACACAGAGTTAAATCCAACGACATGATTATCAAAGTCAGGTTCAGTCTAGAATCTTAATTTATCATTGAAAATGGTGTTTGGGAATATATGCTCTGGACTATGCTGTAAAGCTATGACTGTCACATTTGTGCATCAGTCAATTATTTAGTGGACTTGTTTGCCTCCATATTTTTATTCAAATTATAAATTGAGGCCAGGATTGGAATGAGCCACTCAGTTCTCCACAATAAAGATTTCAGTGAATATTATACAGGGACAGTCATGTGGTGAATTAAAGCCACGAGATATTACAGTTCCTCTATCACCCATTCCCTGGCAGGGGGGAGAATCACTCTGAAAATGAGCAAGAACAGAAAAAACAGACTACATGACAATGCTTGAGTAGAGTTTCTAATTCTGTTTTTTAATAAGAACCAACTTCCATATTGTACATATACATAATACACACAAATGCTTATCCTTCTGACACGTATTATACATACACATATATTTTTTAAAATCAACATTTAATGGAGACAGCTATATTTGAACAACAATAAAAACTTCTATCATACATATATACAAATATACATACATACATACATACAGTCACACTATATAATAAACTGGATTCCTGCCCTGCCTTCAAGGTTGCTTGTGAAAGCTGATCTCATAAGTCAGTCCTCTCCAATAATTTGTTTACATACTCAACATTTGACCACATGCCTACTGGGTACCGTGCTTTGTTCTGGATTACAGAGACACATTGATAAACGAAACAAAGCATTACGCTCATAAAGCTTACACTCAGGCAATAAAAACTAAACTAAAAGCACAGCCACAGACAATACTTCCAAGTGGTCATCAGTGAAAAGTAAAACAATGAACGAATGTTGAGTAATGGAGGGTTGGCCGTTTCACACAGAGTGGTCAGGAAGGCTTCCCTGAAGGAGTGTCATACTGAGACTGGAAGGCTAGGCAACACAAGTAGAAAGTACAGGAGATCTAAAGGTCCTGAGGCAGGAGCAAGCTTGCTTTGAAAGAGGATACGTGCCAATGAGGCTAGAGCGGCATGAACAAAGGGGTGAGCGTAGGAGAAGAGGACAGAAAGGAGAGGAGAGCAGAGTCAGATCTTGTGGATCTTGAAGGCCATGGTAAGAAGTCTGAATTGAAGAGGTGTGTGTGTGAAGGTATCAGAGAGTTTTATGAAGGAGAGTGACACGATTGGATTTAGTTTTTTTAAAGACTACTCTACTGTATGGAGCATAGATTGTAGGAAGAAAGAATAAAGTAGGAAGACTAGTTAAAAGTGCACTATAATTATCCACTGGAGAGACAATGGTGACTGAGACTGAATGGTAGCAGAACTGAGTAAATGTGATTATATTATGAGTATATTCTAAAGGCAGAGTTGGCAATATATGCTGAGTGAGAATTGTATGTGTAGTGCAAGAAAAGAAGAAAAGTAAAGAAAAACTATTAGATTTTCACCTGAGCAATAAATGAGTAACAACTAGTTCCTATTTATTGAAATGGGAAGCATTTTGGGCAGAGTGATGGTGGGTGGTAGGGGGAGATAAGGAAATCAAGGATTCTGCATTAAGTTGTTAAGTTTGAGATCTCTGTGAGTCCAAGTGCCAATGCCAGCTGGGTTCCGTATGGAACTCAGGAGAAAGGTTGAAGCTAGCAATATAATTTTGAGAAACATGGATGCATAAAATAGTGACTTCCATCTCCCTAGCTGACTCTCTCCATTGTTGACTTTGAAGAACGTGCTGCCATATAGAGAGGACTATGTGGCAAAGGACTGTGGGTGACTTCTGGCCAACAGTGTCACTAAGGAACAGAGGCTCTCAGTCCAACAGCTCATAAGGAACTGAAACTTCTGACTATTACACTGGCATGGACGTGGATGCTTCTTCCTGGAAACCTTCATATGAGACCCCAGCCCTGGCAAGAACCTTGCGAGAGGCCCTGAAGGCCCGCCTCCACTAAGCCATGCCCACATTCCTGACCCTCAGTAACTCCGAGATAATTAATACCTGTTGCTTTAATCTGCTGAGCCTGTGGTAATGTGTAACAGTAATAGATAACTATGACACCTCTTGAAAATACCACTAAAATGAGGTTAAGAAAGGAAATAAATGGATATTAACCCAAAAGATAAGAACCCCCCCAAAAAAACAGTAGATGAGATATATTCAAATTTTTTGTGAGATAGGGAGGTGAGGATTTGTAATAACTAACTTAGTGCACCCATAAAAGCTGAAACCTATGTTCCTACAAATAAGGAGACTGACAAGGTTGATTCTGGTTAAAGAACTATAGAAAGCTGAAGATTTGGACACACCAGGTGCATGGAAAGCTACGGAGAAAGAGGAGGCGGTGCGGAAAACAAGGAATGAATGCACGGAAGTATGAGTAAGACACAGAAACAAGGATCCACTCCAACACATCAAAAGCAGATGACTAAACCTTCCCTTCAGGGGACAGGAGGTTTATTCTCCGAAGAATTTAAAGCAGAGAGATTTTGAGGCAAGATGAGTGAGTGTAAATGTGTGTTCTTAGACTGAAAATAGGAAAATTAAGTGAAATCTAATTTGAATGATAATGACTTCTATGTGACTTCTATCTTCCTATCTCTTCCCAGTTCTTAGAAAGCTGGCAATCTCTCTCTCTCTCTCTCAAACACACACACACACACACACACACACACACACACACACACACACATTATGCTTAAGCTAAAAGTAGTCCTGTCTAGAAAAATTGACTGACTGATGGCAAAAGTCTAGGGGGAGGAAAAGGCAGCCAGGAAAAGTCTCTCCCCTGCCCGTCTCCGTGATTCCCTTTCTTTGTATAAAGACAACAAGAGCCTAGAAGAAGCTTTAAACATTTCTTCACTCAAGTTTTCAGTGGTAAATCCATCTGCACAGCCCAGCTAGCTAAATAGTAGAGTTAAATTTTTATGGTGGAAAAAGGTTTTAGTGGTTAAAAATAAAAGTTGACAACCAATGACTTCAATGGTATATCTGATGGGTGATGTAGGATACATTGGGCCAGTCCAAGTTTATGGGGGTAGAAGAGGAAGACAATTAATAAGTGACTGTTCTAATACCCTGGATTTGTGACAATAAGCTTCTAAGCATTCATTGTCAGGGAATGGATGAGAGAAACACAGAAAAAAATAGGACACATGCATATGGTGTGGTGGGAAAAGTACAAAAACTACTCAGGAGTTTTAACATTGGTTAAGAGAACAGAGCTTCTACAATAGAAGTGGTCATGAAAATTTCAGAACAACTATTGGAGGGAAAGTGATTAAATTTAGTTGTGAACCCATTGACACAGAGACAGAATATTCAGCAGGCAGTTGCAATGCATATTGTTTAACACCCTGAGAAAGATTTCCAGACCTAGAAAAAACATTAGGAAAAGAGATAGAAAAAAATATGTTTAAAGATAATAATGTAGAAACAACTTAGAGGAAAAATATTCCAGGGAATAGGAACGAAGAAGGAGAAAGTCATCAGGGAAGTAGGGAGTTGTTTGCTATTGTAGAAGGGAAAAGAAATTATGAAGAGAAGGGAATTCAACACTTCTAACCATTACTGAGAAACCAGGGAGAATAAAAGCCCAGGGAAATGTATTTAACACAGAAATCTTTCAGAAATCTGATATAGGATGCTGATGGGCCAATTCTACAATCAGAGGAAAAAGAATCATGATTGTAGACCTAACTCTTCTCAACCCTTTTCATCTCAAAACTCCTTTCCATTCTTAAAATTACTCAGGAAGCTCTTGATTTTGTGGGCCATCTTTACCACTATTTTGCCTACTAGAAATTAAAACCAAGTAAGTAAGACATTTTTTAATTTACTAATTCATTTTAAAATAACAATTTTAAGTCCATGATATGTTAATATAAATAACACAGTTTCATGACAAATAGCTATATTTTCTTCAAACGAAAATGATTTTAGTGAGAAGAGAGCACTGGTTTACATTTTTGTAAATCTCTTTTAATGTCTAGCTTAATAGAAGACAGCCAGATTCTCATTATCTGCTTCTGCATTCAATCTGTTGGAAAATGTTTTGGTTGAAGACTATGTGGAAAATCTGGCATCAAACAGATGGGTAGTTGCAAAAGGGGACTTTCTGAAGAGTCTCAAGGCTGAGTGTGCGCGTGGAACATTCTGATGGAGGTTACTTCTCTGGGAAATTTAACAACAAAAATACACAAGTTGGGTGGCAATTCAAGGACATATTAGGTTTGGGGAAAGGACTCAGGGTTCATTTGTTTGCTTTTAAGAATGAGGAAACCCTAAGGATGTGTGTGAGTCCACCGGAAGGTGAGGGAACAAGAAATGGAAAAATTGGGGGCGCAGAAGAGATACAAGTTGAATCAAGGTCCCGACAGAAGGCAGAAGTGACAGGGTGGAAAGCAGGGTAGGAAGAGAGAGTGCTAACGTTTCCTCACGACACAGAAGCATAAAAGAGGATCACTGATTCCGCAAAGAAAATCCATGGCAGTGAGGCCAAGGTAAGGGAAGGCGAGGCACTGGAAGCCTCTTCAGTCCAGAAGGAGATAGTCATTTGCTGGAAGTGAGTAAGATAGGAGCAAAACGTTGGAGACTTGAAGAAACAGGGCTGTGGGGAGTTACAAAGGGACCAATTAACATAACGATTAAAGGAGCAGAGTCTGCGGAGACTCACAGCACAGAGCTTAGCCCATGATGGGGTTCCAGGAGATGTTCTTTTTAAATAAATGAAAGGGCTTTAAAGAAGGGTTGTCAGTGGAGGGCACTGGGCAAAATAGCAAGGCTTTCTGGTGGTCTGTATTAGGGGCTGAGGTCTGGCAAAGCTGGACACATTTCCGCTGCATTGGGGTGACTTCACAGACAGACGACAGACTGATTCTCCGAAATGGAGTGAGCTCGGGTCACGTGGGAAATACTCACAGTGGAGATGAACCTTCGGATCTGTCACTAAAAGGGTAACCTTCTGAACATAATTCAAGCAAACACTATACTCATCCGGTACTCATTTCAGGAAATCTCTTTCCAACTGTCATGTATTTATTAACAGCTCTCTATATTTACACAGAAAAGCAAGTATTTGGAAGAATTTCTCGTCATTAGTTAGGCACATCCAGTATCAGTTTTAATTAAAGGGGGTTAAAGGAGCCCTTGCATATCTTCTTTAGAAACTATACTGGAATCCACTTATTTTCCTTTTTCTTTAAGACTAGCCAAAACGCTCTTCCTCCTAAAATGTTTCCACTCAATTTAAATCTTTGAATCTATCATCATTTCTCTTTTCATCTTTTAAATCTTTCATCTTTCTTTTTAAAACCTGATTTTCAGGTCATTAATTTATAAAATTAAATTTTTTTAAACAGTAACATTTTATTATTTCTCTCATGAAAATAAATATTAGTATATCTTTTCTGTCTTTGGTTTTTATTTCCCGATTTATTTTCTTAGGTAGATACTTCAAGTTACCATCTGCCTTAATTGTTTTCCATGGGGGCAATGGAGAGATATTCATCGATTTGATTAACATTCTAGTATTGTTCCATCATGGGCTTGTTCCATGACCATGGATAAGAATTTTCAATTTCAGTACTGTAACTTCTGCATTTACAAAATTAAATATCAGGAAATTAGCAGTAAAAAACCAGAATACAACAAATCTATCTACAGTTGATCCAAAATATATCCAAAATCAATAATTCATATTTCCCTATTTTGAAAAAAATAGGGTTATATACACAAAACAAATAACTCAAAAAGATATCCTATGTCCATATGCATTTATTGTCATATAGATATAGCCTCTAATAATATTTTCGCTGTATTTCCATATGACTCGATATTATATAAAAAGAGTAATAAGAATAAATACTATTTGTTGCTCCTTACTAGATTGCTAGCACTGTGATCAGAACTCTACATATATATCAGTCTTTTTAATCTCACAACCCTCCCCACTTTACAGGTGAAGAACTGGAGTTAAGTTGGCCAAGTTCACCCCAGACTGAGTGGTAAACAGGGCTCCAGCTCCCTCTATTATACACCCCGTCACATCACTGCTATTTTTATTCTTTAGACTAGGACTGATGATGATGGAAGGGTTGCATGTGGGTGTGTGATGCCCAAAAACAATGAGCAAGAAGAACAGAATTCTTATGAAACCGTGAGAAATATAGGTGATAATCTACCCCATTTGCATTTTGCTTACATATCTTCAACAAACTAGAAATCCTGGTAGCACAAAGAGAAAAATGTAGATTTGGAGGAACTTCTACCAAAGTTACTCTGATCAAATAAGACCACAAAAAATTCAAGCTTATCTCTCACAGATTTCACATCTCTTCGAGTGGAACTATTCTGCTTGGCTTGGTGTTGATTCAGCTTTGGAAGTCTCCTGTGCTATCTGACAGAATATTCTAGGTGTCCTTTATATCATCAGATCAGATATTTTAATTTAAAATTTAGTAAATAAAATAACTCAACTCATGTGTGACATTATTGTAAATTTATCTTAGGATACCCCAGCAGAAATCCGGTTTGTATAAATCTCTATCCAAGTCTGAAAATGTTTCAAATCTCACATGAAATCCATTATGATGATTTTCATAGATGTTATCTGAAGCCATATGCTTCTACAATGTAATGCTTCCCTCTTCAAAAAAACATCATTTATAAGTGATGCATTTAGCTTAATGGAGTATCAACTTCTAATTTGTGGCAAGAGCTATCCATCAGATGTGTGTATTTTAAAGTTAGTGAGTTTTTAGGTAAAAGTGTCTTTTGGACAAACTAGTCCTAATTACAAAGCTACACCAAGTTCTTAAAACAATCACCTCCTGCTTTCCTTTACAAGATTCCAATGTGCTGCAATTATCTCAAGGAGCTTAGTAATTCTCAAACCTAAATTAACTCTAAAATAATAGCCACATTATCTGGCAACATTCAAGTGTCTTTAAGTGTAGGTCTGTCTCATATCTAGGAAAAAAATATCAAAGTCTAAAAGCATCTCATCAAGGGAAAAACAATGAATTGCAATAATAATAATAATATAATAATAATTTTATGATGCTATTCACCAGTTACAATGTCATACTATTAAAATGGCTCATATGAGAAGCTTATTCATGACTTACTTAATAAGGAACATTGCATTCAGTAGTCTACTAGTTAGTACTCTTGAAAATAACTAAACTTTCAGTGAAGTGAACCATATTTTTAGAATCTACTTTTCTTCTGTTTTTTTTTTTTAAATTTCCTTATTGTGCAAAACTTTTCTTACACACCAAATCAGATGCTGTTTCCTAGGAGACACTTTCCCCTCCCCACCCCCTGCCCTCTACAGTTTGCCAAGGAAACTCTACGGCTCCAGATTTTTATGTCTCTGCACCTTTACGGTAACAGCCACCGACCTCTCAGTCTTTAGCAGAGTTCGATGTTTATGAAATGCCTTCTTCCTTCTGCAGCTCAGTTGGGGACTTCTATAGTCTCCTACCTCACAGCTTCAAACTTTGTCACTCTTTATGCAAGTTACATTTCCGTGGGCATCAACGCGGAATGAATGGGAAACTCTGAACCCGCATCCTATTCACACTCCTAATTCTTCCACAGATCAATTTGTCACTATACAATTGGGGCTAGATGTTGTGAGATTCTCTATGGACTTAAGAACAGAATTTCCTCCTCTAGCTCGTCCAGGCACTGGACATTTAGAGGCATGGTGCTCCGGGTCTCTGCTGCTCCAGGAAGCCTCCTGGAGGGTTGGCAGGTTTTCAGGGCAGAGGTGTCTAGCATCCTAGCAATGGGTGGCATTACAATCATTTCACTCTGCCTCTGTGTGCTCTTTAATAGCGAGGAAGGATGAGATGATCAAAATAATGAGCATGAAGAGGATAGGAAGAATAGGTCTAAAAAAAAACAGACCTGAAAACCCTTCACCTAGCCCTGGCCCAAGACAAAATTGTAAAACATGAAAATATATATTAGAATCCGGTGCTGGCTGCCTCCTTCTATTTCCTTTCCATCTTTCCCTGTATCTTGCCATCAAGGTTCTTTCTACTACACACTGTTACCCGGCCCTGAGTCCCATTTCCAGGGATTTCCTGTTTTCTTCTTTTATTTCTCTGTCCTGGATTTGATCTTTGCTAGAGAACATTTAAACCAACTTGAGTTTACATGGCAGTGTGTTAACATGTCTGCTTCAGCTATCTTATGAATACTTTCATAAGTTGAATGTATTAACGGAAACAAATACTGTAGGAACAGTAGGACAAATTAAAGAAATTTTACCTCAGCTCTCCAGTGAGCCCATAGGCCACACCTATTTATGCTATATGATCTGACATTTCATTATATTATACCTTTTTGTGTCTAGATAAAACATCTTTCTCTAGTTATGTCCCCAAATTAATTTCCAGCTTTACAAAGGCCATAGCTTTAATCTTGTATAATTCACAGGATGAGGTATGTTAATATACACGTATTAGGAGCACAAAACCAGCTAATGCAATTTTGACCAAAATATTAAAATAAAGTTAAGGCCTTTGAAAAAATATAAACATATTCTTCTTTTTGTTTGATGATGCTTCTTAAACTTAGTCCACCTTTCTCGCAGTTGTGACACCAAAATCCAATGCTCCCTCTTGTAGCCTCACCCCGATGCACCATTTGAAAGTTACATCCTAGATACTATAAAAGTGCTTAGTGAGAGAAATAAACTTAGTCTTTATTACAAAGGAAGAGTTTTTCAAGGAAGTGAACTTCAATGGAGACCTAAAAGATAGGTAGTACCTTACTAAGTAAAAAGTATGGGGTGGGGGGGGAATTCCAGCAGGCAGAGAATCCTGCAAGGGGTTTGGTTGCATTCAAGGAGAGGAGGAAAAGGCAACGTGGCCGAAGAACAAAGGATTTACATTAGATTCCAGCCATATCTTGCTGCTCAGGGTAACTGCACAGGCAGACCATGCCTCACTTCAAATAGGTACAGGCAGGCAAATGGGGGAATTCAGGTTTCAGCCAGATTTGATGATCTTATTCTGACCTGACCTAAATTTACCCACTTTTACTTATAGAATTACTCAAATACATTCTTATTACCACAGATCTTAAATGTCACCTTCTCCTTCCCCTGAAGTCTCTTTTCAATCATCTAGAGACTACACTGTCCATCACTGGGGTATAGTAGTAGCCCAATGAAATCATGGATTGCTTTTCTAGATAAATCTCTAATAACTGATAGCTCTTACCTCATAAAACAATAATAAAACCTGAACAATTAAAATTAAGTTTTATGTGAAACAATGGGTTTATTAGTCACCTATATGTTAACAATGAACTTTTCAGTGTATCAAATCAAAGCTTCAGTAGTAATCCGCGTGACCCAAAATACTGGGTTATTCCCCACATACTGGCTTGAACAACCATCCAGTAAATGTTGCTTTTACACTTAAAAAATATCCAGATTCACTTGGTAGGATTTTAAATCCAGTTTGTGTGGCAATAAAAATTGACAATGGCTTATATTGCCAAATATGTATAACCTACATTTGGGGATATAATAAAAATTTTCCATACAATGATAATCAAAACATTTGTTGTATGATGCATGCACCATATAAATTTTAGCATCAAATGTTTTTTAAACATGAACTATATTAGAAACATTGGATCTCAGAAAAGATCAAATGATATTCAGATGTTCAAGTGCTTTGAAAATGGTGAAGCACTATAAAATATATCAAGGAAGGTATGAAAGCAATATATACATACCATAGCAGAAACCAAATGGAAGTACATACTGAAAATGATGTAATGATTCTTGTTTGTCTAATTTGCATTTTCAGAAAAGACTGTTCATATGTTACAACAGCAGCTAAGTTTACAACAATTTTTCTTTGTTCTTGGCAAACAAAAAAAGGTTAAGAATTTGCAGACAAGTCTTGGCAGAGAAGTATTCTGATTCAGCCTTGCCAATCCCTGAGAGCTACAGTATGCAGCTGGAAAATGTACTTAGGTTTTGGATTTGTTAGAAAACTTTACAATTAGTTTTCCTAATCAGTACAGCAACACACTTCTAAAGCTTTGCTCTTCCATTCCCATTCAGATGGTCTCATTTCTATGTGGAATATTGACTTGAAGGAGTAAAATAGCATGACCAATCATTCTCTAGTCCCTGTGAATGTATAATGTGATTTGGAATACCACTTTTTGCTGATCGACTAGACTATTTCCTCGGTCACAAAGTTGTTTTTTCTGACCCAGATTTTCACTGATACATGTGAAAAAGTGCTTTACTTTTAGCCTGAAAAATGATAGAAACTTTTTTTGTACCCAGTGATCCTTCTGGCTGGACCATGTACCCACAGACCAGACCTAGAGATTCAGAGGATGTTAGAACCGGAAGAGAGTTTATAGATCACCTAATCGATTCCAGCAACCCATTACCCCATTTAATAGATAGGGGCTGAGCCCCAGGGAGACACCTCTGTAGCAACTACATTTCTAGGCTTTTTGTTTCAAGTGATAAATCAACTGCTATTGGAGAAATGATGGCTACTTTTTTTTTTTTCCTGAAGACCTGACTGTTGCAAGAGTTTCTACTCTCCTTTCCCTTTTTTCTTGCTTGCTCAGACAGGATATATTTCCTCTTTGTCAGCCTGTCTCACAGCCCCAGATTCTTCTGCCCCTTATATGGAAAGATATCACTTGCTTAAACACGTTGGGAAACACAAATAAAGAGGAACTACTGAAGTGATTTAAACATGCATCTTCTATATAAATACATATGAGCAGGTTCAGTAAACCAAGTGCTATGAAGAATTACCTAAAATAAACTATTACACATGATACTTGATCAAGACTTCACAGCCAACTAATCTAAGATGCTTCAAATAATCTAAAGACAGTTGCTTCTTTTACTGTAAGTATGAAACACCTGTGCATAATCAGGGTTATGAAACTGATCAGAGTGTCTGTGATGATCAGAGACAGTATGAGAAAAAGGGTAGCACTTTCATAATATTCAAGAAAGAAGAGGCTTTCTGTGGAACCCCAGGGCAATAAGCAGCTCTTACCCGCTCATCATATACATGTTTCTAAGAATCTCTATATTCTAAAGAATTACATGCATTCATGTGTGTGCATGTGCATGTTTGTGTGTACTGATACGAAACAAGAATGGCAGGGTCGCGTAAGTTTGCTTACTGATGTATTTGCTGATAAAAATCTGTTGTGTGTTTTTCACAATTGTTTGAACATGTATGTCTGCTTGCTCTGTTAATTGGAATAGTTCCCATTTTATCTGGTCTAGTAGGTAAAAATCTCAGTCCATAATTCAAATACTTTTTAAAAAAATATACCCTCATTTTCTCAAAGTTAATTTCAAATCCTTAGTTTTTGGGATCTGTGAGAAAATTAACCTCATTTTTTCTTTAGAATCCTCTCCCCAGAGATTTATTTGCCCCAGCATACTGAAGGATGAGACAGAGGCAGAGCTGAGGAGAGCCAGGCTAGCCATTGGTCCTGGAGTCACCCATCATCACGGAGTACTGAGAGGCCTCATGAAGCCTGCGTGGCCCTAGGGTGTGGTGGCCTTTGATGCCTAGGGCACCAATGTGAGCCTGTTCTTTGGCTGTACTGTTAACCTGTCTTCTGTTAATCTAATCCAGAGGCCAAAGAGAGTAGAGGAAAACCTTCATTTCCCCATACTTTCAAGATAAACATGGGATGGGTGGAGGCTCCTTGCTTGCTCAGAAGCCTATAGCTGAGATTCCTGGACCTCTGACCAAGCCAGCAAAGGAAATAATTCTTACGAAGTCAGTCTCCCAGATGTTTGCTCAGACACCAGTGGAGTGAGAGCAGTCACGGCCTCTCCTTTCTTTTTCCTTCCAAATACAGACTGGCAGGAGGAGACATGCATAAGAACTAGTACTTTGGTTATTGCGACTCTTGGGGTTTGGGGTTTGCATGCTTTAGTTATTGATCAGAGGATATCTCCTTGGAGATAGCCTTTTTCCCTTTGTGTTGATTGTCCTAAGGACAAGAATCATGGTATAGAAGACTGGCATAAGTTCTATAAGCCTGTTGTGTGAGCTGGCTGCACAGACCAGTGAGTTTACAGTTCTTACTGGACCAGCATCTATTTGGACAAACTTTGCTATAAGTTACCAACTTGAAAAAAAGCTTCTCCTTCTGTCTGATTTTGTGTCCTAGAGCTTGGCTTAGATCAAGTGAGAACATTCTCTCTCTGGTTTTTCACCAGGAGAGCAGGTTGCTGGGCTTGCACCTGGAGGCGCAAGGTGCACATTCAATACTTTCATTTGCCTGGTTGAGCTCTCGGGGAGTTTGTCTAAGTAAAGGATCTTAGCTCATAAGGGGCTCATGTCGTCTCTTTCCTTCTTGCCTTGTTAGTACTGGGAAAGTCCCGTCTCAGTATGGGCTGTTCAGTGTCACAGATGAGCAAGTCCATGGTTCCTGACATCTCACTTTTGAGGGACACGGGAGGCATGAGCTTTTGCAAACACAGTGTTCCCCCCGGTGGCAACGAGTCTTTCTCTCTCATTGGAACCTTTGGGAGTGATTTTGGATCATGGGGACTGCATCTCCTGTACCCTCTTCGGGGATACGTCTTGTGTCCATCGTTAAGCCATAAAAAGGCGTCTAGGTTTTCAGTCACCCTTTGGAGCAGGTATACCTTTGGAGATCCAAAATCATCAATGGCCAGATGATGATCCTTGGATTTGGAAAAGGTTCTACATTTAGAAGAATTTTTAAGCACTCTCACCCTAAATGAATGTTCTATTGCTACCTATAAGAGGATCAGATAGAAAGAAGGAAAAAACAATATTATGACTAGTCTAAAAAAATTCCTTTTCAAAATCAACAAGCAGAAATTGGGTTTAGAACAAAATTAAGATCGGCACCCACCATAAACCACGATTCCTCCTCTTTTCAAAATTCCTCCTTGGGAAAGCTTAACACTGTCAGGAGAATTTACTGCTTGTTTCAGGAAAAAACAAACAAACCTGGAAATGGGTAAATATTCCCTGAAACTCCTTAGAAGAGCTACTTGAACACTTGTATCCTTTCTCTTCCTCTTTAGACGTAAATCTACATCCACAGCTATATTCTCAAGGACATGAGAGACATTTCCTGGAAATGGAAACCTTCATGGAAATCGCTTTGGCTCCCAGCCTCAAAAGCACCTTGCCTTAACTTCTCAGTAGACCGAAGCATCAACCTAGGATCAAAGCCAAAGCCTCTGTAAGATTATTGTCAGGAAAAACATCTTAAAAGTCTCCCCCATATATAGTAGTAGGAAACTTTAGCCTTCACATTGAGACAGTAACTTCGACTTGTTTCATCTACCAGAAATATAATTAGGATAAAAAGAAAGACAAAAATGGAAACAAATTTGTATATAAATCAGTGAATTTTGTGTTTCTATATTTATACCTGACTATGGCTAAAATCTTAAAATAAAAACCACTAAGTCTTTACTTGTATCTGCTTATATGTTTATGTATGTTTGCATGGTATATAGGTGTGATTTTTTTTTTACCTCTGGACAGTATTAGCAATTTCATAAAGGAGCTCTATTCTAAATTGACTTTGAAAAAAACCACTTTTAAGTATGCCTAAAACTCTCAGAAATATAAGAACTAACCCAAAGGCTTTTCAAGTTCATTTGATCTGGGATAATCTTTGGTAACTAAAACTACTTTAATTGTATTGATTTAATAAAACAAATGTGTCTTCAGGGTTGTCAAAATTAAATATAATACACATACACATTTTATTCGACTTGGGTTTACTAGTCAAATAAGCTAATATTATGACCAGTGGATATTTAAGATTATAAAACTTATATATTTGATTTTAGGGTAATTGAACCATTGTTATGACAAATTTTATTTCAATAGTGTGTTTTATAGTATATCAATTTTAAAATAGTTTCCTAAATCTTTCTGGTAACTTGAAATCTTAAAGTTATACTATGTTAAGATGACCAATAAATATTCACTGAATATCTACATTATTATTAAATAAAAAAATACTGAAACATTAATTACTAAACACAAGTTTAAGTATATTGACTTTTAGCTTTTGAATTTTATAGAGAGAATAAAGGTATTTGGGTATGTTAATAAATATATTATTTTGCCACATTGAAAAATTGTACTATGATGAAACATATGTCTTTAGAAATTATGAAGTGGTGCTACCAGAATGGCTGTCACCAATAAATCAACAAACAACAGGTGTTGGTGAGGATGTGGAAAAAAGGGAACCCTTGTGCACTGTTGGTGGGAATGCAGATTGGTGCAGCCACTGTGGAAAACAATGTGGAAGTTCTTCAAAAAATTAGAAATAAAACTACCTTATGACACAGCAATTCTACTTCTGGGTATATATCTAAAGAAACCCAAAACACTTCCTACCAAAATACAGAAGGAACCCAAGTGCCTATCACTAGACAAGTGGCTAAAAAAAATGGTGGTACATATATGTAATGGAATATTACTCAGCCACAAAAAAGAATGAAATCTTGCCATTTGTGACAGCATAGATAGACCTAAAGAGTATTATGTAAGTAAAATAAGCCAGACAGGGAAAGACAAATACCATGTGATATCACTTATATGTGGAATCTAAAGAACAAGATAAACTGTTTGGAAACTTATTCTTTAACTGATAAGAATACACCTGCCCATGATCCACTGTTCTATTTCTAAGTATTTATCTGAAGGAACTGAAAGTGTATGTTCATGCAAAGACTTGGTCAGGAATGTCCATAACAATTTTAATCTTGATAGCAAGAAAGTGAAAACAACAAAAATATTCTTCAGTAAATTCATGTATAAATAATTTGTGTTATATGCATATAATAAAATATTTCAATAAAAATTATAATATACTCACACACACACACACACAAAAACAAGATAAAAAAGGAAACAAATAGAACTAGACATAAATACAGAAAACAGACTGATGGATGCCGAAGGGGAGGGTGGTTGGGATTGGGATGAAAAAAGTGAAGGGATTCAGAAGTACAAATCAGTGGTTACAAAACAGGCATGGGGATATGCACAGGGAATAAAGTCGATAATATTGTAATAACATCTATTGTACCAGGTGGGCATTTAAAATATCAAAGGGAACACTTTGTAAAGTATATGAATGTCTATCCACTGTGCTATACACCTGAAACTAATACAAAATAGTGTTGAAGGCAAACCACAATAAAAAAATAAAATAATAAAAATAAGACAAAGAAAATCAGAAACAACATATGAAATGGTCTATTTATAAATTTGCTCATCTACTACAGAATGCTGACATATGACAGTTCCCAGTTATCTCCTTCTGGCTTTTTGCTGGAAATTAAGGTTACTAAGCATTAAAAGTTCTCATTCATATATGTAAATGAACTACTAGGAACAATAAAAATAAAGAAAAAACTATGCAAAATATACAAGGAAAGTAATATGTATTTTTATTAAAGACAAAGAAGACTAGTTTTGTCCTAGAGTAGTTTAGAGGTCATGTAAAGTTTGTTGAAGAAAGAGAAAGAAAAATGAAGGACAAAAAACCAAATGGACACCGACAACTGTGGAGGATCTGTGTGTCTGCGAGAGAGGGAGAGAAAGAATCTGGTGAGCTCAAGCTGGCAAAGATTGACAGATTTATTATTTTTGAAAATTAGTTCAATTCTGCACTCATGTAAAACCGCAGATTTAGTTTGGTCTTCCTTTTCTGTTAAAATGACAAAGTTCATTGTTGGTCTATTCTTAATGAAAGATTGTTAAAAGTTTTCTTTTTTTTTTTTTGATTATTTAAGAAGACAGTCTTCTCAATATTAAAAAGTTAAGTATTTTTCCTATAATGTTATTTTTTATATTATATTTAAATCTTTTCTTTTCAATTTGATTAATAGAAAACTAGACATTATTTAATAGTGGCTTATGATCCAATTAATAAAATGTTCAAATGTTTTGACATTTTAAATAACTTCCTAAAATAAAATTCTAAAAAAGTCTTCTTGACCTGGAAGTGACCTTGGTATTTCCTAGAGGGTACCTGGAAAATCTCAAAGAATTTGTTCTCTCAGTTTGTAAAAAGATGAAGGTCAACTAGTTAGGTTTGTTTGATATGTTAATTGCATGGGAACTATTGTCAAACAAGTGATACTTGGTGGGGGGCAGTGGAGGTGTGCAAGGAGGAGGAAATGGGGACATCTGTAATAGTGTCAATAATAAAACTTAATCTTCCCTAGTTATATTCGTTTGGGGAAGAATGATACTGTTTCAGATATGGTATACATTCACTACTAATTTGGCAAGGTTCTTACTGTCCACAGTATTTCTGAACAATGTTATCAGTAATAATTCCAGTAATCAACTAAAAATGTTGTATGTACGCTGCAGAAACAACCCAATTTCTTTGTCAACTTCATTATTATGACCTCTCACCACAAATTTAACCACAACCACTTTAAGTCCTTTGTCACTTACGGTGCCTGTCTTACCCTGATGCTTTCCTGAAAGCTTCTGCAATCATCTTCGACAAATGACTGCTTTAAAAACTGGTGGGAAGGAATATGACAGCCACTGGAGTATACACTTCCAATGACATGGCTTAAATAGCTTTAGGATTATACCACTGGGCTGAGTGAGGGTTTCTAGAACTAATGGGGAAGCTGAGGGGTTCATAAAAGCACCAACACAAGAGCAAACAGAACAAGAATTAATTACATGGGACTAAATGAACTGCTTAAAAAAATGATTAAAAATTGTATAGCCTTTTTGCTTCAAACCGCTATGATTCTTTAATGTTTTATTTTACAGACATAAGAATCTTTTTTTGTCTATTTATAACACAACAATTTAACTGATTATACCTTTGTAAACAAAGATGAAACATTAATCTTTTCTCCCTATATGATCCCTGAAAACTTAAAAAGCACTTACTGAGTATTCTTATTTTTACAGTAATGTAGTTATTCACATAAGTTCAATAAGAATCTGTTCTCCTTGTAACAGGACACAATCAGAAACATTGATTATACTACCAAGGCTTTGACAGAAATGTCATATTTGATAGTGATGTACACAGAAATCAGATATGACAAGATGTTTTTAAGGATCTAAGATTGACTCTATAGAGCCGATGCTTACAAAGTCCCCTTGGAAAGACTGGCTTGTTGACAGGGTTCTCAACCTTATGGGTAGGTAGAGAAGACCCCTTCGTGGAGGCCCAGGACCCTTAGGTATTTGGGGAAATTTGAGAACAGAGCATTCACCCAGATCTGTAGGTACTAAAAATGAAGTCTGATGGTGAGTTCTTGGCTTGGTTTCCTATCCTTAAGATGCCATTTAAAAAGTCTAATCTGAGACTCCTCATCAAAAGCTCTAGCAAAGCAAATTTAAAAAAGGCCTATGTGGTCAAATAATATTCTTGCTGTACTTATATAAATAATCAGGCCAGTTTTAATAAGATTAGACTTATTTTCCAAACAAAAATTGCCTTACTATAATTATCTTTGATCAAAATGATCATGATGATAGAGAGAAACTTTGTCTTTCAATGGAAAGCCATAAGCCACCTTTGCTGTGTTCATTGTCATTAAACCATTTTTCCCTCCTTTGTAAACTGGATCCTGCCACCTTGTAATTAATGTCCCCAATCTTTTCCCACCCTCCTGACTTGGCATCACTAAGAACTAAAACTGCTCTTTTCCTGAAGTCCTGCAAGATGCAGCTGGCTGACTTGATAACTTCAAGAGATTTATCACCGCAACAGCTGGGACACTCAAGAACCTCTTCACCAACACCTGGTCCTCTGAGATCCAGGCCACAACCCTGATGGTGAGATGGCCATTACCATCCTCATGCCACCATCTAAAGACACTGCAAGCCCAGCACCTAGAAATCTTGACTGCCCTCTGCATCCACAAACTGGGTTCATAATCTGCTTCAGGATTAAAGTTTATTTTCCTTTTGTTTCTATAGAAATAACCATATTAAATGCCCAACTGCTCACACCATAGAATGCCAGGTGGTTCCCTACTCCTATCTGCACCACTGCCTCCTGAAGTGAGACACAGCGATTTAATGAAACTGACCTATTTCCAGCACCGGGAGACTGTTTTATGCAGAAATATGCTTAGATTTGTTCTTTCAGCTTATTCAGTTCTCATTCTAATCTGTGTTCTCTCCTTTGCAGTCCTTGTACCTTGCAGCTACAAACCTGGATCAGCATTTCTCCACAGCTACCAACTAGGTCTTTGATATGTTAAACTTTTTGGAACATTTCAGTGGGAGAAAGGAAGGATCAGAATACGCCACCCCAAAATGCCGAAATAGATAAATATGGCATAAAAATTATTCTCAGCTGAAGGCAAATGAGAATCAACAGAAGCAGGAGTTCCCGGCCCTCCCCTATCTACCTGAAAGTAGGACATAAATTTCCCTTTCAGCAGGGTGCTTCCCACCGCCACCCTCACCAGGAAGAAGAAGTGACTCATCATCAAAGATGGAGTCAACAATAAGATGAGTTTGCATAAACTGATCTTACTGAAATTGCCCTTATCTTCTGTGAGTTTCCCCTGTATGTTTCCTAGTTGCTTCAACAGAGTTATCATGCCTTGCAGTCTAAACCCTTCCTTCGTTAAAACGAGTGTATAAGCCCCCAAGTCTAACTTTTTCTCTGAGTTTGATTTCTTTTTTATGAACTTCCATGCACATAAATGGTAATAAGAATTATGTGCTTTTTCTCCTATTAATCTACCTTTTGTTATTCTAACCCCATGCCCCCACAAAATGAACTTAAGAGAGTAGAGGAAAATTTTTTCCTCTCCAACTACCCCCTTGCATGATCCTTCATCCCTAGGCTACTAACATGCATTTGTTAGTTAGCTGGTCACCTGTGTGCACAGCTTGTGAAGTGGACCAGAGGTAGGTCAACTGTTTGGTCCTGGAAGCTGCCTGGACTTGCTCTTTATGGCCTTCTAACCCTACAAAATGCTAGTGGAATGATGGCAACCTGTAAGTTAAGAAACTATAATTATGCTGAATTTAAATTTTTCCACATTTTAGATTTTTTAGAGGTGTGCATATTTTTATTAAATTCCTAACAGTAAGGCTCACAAATCAATTATTAGAAAAATTAAAAACCATAAGTGGGCATCTGGATGTGAAAACTTGGTATTTGAACCAGAAGACATGGAACTAAGATCTGTTCTCAGTTCTGACTCATTAGCTGAGTGAATCTGGGCAACTTACTAAGTGTCTGAACTTATCTCCTTATGGGTAAAAGAGAAACAAGAATTTGTATCTGCTTTTCCTATGGTAAAAAAGTTCAGTAAGAATTAAATAAGATGTATGCAGATATTACTAGGCAAGCATCAAATAGAACTTAGTTTTTAATATAGAGAAGAAAGAGTCTAGACTTGTCAGTTCTTTCCAATATATTAAATTTAACTTGGGAATTAAATAATAATAATAATAAAGTGGGTCCCGATATGCACAATCAGATGTAAGTATGACTGAGAACGTATTGATAGATGAACTCTACTTGAGTCCATGTACCTGGTTAACTACCTCAGGCACACATTCATCCATTCTAATTTTAAATATAAATCTGAGCAATTTCTAAAGTGTTCAGTTTTTTGTTTTTGGTTTTTTTTTTTTTACTTTTTTATGGTGGGCTTATCAGATAAAAGTCAGTCCAGGCAGAATAATAAAGCAATTGCTTTTCTAATATATAGTACTTCATTAACCACTGTTTAGAGGAAGAGTTAAAGTAGAAACCTGCTGAGAAATTTGACATCGTGTTTGGGGGGTTTGCGACAATCTGCAGGGCTTTTGTGTAAAAGCTGAACAACTGTAGTGAAGGATTTAATTCCCCTATTACTTAGTATTTTGTGTCCAGTTTAATCATACATCTTTATGTAACTCCTGGAGGAACCTTTTAAAATTGCTATAAATATATTGTGTTCAGTCAGACCACCACAGAGTGGTGATTCTGTTCGAATATCACTGGCCTGATTTCACCAAAAAAGTCTTAATCGGCAAGTCAAAGAGTGTAATCTGAGACCAGGATAGACTGGACTGGGAAGGCCCCTTTTGCCCAGGCTGCTGTGAAAACACGAAACCACTTGTCAATGTCAGTGACAATTATCAGTATTACCCCTGACTCCATTTCAGTGTTGAAACAAAGAACCAAAGGGAAACAAATCAGAACCACAGAAGCAATGGGAAATTTTGTATTTTTTTTTCTGTGCTGTTTTTTATAGTTTACAACTCCTAAGGAATATTTAACATTTTTGCAAACCTTTCCCTGGCAAAGAATTGTATAAAGGACCAGAATTACATACCATGTAGTTTTATGTGTATTGTATTTGAAAGTTTGCAAACGAGAAATGTAGAAAATTAACTGGTGAGTATGACAAAGATTGATGTATAGGCACAAAAAAGAGCTAAAGAATTACTCAGCAATTGCCTGGGATTGAAAAATAAACCTCTCTGTGTAAATCTGGAAATAAAAAATTAAGCTTTTATTTTATTTTAAAAATTATATTTTTCTCATTTTTATATTAATTTTTGTTGTTTGTCTCCATTTAGCTTTTATACATAGCCAATAAATAAAATTCTTTTCGACAATTTGATAGTTTGGGGTTTTTATTATGGCCAGTCGCTACATAATGGATCTGGTCTCCTTCCCTATACAGATGGGCTCCCTCTGGTCCATTTCACCCAGATGGGATTTTTAAAACATTATAAAATGAATCACTCTAGCTCTGTTTTGAGACACAATTCTGCTTTGATACCCAATTATATTCTAAAGTTTAAAGAGCAGGTTAAAATATGACACAATATGAAAACTTAGTATGAATGTGAATTTTAATACATATGGAAGAAATATACCTAAATAATAAAACTATTAAGAATGATCTTCTCTAAGAAGGAAATTATGGGTAATTTGTACACCCTGGTGGCTTCCAAATGTTTTATAATAAACATACATTATTTTATCATCAGAAAAAGAAGGCAATTTTACAAGGGAAATATAAATAAGCTTCTTAAAGACAGAAATCACTTCTATTGACCTTTGAATTCTTCACAGTGCAATTAAATTGCAGAAGTGCTCTGTTATTGCAGAAGCCACTTGACTACGGCACAGCATTTGCCACAAACAAGCAATTATAAAAATTATTACAAAGCTTATTAACAACCAAAAAATCATCTCTGCACTTCCCCTGTCATTATAGTACCATTTCCTTGCAAACACTTCTAAATGTTCTTTTACTAAAATTATGGATTTTATAACTATTGATTTTTAGAATTAGAAGGGACCTCCAAGATCATCTATTCCAGCATTGTCTGGAATTATCCAACTAAAAGCCAGAGTCCACCCCCAGTGGGGCATTCATTGCCTTTCAAGTCAGTTCACTCTTGCAACTTCAGCAAAGTTCACAGCAAAATTATTGGGCCTATTTGTATTGATAAAACATGTTTTTCCACATGGAGAATTAGGATGCTTGAAATGGATTTAGTGTTATTTTTAATAATTGTTTACTCTTCTGTACCTACTGAAGGATGCCAATTACCTCATGGAAGACTGCAATTTCAAGTGAAGTGTTTACAAGGATGCAACCGGTCTCTCTGAAATGCGTTACCTTTCTATGCCACTTGGTTTTTCAATCAATGTCAAAGAAGATGGAGTCCTCCATTCCACAGTCACGGAATCACTTCCGCTGTTTAATGTTAAGCCAATGAGCAGTAATTCAGCTATAGGTGTGAAAGGTAGCTGCTCTTGCCAGTCGTTTGGAATCCGTTTTCTGAGGCAGGAAGGGGGAGTTGAGAAGGAGTGTCGCTCAGTGAGTGGTTAACCCAGGCTCCGTTTCTACTTCTCTGTGGGTCTCAGACCCTTTCACTGAGCATCTCAGTCTAGCTGTCCTAGCGGGTTGAGAGTCACCAGTCTGCTGTCTTAGGAGATTTTAGAGCATGATTAACAAGAAAGGAGGGTCCAGCTGACAGTCTCTGAAGCTCCCCCAACCTGTAAATACCCGGTTTAACACACAGAAGGACTTTTCACTGCCTCCACTCGGTCACATTGGTGAAGTTGTCACTAAAGTCACTTGTAGTAGAGTTTATTTTAAAAAAGAAGTGCAGGCACTTTAGAGGACTCTAAAGTCTGCCTTGGATGGAAAATCTCTGTTTTAACTGGAACTTTGTCTCCACTCTTATTATTCCTTTTGTTTTTTTGTGCTATCATGTTTTCAGAAACATTTCTTGTTAACATTGTTGACTAAAAGTACAATGAATTTAAACCTCCCATCACCCCTTCTCCTCAGCCTTCCCCAAACTGATTTAATAGAACTTTGCGTGATGCAACGACTGCCTAGGTGGGGGACAAGCATTTCTAAAACACTAGGACCGTGCAAGTCCAAAGTATCCTAAAGGCTGCAAATGCTGTAGATGGAAACACAGGGCTGAACACAGATGTTAGAACACAGGGCAGGGGGCAAGACTCATTTAAAATATTTTCTGGGTTCATGCACTTTCTTTTCACCTCGGAAGTTCTCATATTTTTAGAGTTTCTTTTCTTGAAAAATAAAGGATTTGTTCTAAGATCATTAAGCCCTTTAGCATGTCTCACAGGCTAAGTGCTGCAACTCAGCTCTGGAGTGTACAGACTGAGATTTTCCATGTGTGTGTGTGTTTCTGAAAAAGAAGGAAGAGGAGGAGGCGGAGGAGAGGGGGAGGGGAGGGGGAGGAGGAGAAAAGCAAAGAAGAAAAAGTAGAAGGGTAAAAGCAAAGTTCTAGTAGTATTGGTGGATGGCTGAAACTAAACACAAGGTTGCAAAAGCAAATGTCACGTTGATCGACTGAAAGTAAATCTAGCAGGGACTCGACCTCCTAATCCAGAGCTTGGCGGAGGAGGTGACTCCCATACAGCTCAATCCCGGAAGGATTTGCTGGACACCTGTGGTGCGTCTCAGCACTGGGCTGGGCCCTGATGAATCATGGAGACAATCTGGTCCCCATGACCGTTTGGGGAGAAAGTTGCTTTTTTACATCCTAACTCAGGTTTTTATGTCTCAGCTGGATAAATTCCTGTGATGAGTGAAAATATTAGAGTGATCATGTACAAAAATGTATGCATAATAAACATTACATACTTGTATTTCTTGGTTACATAACACATGACTTGTCACTTATAATCCAGAATTTGTCCAGTTTTCCACCTTTTCAGAGAACAAACTGTGGTAAAAGTTTTATAGCATCCAAGGGGGAGTGACAGCCCACTGAGGTCCTAGATAATCCAAAACAAAGGCAGTCCCCATGTGCATCCCTTTGGACTCAGAACCCCAAAGAGGAAGTGGCTCAAGTTCGGGAAGTTGTTCCATAGACCCAGGTATGTTATGGTGGGTCCTCCATTGCGCAAGTGGGCATTCTGCACTTATTTCCATGAATATAATATTTCCCGAGACATTCTTGGAGTCGGCTGAGAGAGCCCCTTCCTCCAGCAGCTGTGCAGATGGCCAGAGCCTGAGCATCCTTTCTAAGCCAGACCACCTGGAGAGCGAATCTCTAGCACATGGTTCGTGTCCAACAATATGGGGCTGATTGAACCGAAGGGAAGAGAAGCTTCTATTTTGTTTGCACAAGAGAATATTCTGCCCCTATCCCCCCAGCCTCAACTTAATATGCTTCTTCCACAGTCTCTTATTATAATTATTAAGGAGGAAGGCATCTTCTTCTACATGGTATGAGTGATTAGGGAATTTACTTAAATAGCAGTTTCCTATGAGCATAAAGCATAATCGATTCAAATACTCATCTCCTGGAATACATCATATATTTTTTGTGTTACAATAAAATAAGAATAATTTTCTCCTGCACTAGTTCCTTATGATTACTGTAGTTCCAAAGACACCAATGTGAAAATAAAAATAGTTTCAATAGCAGCTGAAATAATTTTGTTAGCGTCAAATAAGTGATCATCTGTATGACTCAAACACTATCCTAGGTCTTCTGGGATTTTTTCACCTCATTTCCTCAATATATCTCAAAGTTAAGTGCTGTTACCCCCATTACAGAGATGACATAGGAACGAAGATTGAGCAGTGACTCCCTGAGGACGTGGAAGAAAATGAATTAGCCCCTCGAACGTTTGTAGATGTTGACCCTTGTTTGCTGTGTAGTTTCTTGACACCAAAGACCTGGGCATGGGCACAGGTGCCAAGACTGTAAAACGGAAGTCTGGAGCCTGCAGGGAGAGGACAGAACAGAAGCGCCCACTGGTGATGGCAGGGGGGGCCAGACGAGGCGGACAAGCACTCCCACCTGAGGACAGAAAGGGCGGTGGCCACTCGTCCAAACTTTTCCCTTTTTAGATATGGAAAATTGAACAAGGAGATGAGTGTGACCATGCTGATAAAGTAATGATAAAATTAAACAAACCTTGAGAACAAAATGGGTGTTAAAATTTCTCAAGACAAAGGGTTTGGTGTCTGGCAGTTCTTCAGAGACTTTGGGGCCTACGTAGGGGACTCTGACATCCTGATCTTTTCCCATGTCACCATGAGACATGCTTCTATTCTGTGTTTAAAATGAACGGCACCAATAGAAGGCTTCCCACCTAGAGGTACTGAAGGAACATCGATCAACGATTACCTACTTCATGAATCACAAAGAGGCCTGAAGAATAATCCTTCAAGTCATCAGGCCCTAGAACCTGCTCATTCCCGTGGAACACAACTGCGTCAGAATCACGAGCATTAAAAACACAAGCTGGTCCACACCCCTGGCTGCTGATCCAGTAGGTCTGAGGTGGGACCCAAGAATTTACGTTTTTAACAAGTTTCCAGATGACACCGATACTGCAGGTCCAGGGACACACTTTAAGAACTACTTCTCATGGGCACATACAGTTTGAATGTATTTAGAACACCCGAAGTCACGACTTAGCAAACAGTAATGGAGAGAGGCAGAAGGAAGTAATGAAGCAATAACGGCGGAGAAGTCTTTCAATCAGGCTCCACATACAATTTTTTGGAAGAGTCTTGAAAGATTAATCGCTTAAATATTAAAGTGGTGGTGATGACAACATTTTGGATAAGCCAAGGGTTGGCTGTATTTTCCACTGACATAATAGTTGCCAATAATTGTTAAATGAAAGCCCTTTACAGACATTTGGAGAACAATTATGAGCTATTAATTTAAATATTTACCTTCCATTATTACTAACATCTTTGACTGCCTGTAGCTCTCGGATCACACAGTCCTTGTCCTTCACTCGGGAGAAGTCTGGAAAGTTCTTTCGAAAAAGTCTGCCTGCGATTCCAGCCCTGGGCCAAGTACCTACCATCACTTTGAAGTGTCATTGTCACCCAAGTACTACAGGTTTCTATGCCATCTGGGGCTCCTCCTCTCCTCCCATTGTCTTCCCATTTCTGCCCCTTTGTTCCCCAGATCATACAGTTAAGAGAGCAGAAAAGGACATTTCATGAGACTTTTCCTTGGGGGCGCTTCCCAGACGGTCAGAGGCGTAAAAACCTCTTTCCGATGGCCTCATTTGCTCTTCCGTTTCATCTCATATGTTATGGTTACAACTCCAAGAGAAAGATTACTTTAACATTCTCAGTCTTCCATGAATTCCTCTGATATTGCTTTGGCAATGTACTTGTTCAAGTAGAGTTTCTAGGCAGTAGATACTGCTGTATGTTTTGTCGTGAAATTGAATTATTTATTACTTAGTAATGTTCCTATGAGGTGTTGAAATAAATGAAAACCAAATTAATCACACTGTATGTTCCTACATGGGACTTTAAAACACGGGGTAAAATATATCTTCCAAGGATTGCAGAGTTTTCTAATACTAAAAAATGAGGAGAAAAAGCTTGAAATTTAAAAATCTTGTCTCTATTGCAGATTCTACTAATGAAAAGTAAGACGAAAGCAATGAAATCAGAGTGAGTGGTTGATTGAAACCGATCATCATAAAATATTTGGGTGAAATAATAGAAGACTGCATCAGTACCGTTAAAAACAGGGTCTGGGTTTAAAGCAAAAACGGGGCGGGGGGCCTCCAAAGACACAATGGAGAAGAAAATGCTGCAAGTTAATTAGCCAGCAGGATGCTTTTCGTTTTGGGGGTAGACTGTGGTGTGTAAGGAGCCACGGGTCTCCAGAAAGATCCCTTTTAATGGAGCCCGACAATTAGAATCCTGAGCTGCCTTTGTACCCTGTTACACAACCTCAAGCCTTTAAAATAGATCTGTCACTAATGACTGAAGGCTGCATGCAATTTACCTCACGCCACAACCATCTGCTGAGTGTTCGTACTTCTGACTCTGGTTGAAAGGGACCCGTAACGAGTTACCCCCTCTCTTCAAAAATGCTTTAGACTCTATGCTTAAAGAAATGCTTCTGATCCACAGAAACCAGACTGTGTTCCCCTGCAGATGCCGCATGCCTGACGCTGCAGGGTTCAGTGGCACCAAATGCTCTACCAAAGAGTTTCTACTCCAGGGTACACGAATCCAGGCAGGCGGCCCCAAGGAAACCAGGGAGAAAATGGTGCACATTTCATTCATTCTGGGATTTCTAAAATCTCATTTGGCTCTTTTCTCGGGAATGGCAGAGTGCAAAGATGTTCACCAACCCTCCAGCAAGCCAACACTTCCTTGGGAAGGAAAATTAGAGGATTTAAGAGATCTGAAGAAATCGTCAAGCCCTGCCTTACAACGAGTACAAAAAAATAAAATATACCCAGCCTCCTAAAATATACCTTTTCAGGTCAGCTTCTCAACAAGACAAAAGTAGTGAAATAAATAAAAGTTGCATTCCGGGTCCCTTGTCAGCGAGCGTCTTGCCCTGGTGCAGTAGACATGGAACCATAAGCTGGGTTATAGTTGCCCCTTCGCTCTAACCTTTCTCACTTTCAGAGGCTGATTTGAGCTAGTATCACAGCTTTCAGTCAAAAATCATTTTTAACCCTCCATTTCAAGTTTGATAAAAAAAATGAGAAACCAATAACTGGCAGGGGACACACACATACTGTTTTATATGTTATTATTGGCAACAGAGGAAACTCGGAAATTTAAAAGATGAGATTTTTCTTTCCTAATTATGTTCGCTTTTAATTTAATTAGGTTTTTAATAGTCATTTTGTTAATGTGTATCAGTTACCTGCTATCTACTAGAACTAGAGAAAGGAAAGACTGTCTAGAGGTGGCATTAAATTTTAGCACTTTTGTAGCATATTAAGGAAATTATGGTACCTTAAAAATTGCTTGTATATTTTTAAAGACTAAAGGTCAATATGGAAAAAGTAAAAATAAATAATTTTTGAAAACTAAGAATATTTCCCACCATACTACAGCACACCTGAAAAAAGCAAAAGTCATTTCCTAGGTCTCCAGCAGGATGAGGACAAAACAGTACAGGGAACAGATCCAGACTTGGATTTCAAATAGTCACCTTGACTTAGATATGCTTAAAACTGAACTCATCATGTTTTCACCAAAACCATCTCAATTTCTCTATTTTCATCAGTGTTATCACACCTCATCAGTGGTCTGCTCCTGAAATCTGTCAGAGTTGACGCCTTTTCTCATGTTTTCTGCACATAAGTCTGTCCCTAAATCACACTAATTCAAAGTGCATTTCACCATTGTCTATTTCTTCTCCTGCCCACTGACATCAGTAATATGGGATGTTTAGTACTGTCTACCTGGGCACCTTAGTAGCCTAGGACCTCCACTCCCGTCATCTACATGATGTATTATTGCACAAAAGCCAGGTATTCTCTTAGGTACACTGTTTTAGTTCTGTGTGCCCTCCGAAACAAATCCTCAAATGGCTTCTCCTGAATTTCTGTGGTTTTGCCCAAACTTTCTAATGGTCAGCAGACATCTGAAGCAGTAATGGGAACTATGAAAGAGATGGGATTGCTCCTGGAGGTCATGGCCTACCTGTTTCTCCCCTTCCCAGCAGTGAAATTGGCATGACAGCAGTACCACCTACTTGAGTGGGACAAAGTGGATGAACATCCAGTCCTCCATGCCTACACTTGGCGGGGCGGGGGGGGAGCAGTTTACAAAGAAGTCTGAGCAGAGTCCTTGCCCCCGCCTTCAAAGAGCTTAATACATGATTATCATAAGGTTAGAGATGGAGAGAAGGACGGAGATTCTACAAAAAGCTTATATGGTGGAGGACAGGGTCTCAGTCATAAGCAACTGCAGTGCCTACTGAGCACAGAAGTAGAAATAGTCACTTTAAGACCAGAGAAATAAACAAGAGGGGACTGGGAACATGATGTTCACGGTGAGAGAAGAGGTTGGAGACAGAGGCAGAGGCCAGATTACTTGAAATCCTTCCTAGCACAATAATTCTTTTGGTTTATTTTGCAGGTGACTCTGCAGAGGGGAGAAGGGTCGAGTATTATTGGGAGTCTCCCTGAAATAGCTTCCATATCTCTGAGAATAGATCTGTATCCCCACAAAGGAAATGCACCTCCAGCCAGGGTACACCTTGGAAAATGTAAGATTTAGCCAAAGTTGTGGAAGAGCAACAAGACAGTGACCTACGA
The DNA here is from genome assembly GCA_004024845.1 of Tonatia bakeri. Taxonomy (NCBI): domain Eukaryota; kingdom Metazoa; phylum Chordata; class Mammalia; order Chiroptera; family Phyllostomidae; genus Tonatia; species Tonatia bakeri. The sequence continues at coordinate 62,577 of PVIA01000286.1, read as the reverse complement.
GGACAGTCTGGTGGAAATGCTCTGGCTCATCTGCCTAACACACACACACACACACACACACACACACACACACACACTCATATATAGTGACAGGCTCCCTTGGATTGTGCTGACTCAGCACCATCTAAACATGAGTTGAGTGTGTACCATGTGAACAGTAGGGGATGGTGGGAAGACTCCAGGACCACTAAAACTCAGGTTGCCTAACACCATCCCCCCATAGATCAAAGTCTTCCCTCAAATTAGTTATTTTGCACTTTGTTCACATGAATGTAAAAGGCCAAGTTGTTTTCTAATGCCAACCTGTTCTAGAGAAATCCTAATTGAGATGGGGAGTGCCTTTGGGGATTTGGTTCAGCCTATCTGTTCTTAGGTTATTCCAACTAGCTATTCCCTTCCTCATCCCCACAGCTTCTAACCTCATGACTTAACACTCCGAAATGGCTTTGGACCTCAAGCCCGTTTTGCTTGTTCTTTCTTCTTACCCCATGCATTTTTTTTCTTGTCAGGTCTCTGCCCTGGTTCCTCAGGTAAGGAAATGGGAGGGACTGTGCTCATCCCACAGAGGACTCAAAGCACAGAAGCAGCTCCTTCCTAATCATAGCAGAGCAGTGGAGGGAGGTCAGGTCAGGCTGGATCAGGGACACTGGGTCCTTGGGGCACAGGGGTCTCAGCCAGGGTCTGCTCAGAAAGACATGGTGGCTTTTGATTTTTAGCGTGTATTAATGATGTTCAAAGAATAAACAGGGGGTACTCAAACGGTGATAATATTTGAAGTTACTAGGGAACAAATAGAGACAAAGAAAGCAAAACCCAAATTTGGGTTGGATCTATCAAGGCAATGCCAATTATGATCATTTTTTTAGCTCCATTTAGGTTTACCCACTCGCATCTGTATACACACACAATACACAAGGCCTGTCCAAAAAGTATCCGGCCATGTAATGCAAAAAATAGAGGTGGTTATTGAAGAAGATACAAGAAACATTTCACATGGGACAATGATGCCTCAGTCGCTGTCAAAGTAGGCACCTTGGGACCTCACACAGTTCTCCCAATCATTATCAGCTGCCCCATCATATTTTCTTAAATCTCATCAATGGTCTGAAATCTCCTTCCTTTCAAACGTGATTTTAGATTTGGGAAAAGCCAGAAGTCACAGGGTGCCAAATCTGAGCTGTAGGGGGACTGAGTCACCTGGCTGATTTGATGTTTTGCAAAAAAAATCTGCAGGAGACGTAACCCATGAGTGGGCACATAGTTGTGATGAAGCTGCCAATCACCAGTTGCCTGTAGCTGCAGCCTTCTGAATCATAGAAATAGTTTCCATGGAGGAATGCTCAAACTTAATGCAAAATTTGACGCAGATTCATTGCTGTACCCCTCAAGTCATTTTGAATGCAATGTTCATACAGTACACATGCTCACTCAATAGCATCTACCACCCCCACTGACTAGTACAGTAAAGTTGTCATTGTTCATACATGTGCATTCCAGTCCCCTCTTCTTGGCTGCCTGGTTGCATCAATGTGGTGCAAACCATTCTTGTTATATTAAGAATGGCTGGGCGTTTTCTGGGCAGATTCTCGTATAAACGTATGTATGATTCATCATCTACACACATGTATACTATGTAACTACTAGGTGCTTTATGTGGGGAATACAAAAGAGGACAAATCATAGTTACTGCTTTCAGTGAGCTTGTTCTATGTGTGCAGAGACAATCCAAAGCAGTGGTGTGCTGGAGCCTGCACACACCTGCTCACACCTGCTCATCAGGACTAATTGTGCATATCTCTTCCCAGTTCCCTGTACAGTGACATCACCTTGGTAGTTTTGATTTACTATTATGAAAGTATTTCTGTAAATCAGGATTTTTCCCCAGAGAGCTCATTATCAGCACATCACTGATTATGCATGTCATCAATGTGGTAAATTAATTCTGTTATGAATTTTATGTGATTACAGGTGCTTAATTCTGTTCAGTTATACACAGTAACCCTCTGTTCCTCATATAGCACCACTATTTGTCTTAAAAGAAAGAGAAAGGTAGAAAACTACCTTACAGAATAAAAAAATAAACTACTTATCTTAGTGTTCAGGGCACTTCATAGTCTGACCCCAGTTCACCTCTCTCTTGCTAGAACATTCGGGCCCAGTTAGAGGTCTTCCTACCATGCCCCAGACAGGCCAGGCATTTCTCCACCCCTGCATTCCCACTCAGACTAACACCTCTCATTTGATAGAGTGTGATGCCTTCACCCCCCATCCTAATCCAAACCCTCCCTATCCTAGTCCAGTCCATTCTTCAAGGCAACCAGAAGGTCTAGCTCCTTCAGAAATTGTTCTAAGCACTTTATTAATTTATTTAACCCTTATAGCAACTATTTCAGACTACTATCAGCTCTATATTAAGGATGAGAAACTGAAACAGAGAAAGGTTAAGTAGCTTGCTTGAAATCACGTAGCTATTAGTGGTAAAGCAGAGATTTGAACCCATGCAGCCTGACTCCAGGGTCCCTACAGTTAACCACAGTGCAATGCTGCCTCACGGAGGGACAGGGCTCAGACTGCACATTTAGACAGCACAATAATGGCTCACTTTTCTGACTTCACACTTATTTTCTTGATCACTCATTTGACATATGCTACTTAGTGGCAGCTGCAGGTATATTGCCTTGTGTTCTCATTGTTTCTGCCACCTCACTTTGTCACCTTGAAGACTGGGACTCTGTGTTCTGCTCTCCATATGTATTCTCCTTATATTGGGTGCACGATGAGCATTTGTCCAATGACTCAGAAAATGACCTCTTTGCATTCTGCCTCATCCTTCGGATCTCCTCTCTAAGCTTATCAGAATATTGGGCATATGTTGGCTAGATTCTTACATGTCCTTGACTGAACTTAAAGAAGATAATATGTAAAGTTGTATTTTCTTTAACCAAAAACAAATAATAATTCGAAAGAATACATAAAACTTGGAATGGCAATGGCTCGCTAGAGCTTTGAGTGTGCTGTCACTCGTTTGCTTCCAGTCCCTTGGCTCGACTTTCTCTTTCCTTTACCTGACAAATGAATTGGATTCAGTTTGTTCAGTTTACTGAATTCATTTCTCCCATGAATTACAGGGCCCGGGTACCTGGCTGAGACCAGGCACCCTGCTAGGACCTGTCTCTTGTGAGTTAGGTGTAGATTTCCCATTTATTTCAGTACCCTAAAACAGGTGGACACAGCTCCTTCTTAGTAAACAGATGCCATTATGAGAGCTCTTCCCAGCAGAAAACAATGCAGGAGTTTTCAGAGAGTTGAAATAATAGGTCTGAACAGGTAGCACTGGAGATAATTTCCGAATTCAATTATGTTGTTTCCTGGAATAAATACACATACCACAAAGAGGTAGTTTCAGCTGTGGGAGTCAAATGAAACCTAAAGTCCATTGAGCTTTACTGATTTTTCACTTTAAGTTGAACTCATGAACATTTTGGATCATTTTAAGGCCAAAAGGCACCTTGGACAGTCCAACCCTTGGCTCTCAGTTACCTGTCCCTTTGCCTGTAATCAGCCACCGCCACATAGATTCTGCTTCTGTCTTCTTTGTATATAATCTCCTTCCACGGTCATGGTCACGTCACAGCTGATGGCTGATGATTGTTACACTGAGATTCACTGCACCTTAGAGTGCCATTTGAGTTCAGGATGCAATGATCTTAATCAAGTTTTGGGAAGTACTTGTTTTGGAGCATTAGCTTGCCATTAACGGCATCAAGTAAATAAACAATATCTAAAAAACAGTGGCCATGACCTCATAGCATAGGTGATTTCTACATAATAAATTTTATGGTATTATATTGGTGTTCTAAAACATTTAGAATGCCACATGGACCTTAAAGCAGTCATTGAACACAACTTGTGGCAAAAGGCCTTGGCCTGCCGAGACAACTCATGCTGAGAGTCACCTAAAAGGGACCCCAGAATGCAAAAAGGCCCCCCACACAGAAGAAGCCCACTGGGCAAATGCCTCCTTGCCTAAGGGCCAATCCCAGTCCGGCAGCTCATAAACACCATTAGCAAAGCCTACTGCTGAGTTATTATGCTGCAGAAGGATGCTTGAAACTGCTGGTTGGCATTGTTGTTTTATTTCTCATTGGCCTGGGTCAAAGTGGAAACACTGCCTTGAAAAGATCAGGCGATTTCAACCTCTCAATTGTTCCAGAGAATGAGGATTATATACAGATTTATTATATGCTGTGCTTTTTCAAATCCCCAATGTAGTCTGTTGCACATGGACTATGTCAGTGGTGAAGATAACTCAGCAAGCCCCGCAAAAAGGAGAAGAGTTACCTGTTTGAGAGTCTTGTCCACTTTTAAACCAGTAACCAAACTGATGTATTTTATTCACTAAACGACACAGGCCGTTAAACTGCATATTGTGAGAGGCCAAAGAACAAATGTAATTATTTTTGTGTGGAGACACCAAATTAATCTTTCTTACCATTCAGCCCCACTTTTTGGATTTAATTTTCTTTTCATCCTTTCTTCTTCTAACAGCATTCCACCTCACCTACTCCCAAAAGCCATTAACAATTGAAATTTTGAAATGACAACTGACAGATATAGGTGGTAAAACTAAGTCAATAGTGTGTGTGTGTGTTTGTGTGTGTGTGTGTGTGCATATATGCTTTGTAATTGCATTACGATTATGCTCTTGAAATAAGACTATATTCCAATATTTTACTCATTAATATGCTCTTCTATCATCTGCTTTATGACATTAATATGTGAATATCTAAACAAAGCATTTACATATGTTTCAGTCTGTTTTATTTCAGGGGAGAAAAAGTTTCTGAGGAAATGACACAACCATTCTAAATCACCACAGTCATTCGGGCTCATTGGTGTCCATGACGCTAACCCACTCCTGCAGAACCACAGTGTGAGCTTATTCTTTCCGGGGTCAAATGCGATGAACTCTCAGTGGTAGCTGCTGACCCTCGATTCACGCCATCTTGCAGCCGGCTTTCCAGCATGAGAGCCTCTGTGATGGCTTTGTTCTTTCCTTGTGCAGACCTTGAAAAGCTGAGGAAATTCGTGGAGGGATGGGTCTCAGTAAGACGAGTGGACTTGGTGCTAGAATGAATATTTAACTTGATGGGCTTTCTGCTTCCATAATCATCAATCCTCCCCTGGAATTGTATTCACATTTTATGAACTCTGTGTCTCTTCGGCTCCTTTGATCTGCAAACATTGTCTTCTACTTGGGCATTTGCCTGCCTCCCAACTCATCAGCCCCTGAGTCCATCTAAATAATGTGCTACATAAGAACTTAGTGTTTTCCAAATAACAAAAGATAGATCTGAATGCTTCAGTGCACCATGAAAGGCTGTTGAAACCATCAATCTTGCTGGCTCTTGTAGAGGTCAAGAGACAGCAGGGCCAGCTGGCCAATCAATTAACCACGAAATTCAGTTTGGAGCTTAAGAAAAGCCATCCTGTGTTATTCTTTCCAGCAACATAACTGTCAATATTTACAGCAGGTCATACATAAAGACTGAAGGAAATGAGGGGAGTTGCTATCCAGAGGAGGAAATGCTATAATCTCTGATAATTCTCATATGTTGCCAAAAAGAGTCAGTTCCATTAAAAAATGTTTCTTGAATCAAATTGAACACAGAAAATCTTATAGACCTCCCAGGAAAAACAATTGTGTGGTGCCCACCCATAAAATGTTATGCTCATCTTTCTCCACGGTCATCGTGGTTGCCTCGTTATAAGTCAGAAAGGAGCTTCCTTTCTGGCCTCCTGGAACGAAACTTTTCTGTATTGTATGGGATCAATTGTACTCTCAATGTCTGTGAGCACATAAAGGAGCAAATAAATAAATTAACTGATAGCTCCTGAAAGGAGATAATATCGGCACAGAAGACCCCTGCAGAATGAATCGTTTCTTCTGTATACAACTTTCTGTTCCAACCCTGGAATTCTGTACATGACTTGCCCTCATTTTTTATGTGATTGGGCTTTCTTTTCCTGCATTTGTTCTTGACCACATAGACACAGAGAGATTTCTTGAACAGACATTCCTTTCCCCCCAATTTCTATCATATATGTTTTAAAATCAATTTCTGTTTTTCTCATACACATACGTCTCCTTCACATCCACACAGACACAACACGTTCTCCACTTTGCAGGATCCAGATGCTACCAGTTTACTTCTCCCCAGCAAAGTACACCGCATATTTGCCCTAATTTTTTTTAGAACAGACATTAAAAATCAGAGTGCTGAATTAATTGCGAAAACTCACTTAAGGCATCTAATTCAATGCCTGATCCTTAAGGATTATTAGTATTCTACAATATTAATAATCATTATTATTGTCAAATAACTTGCCTAAGATCATTTCACCTGGGATTGTCAAGATTTGAATCTAGATTTATTTAATACTTAAATCTCATATTCCTCCCTACCATGCTCTTTCAGTTAGAAGTGCATTTATTCTTAAGACAGAAATTATCTAAAAGTAAAAAGATAGAGGGAGGGTATCAGAGGGACTTTGTAAGGAAGGGGTCAAACTGGGCACCCAGGTACCTTCGGGGTGATGTCAGTAGCTAGGGGAAGCAGGTGCTGACTCTTGGGACTTTTTGACAAAGTGTGGTAAGCAAGGTCCAAGAAGCAGGTGAGAAGTAGTGCTGTAATCTTAGAGATGATGAATTTCTAGGGGAGGGCACATAATTATCTATGTTTTCTCCACTCTAGTAGTCGGTATTAGTAGAGAGCAAGTCTACTGGGTTTCGATTCCCAGTCAGGGCACATGCCTGGATTGTGGGCCAGATCCCCAGTAGAGGGCGTACGAGAGGCAACCACACATCCATATTTCTCTCCCTCTCTCCCTCCAGCCCACCCCTTTCTAAAAATAAATACATACATACATACATAAATACATAAATAAATAAATAAATCTTAAAAAAAGGAAATCCAAGGCGAAATTGGACAGTAACAGAACTGTAAAGAGAAAGTCATTAAATAAATAAGGATTTAGCCTTCCATCCTCAACAGATGGCTCCCACTGCTTCCTACTCATCCGAAGCCTTTCTTTACAGGGTTATAGGGGGGAAAAAGAACAAAACAAACAAGCAGAAACACTACCAAGATGTATATTGCGAAGTACAAAACACCCCTGAATATTCCATTTGAGCCTACAGTATAGGGAGTATTACCCCATACCCCAGGTGAAGAAACCTGTGATCAGAAAAAACTAAGACTTGCTCAATGTCACACAAGTAGGACTTCCATGAACATGGTCTTCCACATATTCTGGTGTCTATTATACTATTTCAGCAACAAAAAACTCTGCATTTTAAAAGATAAATGTGTATTAATTATGTTCCATTAAGGATTGATAATTAAGGAAATAAAAGATAAAGAACAAGGCCTCAAGGTCAGGTGTTTGGAAGTAAGCTCCCATTCCTCCCTCCACAGCAGTTTATACCTTGTGATTGGTCCCTATGAAAATCACCGCTGGCTCTTTCAGGCAGTGAAGACATCTGATGGGATGTTGCCTGGGCTGGTTCAGTCATATACCAGTGAAAGGAAGTACCTGGCACCATCTTCTCCTGTTTAAACGTAGGGAGTTCAGGTGGTCACCGGGCACTTGTAGACACGTACTACAATTTCTCCCTTCTCGTTGCTAGCTTTCTTTCCATGCTTAGTCTCAAATGATTTTGAGCATTCGCCCTCAAAGCTGGCTAGAAAAGAGTCCAATAATTATCTAGAACTTAGAATTATAACTTAAATCAGACTTTTGGGGGCATTTTGCATCTGAAAGGCTAGGTTGACTCAAAAGAAGACTTTAAACAACAACGTTTCCTTCCCTTTTTATATTTGCATATTATAAAAATTAAATATTAAGTATCTATTGAACAGTGGTAGTTTCTAAATACAGAATCTGTCTTAGAGGATTTTTTTTTCATTAAAAGAATTAAGTCTTTGTTTCCAAATGTTTGTTGTTCGTTGTTAAACCCAAGTCAGTTCTACCTGGATCATCTGTTGTATGTAAAATAAGCATTTTTCCTAAATGAAGTCTAGAATGCAGTGTACTTCACGCTGGTTTGGTAGCGTGATGGATGGTGATTGATCTATAACCACAACCCTCTTATCAGAAAAATCGATTCCAAAAAATTCATCAAAAATGTAAATGTAACAAATTACAAAATGCAGGGGAAAAGAACAGACCCACTAGGGTCCAAGAAAAGTGATTAGAAATGGATTTTCTGAAGTAAAAAAGGCCTCAGGTCAGGTCACTGTGCCCTCCCAGCCACTAAGCCATGTAGATAAAGAATCCTATTGTTGCTGGACAAGATAGCTGAATGGAAGCCAAGATAAGTCCATCGATCCAAGTCAAACTGAAACAGAATTAGTGCCCGTAGTGGAAATGGACAAGTTGTAAAAAGAATTAACTATTTGTGTGTTTAAGGGCATAAATGGCTCTAAGGGTTGGTGATTTCTGTAAAGGAGACCCAGTGGGGGCAGGGAGACAGTCGGGTTGCAAAAGTTCCGGAAAGATCAGCGGCAATACAGTGAAAAGTTAAACAGTGTGACAATCAACAAAGCAAGAATTCTACAACAATGAAAACTGTGTTTTCTTTATCTTTTTAGGATCTTGCTTACTAAGAATCAAGGGACCCACTCCTAGTTACCATAGCTAGGAGATCTTTCCAAAGGGTGATGAGCACTCTAAAGCAAAAAGTTAGAAAGCAGGTGATTAGACTCTGAGGTATAGATACAGAGGAAAGCAGAATTTAAATGTATCAAAAGCCACATGCAAAATGAGATAATTCTCTGCTTTGTGGTCTGTTGATGGAGCCAAGAGTAAGCTGTAGAGAGAATTTTACCAATGAAATTGCAAATTATTTCATTCATTAGAGATCCCTGGCATGTGATATGAACGAGCCAGTTTGAAAGGTCAGTGTGGGCAGTTGTTGTTCTCCTAAGTGAAATCCCAGACTATCTTATTTGCCAGGGGAGAGCTGAGTTATCCAGTGAGGTGCACATCATGATATTAGGATAGGACTTGGACCAGAGAACATGAGAAGTAACCTCCCAACCTTCCCTCTCCTTCTGCCTGAATCCCATCCCAAAGCAATTCTAGTTTTTATATTCTGTTAGGGGGACAAAGTACTTATTGCAGAAAGGAGAAAAAAGCTAAAACTCAGATAAGCTATGGATAAGAAGTTAAAAAGAGTCTACTTCCCACTCTGAGTGGATTAAACAGTTCTCAGTACTCTTTGAACTAAATCCCTAATGTCATTTGTCTTTTTGTCTGGGCCTCCTCTGTCCTTGCTTAGCATCCTTGATCACTTGAAGATTAGCATTTGGAGGGCCTCATTCCATTCCCTGCCAATTTATAATCTCTGTTAACTTTTACTAATATTTACTATGCATCAGGCATTCTGCTAGACTTTACTGGCATAGTCTTATTTAATCCTCACTAAAATGAAGTAAGATTGGTACAATTAATTACCTCTATTTTACACATGAGGAAATTGTATCTTAGAGATGTTAGGTGCTTGGCCTTGCACCGACAGCTGGTAGGTGATGGTCTAGTGACTGGATCACCTTCTGTTAAACTTTGGGTATCAAAAGGTTACTAATACTGCTCCTTAAAGCTTGCCCATGATTACCAACAAGAGTAGCAAAAGCCATTTTCCTCTGATCCCAAACTTGGTTTAACAGCCATGGCACAGATGAGTGCTATGGTAATAGTGTTTATTTTTACAGTTTTGTCTTTGCCTTATCTGCTCTGCCCTTCTTTCTATTTTTCCCTCCATTGCATTGTGAATACATTCTTCTTGCTATAGACACAGGGCAAAAGTAGGTCTGCAGTTGTGAGGAAGCCAAACAGTTTATCGTTGTATTATTATTTTCCATATAAACAACTATAAACCTAACTTTGCCCCCACTCTGTATGTTAACTATGTTACCATGCCTTTGGCATCATGGGAAATGGCGTCTCCCGATGACACCACATTTCTCTTACATCACTTCTCAACCTATCTGAGTTTCCCAAAGAGGAGGGAAGTTGATGGGTTTTTCATGCACCGTGCTCAGACTTCTGCAACCCTATCATTTGCCCAGTTAGTTATCTCAAAAGGACTCTGTATCATTTCATCATTTTTGACAATCTCATTTCCTATTGGTTTTGAGGGTAGGAATCTACTCTTTCTCCACCACAGTCTTTAGGTCCAAGAACAGTGCTTAGATGATAGCTGTTAAATGAATGGATGGATGAATGAATGAATGAATGAATGAATGACTTTTCCAGTGACTTCAATGCCTTCTTCATATTCTTTCCCTCCACTTAGTCCTCCACATAAATCTTTGGGGAAAAGCTTTTCAAAATGGAAGTGCATAAAATTAATTTTCATTGTGTGAGAGTAGTAGCTCCTCAATGTCTGATGAATGTACTTCTTGCTGTAAAGAAAGAGAATTCTAGATTGTTCAATCTGTATGTATGTAGATGCTACTTAGTGACAGCTCAGAGAAAGCAGGGTGAATATAATAATAGGTGGAAAACAGAAAAGTTGTTTTCTGATGTGGCTGAAAGTGACTGGAAAAGTACTTTTAAAAAGATAAGGATAAATACATATGTCCTTTTTTTTTTTTAAGAAATAGAGGGATTCAAGTTATTCAGAGAAATGCTTAACAGCAGCTGTGAAAAGTTAGGCTAACCGGAAACTTAGGGCAAAATTGTAGAGAGAGAGAGAGAGAGATTTCTGGATTATGAAAATACTGAGAATATAGCTCTAATTCAAGGGGGTTCAAGTAACTAACTGTTTGGAGCATTTCTTTTTTCTTAAGTTGGAGTCAAGATTAGTGCTTGAAAACGTAGACTGAAAACATTTTCTCAAGAATCAACAAAAAGAATTAACTTCAGTTGACCTCAGGTTACAAAGACACAAAAGCTTGGAAGAAAAAGAAGATTTATCCCTTAAAGGGAGACAAAGCTGGATTCGGTAATTATCCTGGGTCCCTGCAACTTTCTAACCTTAAGAGTGAGCACCTCCAGCAGACCCCAGAGAGCCCCCTTGAAGGAAAGTCATTTCTGGTGCTCTAATTGTGGACTAAATGTGATGCTCCTGACCAGCCAATAAAGAGGGAGATAACTGAGGAATTAGGAGGCAGAAGGACTGCAATATCCCAGGGCATTTCATACTATTTAGTGCCTTGTGTTTATTGCCTGCTTGTAAGTGGCTGCTGAGAAGACAACTTCCCGGAGACTTCATTGGGTCCAGCTGTTTATTGCTGGCATTTTCAAAGTACCTAAGAGGTATGATGTACCAGACAGTCTCATGCAGAGAAGGGAGACAATCAGCAGTACTGACAGGCTGGACTCTGTGAAGAGCTGGGGTGAAGGAAGCTAGACGATAACAACTCGGAGGCCCTTTCTAACGCCATTGACCTTTCACAAAGCATCTTCTCTGGCTTCCATAGCCCACTAGCTCTTTCTCTTCTGTGGCCCTTGCCCACTTGTGATGTTATATTATCATTATTTACACGGAGGGTAGAGATCTCCCCTGCATTGTATGCTCTTAAAATGAAGGATCCCGATTTGGCTTCTCTGTGGCTACTTTAGCATAATATATGGCCCTTACTAGGAACTCAGTGAATGCATTTTGAAGGAATAAGTAATTTCTCTGAATTAAACTCTTAGGAAAAATTTCTCACACGTGGGAAGAAATTGCCTTATGCAGCCAGCAGCTGTGTGTCGGACCCAGTGTGCACTGGATGTTGCTCTGCATCTATTGTAGGAGGCAGTCAAGGAAAAGCCTGTAAGAGGTGCACACTAGCAGGTTCCGGGCAAGAGCCCTGGTCCACAGTGGAGATGCATTTGGGCCTTGGGACTAAGGAGAAGGCTCTAAAAAGGAACACGTTTTCCTCCTAATCACTTTGTCAAATGACTGTTGAAGTTCCAAGCAAAAACCAAACAATAAAATAAACAGTACCATATGGCAGCATTCACTTCCCATGGATACGGTTATTACCCAAGTTTCTCTTCCACATTCTTTTGTATTTATATTGGATTCATCCTAAAAAAAAGATATTGCATGTCTTTGTACATTTTATAAATGAAAGATTTGTGTATTCATGTGAGCGAGGCCAGGTTCAAAGCGTGCTAAGTTAAAAATAAGGAAGAGGATAGGACTTGGAGAACATGAAGATGAAACCCCAATGGGTTGCTGTGTGCACTCTCATTACTTATTTCTCTCTCCCAAGAAAGGAAAGGAACACGTCTAAGGGGTGATAGCAGGAATGACGGCAAGGACTGTCCGGTAAGGCTATGCTGTTAATTATAGATGGACTGTTGGGTAGGCCAGGTGAGTTTCCTTACCTTGCAAGTTATGGCAGACTTTTCCCCTGTTTAGGTTACAATTTTACCTGGGATGAGGTGGTTTGATTAAAAGAGAAATAATAAAATAAGGAACGAGCATTGAAGAACTCCAGGATTCTAGAGTTTCGTAGCTGGAAATGCCATAGATACCAACAAGTTCTGATTCAATGACGATATTTAATATGAACTGAGGCCTAGACAGATGTAACGACTTGTATACATGATGCCACAAGTTAGTGACAGAACCTCTCCTGAAAGAACCTCTCGCACATTGTCTAAATGAAAAATAAAACTATCCCCTACATTCTATTGAAAGCATAATATCTCTGTGTTCGTAAACTCTGTTTCCTGACAAGAACGTTATTTTTATTTTGTCCTCATCACCTTAGACGATATGTAGAGCTGGGGTAATTCAGGACTGTGTGAAAGGACAGTGGAAAGGGGTTCAGGAACCCCAGTAAAGCTCCGATGTGTGAACTAGATACTTCAATTCCCTTAATTCTCAGTTCCCTGATCTGTAAAACAGTCCTGTTCTGGCTACACCAGCTCGAAATGAGTTTAAATTAGGGAATGCACATGAAAATAATCCGAAAACAGCAAACATTATTTGCATGTAAAGAATTCTAAGTATTAATGTCATTTTTCCCCTATGCATAACACAAAATCAGGGCAGATCAATTTAAAGTTGACGTAACTTTAGGTGGGAGCTTCTCATTTAGAAACGTTGCAGTGGACCTTAATTTCCATGCATATATTCCAGGACTTCAGCATTTAACCATGGAACACGACTGAAAGCTGGGTTCTCCCAAATAAAGAAGCAAGTGAAAGAAATGTTAAAAATCCACATTGAGGACCAGGGCGCCAACACATCCTCTACTAGATTTTGTGGAAACTAGCATTTAAAACTTTTCAAGTACAAGCCTCTTATTTTATAAAGAAGAAATTGAAACCTAGAGAGGTGACATGATTTTATTTAGTTATTAGAAGTGTGTGGTTACTTGGTCGATTACTTGATTTTTACAGATTTTGACTCACTTAACCAAAGGAGCTCACACTCACTGATACACATGCAAGCTGAGTGGCATTCAGCCAGCACGTCCGTTTACTTTATAATCAGCCCCCACATGATTAGAGCAGTCTTCTCCCCATCCTGCATCCTTCCAGCCTGCCTTCCTCCAATGGGCTTTCTAAACCACACCTTTGATTTTAAGACTCCCTGCTGCCCTTCAAAAAACCCCTGTTAACTCCTGTTCCTTGGGACCATCTTCAAAGACTTTCATAATCTGGTCCTTCCCAGTTTTCCTTCTCAGGTGCCACATCGCTCCCTCCCTCTATTTGCATAAACCTTTCTCTGTCTGTGGGATATTTTTCCCCCTCATTTGCCTAGGTAGCTCACATTGTGATCACGAGATAACTTCTACTGGGAGCTACCTTTGTCTTTCTGTCTCCTCTCCTTTTACAGCCAGTGTGTGTAGCTCTCTTGTAGAAATTTTCTACAATCTGCAGTCATTCACTTTTACATAATATGAACTCAAAAATTATTAAATAAATAACCAAATGAATGAACAAAACATAAATTCACCTAAGTGTCAATAAATATTTTCTAAACTGATGTTAAATTTTAAGAGAACATTGTTTGAGGTCTTTTGTTTCTATTGCCATTTTATTGCATAAACCATTTAGACTTGGAAAATTAATAGTAGCAAAAATATGTTCTAAATTCCTCTGAATAGAGCAAAGAATGTTATGGTTTTTTGCCTTTTTTTTTATATTTGCCATCTTTACTAGCACAATACTAAAACTAGTTCTAATAATTGGAATGATACAATTCACAAGGTCTGTGCCAACATTTCCAGGTGAAGAGCTAGCTCGCTGTCTCTCACATTTGACTCATTCCTTGTCTATGTATGAAAATGAAATGTGAAATGGTATAGTTTATTTTTGTCTTAGCAGCATTAAAGTTCTGATAACTTTATTGAGTCATTCTCTGACAGATTGCCTTTGAGCTGATGTTATCAGTTTGTTCCTTCTTCACACACTTATACTCACGAAATCCTGAACTATGAAAACCATCAAGTAGCAACAGATTTGGTGCGGAAGAAGTAATTATACAAAATAAGGTATTTGTGGCTATATACACAGTTTATAGTCCTGAGCCACTTAACACCCATAGTTGCAGTCCCTGGGAGGTGCCTGCAAGGGGCGCCTGCCAGCTAGCCTGGGATGGGTCATACACACCAGCCTCTATGTTCTGAGCCCAGCACAGGTCTAGCCTCCAGGGATGCCACTAGTGCCCAGGCAGTGGCACTAGCATCATGGTGGGTCCATTACAGATGCCCATCAGTCCCTTCGTGGGGGCTAGCCAGCACTCTCACTGAGTATGACCTCGTGGCTGTGTGTGGGAACTGCAGCTTCTGCACTATACCAGTCAGGACTTAAGTATTCTGAACTTCAGTCTTGGTTTGATACAACGGTAATAGAAAACAATTGAAGAAGTGCATTGCTATGTTGAACAATGATACCTTTAAAAAAACTGTGATGGGAAAACAGAGGAGAGTGAACAAAAGATGAAAATGTGTGGGTATTTGCTAACTGTATATAGACAATATGAGCAAATGAACAAATGGTGAATTAGCAATAACACGTCGGCTTGAGATTCCCCAAAGAAGTCCACAGCTCGAGTTACTGAACAGTACTGGGGAAGGTGGGGCTGGAGAGGAGAAGGCGAAATCTGGGAGGGCTTCTTGCCATGGTCCTGAAGCACTTAACTTTGCAATAAAATTCCTTCAAGAGCTGTGATTCACAAGCAGATGTAGATGATAAGTTTTACAAAATGCAAAAGAAAGAAAGAAAGAAAGAAAGAAAGAAAGAAAGAAAGAAAGACCCAAACCAACAAAACCCCAATAAAGATCTCTGTAAAAGGCCCTCTACCATCTTTGTAAATGTCTCATTTCACAGTGAATTTTTATCCCAAAAGTCTTTCATGCAGCCTAAGTTTTTCTTGTCCATCTCACTGGTTTTTCCCCTCCCTATCCAACTCTGGTTATGAACAGAAACGAAGCATTATTTCTTATATTATATTCACACTGCACTTCAAGTCAATAAATTATATATTACTACTTCCTTCCAAAAATTATTTAATATAGCCAACTACTATTTTTGGCAGTATGGTGAGCCAAGCCTTCACTCACCTATACTAATAGTTTCATGAGAACAGCAGTTCCTCATTATTAAAACACAAAACAACACAAAGTGAAAATAAACACAAAAAGGGACAAGACACAACCTCTCAGGTGGAGCTGCTGGGATCTTTTTAGAAATCGAGTGGCGTGGCAGCCAGAATCAGAGCTTCATGTTTTCTGGAGGGCAGAACTCAAACGCCTCTCAAAGTTATTTTAGTCTTGAGGCTTTTATACTATTGTATGAAGCCAGAAAAAAGATCAGCATACAAATTGCAGAAAAAACTACTTACAATATTCTACCCAGGAATCTAGCCACCTGACAAACAATTCTAAATGCTCATCCTGCGGCTCAACAGCAAAAGGGACAGAAACAAGAAAAACCAGGAGGATAGACAAGATTTTACCCGTGGTTTTTATTTAACCTATCTGGTAGTTTAGGAGATTAGGTAAGTTAAAAATAATTGGTTAGATTACTGACTGAACTGTTAGAAGGACACAGGAGGTTTTTAGGGTGGTTGCTACTTGAAGCTAGATACAGAGAAACGTAAATGGTTTACATTTGAAGATACAGAATTTCTAAGCTCCTTTATTGAATACAACACATAGAAAAGTTCTTACTTCACAGACTACAGCTGTAGTAGTAGGATAGGCAGTTTTAGAAGGCACTTGTTTCCTATGCAGACTGCGGTTGAAATTCGATCAGAACAGATGTCTTTTGCAAACCAGTCTTCTATAACATGGAAATTTCTTGTTTACACCTAAATTTTCCTTTAAAGGGCTTTTTAAGAAAAAAAATAGTACTATTAAAACATGAGACAAGCTGAGTCAAGTCCTTGAGCTGATAAAGGTTAATGACATAGCCCTGTCCTGAAAAGTTCAGCAATTCTTGCATCACTTGTTATTACTCCCCTTTTTAAAGACCTATGAACAATTATTCTGATAGGATATATTGTCTATTAACATCCAGACACAGCTTCACACTGGGGTTTGTTTTCCCTACATGAATAAAATGTTGGGCTCTTCTTTTGTCCTAAAGTGGGGGCAAATACACAAAAATAAAAAAGGAGAATATGTTCTGTATTTAAATGAAGAACTGAGAATAGACAATTCTCACTTCTATTGAGTTGTGCTCTTGGCCATCAATACAATGCAGAATCAGTGAAAAATGTTTTTTTTTTTTCCTGCATCTGCAGTTAACCTCCTTTTATCCACAGGCTGGCAGACCAAAATGCTCACGGAGTTTATAAACGGATCCCTAGAAACTGATGAATCATGCCCTGAAAGAAAAAAGATGAGGAGATCCAGCAAGCAAAAAGTGGAATAACAGTGATTCCCAAGCATCAGATGTTCCAAGGTGAAAGGTATTCGGGTTTCACTCACTTATGTCTGCTCTCAAATTGTAAAGTTTGTCTGGTCCAAAATGTCTATCCCAGAAAGTGTTTCAACAGGTCATCTGCAGGTAGCCTTAATGTTTACAGCCTAGACCTTCTAGACGCAGCTCACCTCAAGTTAGGTTTAGGTGCTTTCACCTGTGAAGACAGGACTGGTATGTTCATCAGCTTTGCAAGAAATGAGACAACTCTACACAGATAAACAGTCTCCAGAATGTTACTAATTAGCCTGTGCAAGAAGCCAAATACATTTTTGGTCATGTTTTCTGATGATTTTCATTTTCTTTTTTTTTTTCATTTCACTTCACTTCACTCCACTTCATTTCATTTTACTTTATTTCATTTTTACTCAATATGTTTACTGAGTTCCATCCATGTGTCAGGCACTCTGCTGAGGGCAGGAATCACGGCCGTGAACAAGCAGATAAAGTCCTTCTCTCACCGAGCTTACCTTCCATTTCAAGGGTAGGAGGTGGCAAAAGGTGAGCAAGAGATAAATCAGTAAAAGTGAACCTATCGTGAGGTACTCTGAAGTTCAGTGACTAGCAGCAACGCCAGACTGAGGTCAGAGAAGGCCTCTCCGAGGGTATGACGTTCAATCTGGAATCTCAGTGGCGAACATCAACCTTCTGCAGATCCAGGAGAAAGTGTTCTAGTTATAAAAAATAAACAAACAAACAAAAACACAGCAAGTGCCAAGGCCCTAAGGCCAGGATGAGTTTGGCATAATAGGGAAACAGGAATAAATAAAAGGGCAGTGATTTGGGAGTAAAGTAGACAAGTGGGTGAGGAATAAGGAATAAGATCAAAAGGGGCCAGGAGAAGGGGGATAGACATTAGTCTAAATAGAGTGAAAAGCCATTGGAGGCTTTACATAGGAGAGTAACATAATCTAATTCATAGTTAAAGACATCATTCTATTCCATGGGGGTTTCAACAGAAGAGGCAAATGTAAGATCAAAAGCATGAGTTTGAAAACCATTGCTGGCATAGGAAAGAGATTCTAAAGTCTTGGGCTAAGGAGAAGTAAAGACAGAGACAACTGGAAGGATCCGGGGCTATTTGGAATTAGAGGTTAAAGGATGTGCTGATGGAGTAGACAAAGGGGTGGAAAGATAGTGAGGGACCAGAGGAGTAACTCCCAGATATCCGACTTGAGGAATTGCACAGACAGCAGCCGCAGTTCCTGAGCTGGGCCAGAAGAGTGGAGCTAGCTGGTGGAAAAGACTAGAGTCATGTTTTAATTATGTTAAATTGGAGATGCTGATGGAACTAGGAGTCTGGAGTTCTGGGAAACAGGAGCTAGATCTACATAGCATCAACTTGTAAATGGTGTTTGAAGCCATGTGACTGGGTAGAAGCAGTAAGTGAAAAGAATGAGGTCCTGGAACACTTGGGTGTTTGGGAGTAAAACAGGAGAAAGAGAGAGGGCACTGAGAATGAGTAGTCAGTAAAATAAAGAAAACCAGGAGAGAGATTTACTTTAAAAAGATCATAATTTGGGGTAGAGGAAGATCTGATTCCTCTCTTGTATCTGTATTGGGGTGGGGGTGGGGGGACAAACACAAACTCCAGAGTCAGTGTAAGTTTCTTGGTAATGCTAATTATCTGAATTATCTGAATTAGCTTACCCGCACCAATACCGTTATTTATTCCTTTCTCGTGGATGGCTCACTGGGGAAGGGAGAGGAAGCAGTGACAGGAAGAAATGACTTCATCAGCAGCAGAGATATGAGGTATGGATATTAGGCATGATAAAAATAACGCTGCAAAATTCATGAAGCAAAACCTACATGGAATGAGAGAAAAATAGGCAGAAATACTCAGGAGTGAGAGACTTTAATTCTCTTCTCTCAGCCTATGACTGATTGAGAATTGGCTTTTGAAAGCTGAAACAATTGGAATAAAGCCTCTTGTTACTTTATGCTCCTTCTAGCTTTTGATTTGTGCTATGAGAATGAAAAGCTATGTAAGGTCAGAGAAAAATTGTCTGAACATAGATCCAATGCACCTTGGAAATTCTCTACATAGAGGATGAAGGCCAAACCTTAGAGCAGCTATGGAGAATACCTTCTGAATAATTTCATTCACTACATTAAGTAACCACGAGCACACACACACATATTCCCTCTGTATATGTGCTATGCATTAACCAGGAAATCATCCGTCCTGGTCACTAAGCCTTGTTTTGTTGAGACAAAATACAAAGAAAAAAAAGCACCACTAAAAACAAGCTTCCTGAATTTAATGGAGCTACTTCATCTGTATACCAGACCCTAGTTACAGAATGATTTGTGCTAATTATCATGTCAGTGTTAAAGGAATGCTGCAATTCAAAAGAAAAGATTAAAGTAGAAACATTTTCTCTTTATGAGTCTTTGCTGATTCTTTCACCTAGGAAGGATCCTATTAATTAAAAAAAAATAAAGTTAGTGAAAAGGAAATCTGAATAGGGATTTCTATTTCCTTTTAAATGTCTAGGGAGTCCTGTATTCTAGTTTTTATTGTTTAGGTGAAAGAAAAAAGTCAGTACTGTGGCTGAAATGATTTGCCTTCTACAAAAATGCAAAAATTGGAGCGCTCCAGGAAAGGAACCACTGACCATCCAAATTCACTTTGCAGAAAGGAGAAGGGGCCACGACTGTACAAGAGTGGACACTGCACTGTGCACAGCCAGCAGCCGTGTTTCTGAGGCTACTTTATGTGGACCAGTCTCTGACAAACAGATTCTCCAGCAGTAGCTCAGGGATGAAGGAGCGAATGCTCCCACTGTATATAGGTCGCACCACGGTGGACTGCAGTTGAGCAGGACAGAATTTTCTGAGAGAAGAGATCTACTTTCTTTCAGTGGCAAGTAACAATAAGGATGTGTATTTTTCTCAGGTGTTTTGTAAAAATAAAAACAATTTTCTTCTGTGAAGGGAAAAGAAGTTGAGCGAACAAGACTGCAAATACTGAAGACTATAGGTCAGAACACATTGCTGGGCTGGGGCAAAACAGAAGGGTGCAAAATTCACTGTTTTCCACTTATAGAATTTGTTTTCCTGTTATGAAGAAGAAAAGTCCGTTTGAGCATATGCAGGAAATAATTCAAAAATTAAGTGACATAGCTTTATGAAGAAAAGATTGTTTGGACAGTTTTTCCTCTGCTGATTGGCATCCAACGAAACAATTAGTAAAGACCAAGGGACATCAGTCATAAGTAGATTCCCCTATTCAGCTGTGATGTGATCTTTCCAGACGTTTAGAGAAATGCATTGTAATCTGGCTGATTAGGTTCCTCAACTGTGATTATCAGTCTCATTTAATTATTAACCTAATTGCTATCTCAATCAAAGAAAGCTGTTCGTTGATTGCTTCTTGATTCTTGAGAAAATATTTTGACTGGTTAAAGCAATAGCTTTAATTTATGTTGTGTTTTGAGCAACCCCTGCCACACTATCACTTTGACTCAACTTGGAAATATATTAGTAAGACATTAAAATTAGCAGTATGTTCTTATTTATGGGTCAAAATGAGCTGTGATGAAATGGAGAACTCAGATCAATGGGTCCTCAGCAGGGTGTTGATTCCTTGAGGAATTGAATTTCAGAGATGGTCTCTCAATATAGTACAAATCCTTTATTTTATAGGTATAGTAACAGTGGTTTAGTACTAAATGTGCTCTTATTTGGCAGACTTTATTTTGGTTGTATTATGTATGGCACCTTATTTCATTCTCATAGTAAATCAAATGAAGGAACCAAGATTCATAAAGGCAAGTGATTTGCCCAGGGTCAAGTTAATCATGCTGTCTAGTTAAGCTAAATCATGGCCTGAATTTATTTTTTCTGCCTTCTAATATAATGTTCTTCCTACTACTGAGCACTGCCAATTGCATTCTTTCTCAAATGAAAATCTAGTTGAGGTTATGAGTATTTTTTAGAAAAGGAATTCAGATCAAGAAAATCTTAACAGGGTAAAATTTCTTCTCTGTGAAGATATTTTTGAAGAAACGAAGGGAAAAAATAGATTTAGGCTCTAAATAATTTTTAGTTAATGAAAGTAGCTGGAAAACAAAGCTATGTGAAGTAATAATATAGTAGCATGAAAATCAACCTTTTGATGGGAAGTGGCTCATTACTATTCACTTTGTGTTCCTTCCTATAGTTTTAGCCCCAAACGGTCACTTGTGGACCACAGGTTGAGCACACAGGGTGCACCTGCATCCTCTGTAGCATCAGGAGAGGGATGGGAGGGAGGGGGAGAGGTCAGGACTCCAAGCCCAAGATCTGGGTCAACAGCAACTCTTTCCCTCACTGAGACTGAGGCATTTGACGTTTCAATTTCCCTTGTATTTGCTTTTCCTCTCTCTAAAGTAAGAAACTTGCACAGGACTATGGTGAAGATCAAATCAAATAATTTATATTTTTGAAAAGCCATGTATTAGTGGTTCTCAGCCCCATTAGACCCAATGTTCTCTTTTTTAATAGTTTATAAAGCATCTTAAATATCTCAAAATAAAACTAGTGGATGCTATTCTTTATCTAGAAGGATGCCCTTTTAAATAATCAAAATAATGCCTGTCACATAAAAGAGAAATAGAGGAATATAACTTGTAATAATAAAACACAGCTCTATCATTCTTCCACAACTGTACAATCCAAATGGCTCAAACTTAAAAAAGTATTTTGTAACTTCTTTGACAACAAAACCTGACAGAAACACACATGAAGATGATGTGGCTTTTATTTTCCCCAGTTAATGTGACCGGCCAGACATTGTTCTGAAGAAAAATTAATGTTTCTGATTATAGGTGCTCACCCGATAACATAATATATACAATACTTTTGCCAGATTGCCTTTAAAAAATACATATTGAATTCTTTTTTTTAAGATTTTATTTTTAGAGAGAGGGGAAGGGAGGGAGAAGGAAAGGGAGACATCAATGTGTGGTTGCTTCTCACACACCCCCTATCAGGGACTTGAACTGCAACCCAGGCATGAGACCTGACTGGGAATCGAACCAGTGACCCCTGGGTTTGCAGGCCCACACTCAATCCACTGAGCTACACCAGCTGGGACACATATTGAATTCTAAAGCACACCTAGACCCAATAATTTTAGAGAAGGAATATGATCCTGTTATAATTACTAACACTTGTATTATGCTCACCATATGCCTGACATGTTTCTTAGCTCTCAAACCTTTTTAATATCAATGAGATAAGTACCAGTATTAATTTCATTTTACAGATAAGAGAAGTGAGACACAGAGCAGTTCAGTAACTTGCCCAATGTCACACAGGTAGTGTGAGGTAAGAGTGGATGGTAAGAGTGGAGGTAGCCTGCAACAGCCATGATTCCATGATTCTGCCACCAAACTACAGTGTGTCTCAACAGGTACGTGTGTCAGGGCATGATTACTATGGAGCCACAGAGAAGCAGTCAGGTGCATGTCCCCCTACTTGGAAGACATACATTCTTGCAGACTATTGGTCTGATATGATTCTCTGAAATGGTAAAAATAATGCAGCAAATTTCTAAGCAAAACAAAATATACTTTTAAATTTTATTTACATAGTAATTGCTTGCCTAAAAAGTTGAGTACATATTAAATTATTTTAAAAACACATGTAAAACAGTTAGGAACTTGACATAAATGATCATAAGTAGGTGTTTCGCCTATATGACTGTCTGTTGGACGTCCAGCATTGGGTGGGAAGCAGGGTGATCCCTCGCTGGGCAGCGGTCGTTGTCCACCCTTGGCTCTGCCTCTTTATGCCCACAGTCTTCCAACACTTGCCAACAAAATAAACCTGGAAATTGCCAAAAGTTCCCTAAGCAGAAGATACTACCTGAGTGAGAACTACAGCTGTAACTAGCAAGCCCTTTTATTAGTACCAGTTACAATTAGAGTACTAATGCTAATCACACCGTTCTGCATTACAGCTATGAAGACAGGGTCAATTAAAGCCTACTAGTGGGGCATTCAGAATTTCAATTCCATAATACTACAAAGAAAAATGCAAATGCAAATTTTGACCATACAGATTTTATTATCCTCAATCTTTGCTACTTCCAAAACTTACTCGTAATGCTTGTTTTGTTCTTTTTAAAGATTCTGCCTGTTTGACAAAATTAACTACAAATGAAATCCACCAAATTTATAAACCCCAAAGGAAAAATAAAGTCTACTACCTTTGATAATCTAGTTTTTATACATATGGCTAGGTCTATCCAAAAAAAGTCCAACCATTGTTAATATAATGAGAACCATTTTCATGACATCAATGTAACCTGCCAGCCAACATTGGACTCGAATGTGTGTATGTGAACAATGACGACTTCACTGTAGTAGCCAGTGGAAGTGGTACACTGTGTTGGGTAGAGCATGCATACTGTGTGGCTGTTGCTTTCAAAATGACTGAGCAAGCAGAGCAATAAATATGCATCAGATTTTGTGTTAAGTTTGAATATTCCTCCAAGGAAACTATTTGGATGATTCAGAAGGCTGCAGTTATGGTTGATTGGTGATCTGCAATTTCATCATGACAAAGTGCCCACTCATGCATCACGTCTCGTGCAGAGTGTGTTGGTGAAACATCAAATCATCTAGGTGACTCAGCCCCACTACAGCCCAGATTCAGTGCACTACAACTTTTGGCTTTTCCCAGAACTAAAATAACCTTTGAAAGGGAAGAGACTTCAGACCATTAATGAGATTCAGGAACATCTGATGGGGCAGCTGATGGCCATTGGGGGAACTGTGTGAGGTCCCAAGGTGCTTACTTTGAAGAGGACTAGGCATCATTGTCCTATGTACAATGTTTCTTCTATCTCGTATCTTCTTCAATAAATGTCTCTGTTTCACATTACATGGCTGGATACCTTCTAGACAGACCTCCAGAAGGTATACAGAAAAGAAGAAAGGAAAGACAGGGAAGGAAGGAAGGAAGGAAGGAAGGAAGGAAGGAAGGAAGGAAGGAAGGAAGGAAGGAAGGAAGGAAGGGAGGGAGGGAGGGAGGGAGGAAGTGGGGAGGAAGGAAGAGGTCCAAGAACCAGGTATTCTGTTGTTTGTTTCATTTTATGAGTTCTCTAAGCATCATTTCCCTTCTCTTTACCTTTTAAAGTCAAACTCATCCTGAAAGACTACTCAGAGGCCACATCTTCGTGCAGTCTTCTTCACTCCGATCATCACACACGTCAGAATTAATCTTTCTCTCCATTGTGCTTCTGTGGTACTTTTTCAGTCCCTGTGGTATAAAGTGGATCACACTGAGTAGCTGTTGTAGTTCTTTATCGACATAATTGTCTTCCCTCTTGTATTGTAAATATCTCGATTTAGAAACTGTTGTATCCATTTCCGTACCCATTTTATAACATCTTCAGGTAAATGTACAAACATAAAGAGGAGAGAGGGTGTGTGTGTGTTTGTATGTGTGTGCACATGGGGGGGGGTGTTCTTTTCCACTGAGATGAAACAGGAGGAACCAAAATAGCTAAATTCCTCATGTTAAAGGGAAACTACAAAGGATTTATATTTCATTGTTCTACACAATAAATGTTGGGGGGATTGAAATTGAACTATACTTAAGGGTTTATACTACCAGCATAATGTATATAAATACATACATATTCAAAAATTTCTCAAGAGAACTAGTTGAAGTTTTTGTCACTGTAGAACATCTTCTAAGGATTTAACCAAGACAACCTCCGGCCTTGTCAGTGTGAATGAAGGGAGAGAGTCAGAGCACATGGCAAAGACCTTCAGGCTAAGTCTGCCTATTCTCTTGCTGATCTCATTCACAACTGCTTAAATTTAGACAAACCAAGAAATCATGTGTCTAAGCCAACCTGATGGTCCCTGACAAAGAAATGTTGCCTTCCTTTTCCACTAACATCTAGTTAATGTCCATGCTATATCCAAGATACTTGTCAAGTAAGGCATGCTTTATGCATCGTAAATTAAACCCTTACCCAAGCCACTGAATACACAGGCTGCGTTCTTAGAGAAAATTGGAGTCCACAAAGCTCCTGTGCAGAGGACGCTGAGGCGGATTACATCTCGTGTTTGTTTTGCGGGCCCACAGACTGGAGTTCTTCGGTAGCACGCCCCGCAGCACAGGGATGGAGACCGCCGCAACCTGGAGGAACCCCAGCTGATGGGAGGATGGGTCGCCCGGGTGCAGCTGTGGATCCCAGCAGCTCCCGAGTGCACCTCATTTCTTCAGTTATTGTAAATGTTTTAGGTTGGTGTTATTTGTCTCGGGAGTTAAACATCAACAACAATGTTTGAAATGACAAATGATTGCCATGGAAGGGCCATGTGTTGCCTGAAATTTAACCAAACATTTTATCGCAGAAAAGCCTTCTGAGCCATATGGTCCTGCCCATCTCCTGAAGGACATTAATAGTTCTCTCTTTCCTATAAACAGTTTAAAGTAACCATGATAAACATTCTGGAGAAAAGCTAAACTTGCATTTGCTGCTCTCCTGGTGATTATTTGCGATAGTAAGAAAATGTTTATCCATGCAGAGGCGAAGTTTATGTGGGAGGCCCTAATGCATATACCCCCTGCTGAGGTGTATTTACCGCTTGTTTATGTTGAGAATGAGAAATAATGAACACAACTTTCTGTACCAACACAACACGTCAATAGCTCCTGTGTGCTAAGCCCTAATACTTAGATGATCAATAAGACATGAATTCCAAACAGAACTTATTAAGGAGAAAGACATATGTCACCTGAGTTATTATTTTTCTCCCAATGTTGAACAGAATATTTTTCAAGTGAAAAAGTATTATGAGAATTATCTTTCCAGAGAATTCCAAATTTTCAACGAAAGACCTAGAACCTCAGGAAAATTCTTGGCAACTTTTGTCTGAGCTACAGGTTTGGCATCTCATTCCTAATACATGCAAATCAGTGTACATAACAAATCAACATAATTTTTTACCGCTACTTGGAAATTTCAAGTTAGTAAGAGTAGATAGACATTGATGGTAAGTGGCATTCAAAAAATGAAATGCAGGGCTTCTGGTCAAGATGGTGGCATAGGTAGATATGGCTCACCTCTTTCCACAACCTCATCAAAATTACAACTAAAATGTAGAACAACTATCACTCAGGAGTGTCAGAAATCGGGGTGAATGGATATCTGACAACTACGTAATTGAAGAAACCGCATCCATCTAGACTGCAAGGAGGGGCATGGATGTGGAATGGGCTGGCCCTATACTCACATGGATAAAAATTCAAGAGGAATATCTTAAGAGTGAGGAGTCCCAAACCTACACCAGGCCCTTCAGCCCAGGATTGCAGCACTAGGAAGATAAGTCCCACAACTCCTGGCTGTGAAAACCAGTGGGGATTGAGTCGGTGGAGGAGGGTCCTGGAGCCCTAAGCAGTTCCTCTTGGGGAACCCTCACACGGACTTACCTACTCAGACTCGCTTCCTCTGAGCTCCAGCACCAGAGTGGCAGCTTGAAGGGCACCAGTGGCATAAAGGGAAAAACTGAAGTGTCTAGCATCAGGCAAGCAGAGGCCATTGTCCCTTTGCTGAGCCCTCCCCCCATAGAGCCCCTGGGCTGGTACCATATCTGAGACTCCATCAACCTGGCTAACACTGTGTGACCCACCTTGGAGATCTATAGAGGCTTTAGCCTCCCCAATTTACAGGCCCACCCTAGCTTCTTTTCCCTAAGAATGGCTAGTTTGGTTCCTAAATCCTATCAAACAAGCAACAGGTGGCTTCAGTGAGCCCTAGCAGCAGCCAGATCAGAGTCATAGCTTGGTTTCACCTGTGAATCCCTAAGCCCAGCAAAAGTACAGCTATCTCAGATTGCTTTATAGCTCAGGCAGTGTGCCCTAGGCAAAATACAGGTGGGGGTTGCCCTTGGCCTGCACCAACAGGGAAACCCCAGGGTCAGCACATCTAGTGGACAACTACAGACCACATCCAGGCACCACCACCCTATCCCTGCACAGCTATCCTTCACGGAGGATAGAGGTTGGTGGTCAGTGGTCGTAGCCAGTCCTTGCAGCTGACTGGCCTGTGTGAATCCCTCCCATCGATCTGCCAACAGCAACCAAGGCTGAACTACACAGGGAGAGTGTACTGGGCCACACAAAGGGCATACCTCGAATACCCATCTGGTATGATAGGGGAGGCTGTGCCACTGGTCCCTACAGGACACATACTACATTAGGCAACACTACCAAGACACAGAGTCAAAGCAGCTCTACCTAATACACAGAAACACACAGGGAGGCTACCAAAACAAGAAGACGAAGAAACATGGCTCAAGTGAAAGAACAGATCAAAACTCCAGAAAAGGAAGTAAGCAAAGTAGAGATAAGCAATCTATCAGATGCAGAGTTCAAAGCACTATTTATAAGGATACTTAAGGAGCTTAGTGAGGACCTCATCAGCTTAAAAAAAGACCCAGTCAGAAATGAAAGATACACTAATTGAAATAAAGAACAATTTACAGGGGAACAACAGTAGAATGGATGAAGCCGAGAATCAAATCAATGATTTGGAACATAAGGAAGCAAAAAACAACCACGAAGAATAAGAAGAAAAAAGAATAAAAAAAAAATGAGGATAGTATAAGCAGCCTCTAGGACAACTTTAAGAGGTTCAACATTTGTCTCATAGGGGTGTCAGAAAGAGAAGAGAAAGAGCAAGAAATTAGAAATCTATCTGAAAAAATAGTGAAGGAAAATGTCCCTAATTTGGTGAAGGAAATAGACAATATTTGAAATGACAAATAATTGCGATGGAAGGGCCATGTATTGCCTGAAACACAGAGAGTCCCAATTACGGTGGATACAAAGAGGCCCACTCTAAGACACAATATAATTAAAAGGCCAAAGGTTAAAGAAGAGAGACTCTTAAAAGCAAGAGAAAAGAAGTTAGTTATTGGAAGTTTGCCAGATGGGGGTGGGGAATGGGGAATGGGAGAATGGGTGAAGACGTAAGGAGTTTAAGAAGTACAAATAGGTAGTTACAGAATAGCCACAGGGATATAAAATACAGTACAGGAAATGGGGTAGCCAAAGAACTTATACACATGACCCATGGACATGACAATGGTGGGGGGATTGCCTGAGCGAGTAGGGGGCACTGGGTGGAGAGGGGCCTAGGGGGAAAAATCAGGACAACGGTAATAGCATAATCAATAAAATATAATTTAAAAAAGAAAAATAAAAATGCAGCTAATATTCTATACAGAACCCAACCGGTCTCCTCATTGTCATTTGCCATATAGATAGGATAAATGTCTTATTAAAGGGAACTTTGTTTGGATTGGAGGCTAAAAGCTACTTAAATGTTGAATCATAGAAAACGCTTTATTATTTCTTATTCGTAAGTGGTTCAAACAGCAAAAGCAGAATATTGAACATGGGGCAGCCATGCTCTTGGACTCACGGTAAAACTTTACAAATCGGAATATCATCATCTGTATTGCTGTTCCTCCACCAGATATACCTTTTGAAACCCATGATGGTTCATAGTCACCAAAAGAATGAACTCAAAGCTTTTCAGCATGGCATGCAAAGATGTATACAATAAAGGTACAATCTGTCTCTCTAGGAATAACTATTCCCATGTCCTCTCACCTGCAACCTGTGCACCCTAGACTTTAGCAGCCCTGTGCCTATTGCTTTTCCCTGGGATAAGAGGCACCCTTTTGTGCCTCTGTATTTTTATTCATACTGCCTTCTCATCTTGGAATGCCCTCCCCCCTTTTCCATTTCACAGACACTATGTCTCATTCAAGATCCACCTCAAATGTCACCTCTTCTGTGAAATCTTCCCCATCTCAAAGCCCAAAACGCCCCGTCTTCAGTTTACGTCGTGATTTGTTACATTTCCATTGCAGTACCAAGTATAGCCCACTTTTTAGTTACAAACAATTCTCAAAGTCTCTCCTCTCCAAATGGGTTTAGAGCCTGTTTAAGGCAAATGCTGTCTTGTTATCACTGTAGTAGATGCTCAACTAAGTGATTATTTCCAGAATTGACTTGACCAGGAATAAGTCAGTTTAATAAGCAATGACCCAAAATTTAAATTCCCCAAATAAGCAAAGCAAAACAAAACACAACACAAAATGAAAAATTAGAATCATATTAAGGAGAGGAAAATTTGTGTATTCCTTTAGATTTCTAAAAAAGCTGCTATTTTTGTTAAAAAGTAGTTGAAGGCAACCTGCAGAGACAAAGTTTCCCAAATGTTTCTCAAAATGGTTTTGGGAGGCCTGCTCCCTTCTTTACTTGCCAACCAACTTTTCTTTATCTGAAAACTTGCGCCACAACTCAGATTAGTGAACAAAAGTGCTGCGACCAGCCGCCCCTCACCTTGATCTCTCTCCTAAAGGCATCTCACCTCCCTGGCACATGGCCCCTGATGAAGATCTAAGACTTTCATCAACGCTTTTCATTTGGCCTTCTTGGAATTCTGCCTTTACATAACTCTTCATCAATCTTAACTCACAAAGTTGTAGTAAGAATTAAAGGAGATAAAATACATAAAATGATCTAGCAAGTGTCCTCATAAGGTATTCAACAAAATTATTCTATTTCTGCTTAGACCTCTGAAAGCCTAAATGGTTTGTCTTTCGCTCACGGTCACCTGCCCAACATGTTGCCACATTTCTTATAGACTCATCGTATATAAAATTCAATCACAGCTCAGTTACTTTTGATTCCGATGACTCTTCTTTTGCTGGTCCAGTCTTGTCCCGGAACTTTGGGCACCAGGCATTTTAAACTGCCTGTCCTTCAATGTACTCTGCCCTTTCTGACCCCACACTAGGGCACGGATTGGTTTCCTCTGGACTACTAGCTCCCCTGTTCCCCTTTTATGTGGCACATCCCTCCTCAGAGTTAAACATTTAGCTGAAGTATCCTTACTCTCTGATACCACCATATCCAAATATGTACTGTTGCAATCTATTTTCACTCTTTGCTTTTGTGTCTCTTTTGCTAGACTGTGAATTCTAGCACGTATCTTGCGGATCTTTGATCTGTATGTGCTAGATGTCATAGGCTGGCATGCACCAGGTGCTCATTGAATGAATGAATGGATTTTCCTGTGTTCAGGTCCAACAAAGTATACTATGATTTTATTGTCTAATTTTTCAATTACAGTTGGCATACCATATAGTACTTTCAGGGGTGCAACATAGTGATTATATTGTTTTTACATCTTTAAAAAAGCCCCGAACTTGAACAAAATGTGTGTCAGCAAATTTTGGAATTAAGTTTTATTGTTGTTGTTCTTTTTTAGGCTAAGTACACAACCAAAGTTCCCATTGAGCTTTTTTCATTCTAGTTCTAGCAACAGCCGGATTGCACTTTGCACAATTCTAAACACCACTTTCCTTATTACTCTTCTTTCAACATGTTATTCAGGGACGTGTCTCCCAATCCTCCTCACACACACACACACAAGCACACAAACACTTTTCTGAAGATTCTCCCAAGGTAATTTAATGTGCTGATGACCTTCAAGATGAAGCCACAGGAAAGTAAACAGTAAACACTGTTTGAGAAAACACAGACTGTTGTCTGTTGACTTTGGGGGAGGAGGGGTGATGGAAGGGCAGCAGAGAACTCTGGGGAGACCTGGAGGTAAGAAGGAACATCTATCCTCAAAGCTGTAACATCCCCTCCTTGTTTACAAAGAAAAAGAAAAGAGCTAATTGACGTAGGATGTGGGTGAGCTTGGTTTTCATCTAATTCCTGTTTTGCCTCATCTTGCGGTTGCCTCAGGAGTACTTCAGAGCCAACCATTTCCAGTGCTTTGGGGGTAAAAAGAAATAAAATAAAACAGCGCAGAGACTTTGGATACTCTTCTCGAACTCAGGCCAGCCAAAAGAGAAATCCCAGTCCCTTGAAGCCATTATTATGTAAAAATTAGAAAGTGTGAAGTTCAGGAGCTTGAGAGAGATTTTATTCGTATGGATTAAATAAGGAACCTGGTTTGAAATTCTTAAAAGTAAAACCTCAAGCAAGTGACTCCAAACATTAATTAATGGCAAAAGAAGTCTCAAGTAGGTAATTTTCACATTCTCTGGCGGGTTTGTGTGTTTGATGTTTTTTGTTCAGGGGGAGACATTAACATCAGTTGCTGATAAAAAATAAATATATTTCCCTACTTTAGACCCAGGTAATAGTTCCATGACTAAATATAGCAATGATTTAATAATTGCTTCTGTGATGTTAAGTGAAGTCATTTTTTCTGCTAAAATATGGTGCAGAGTTGAACGGAAGAGAACATACATAACTAATCTTTGGAAAGCCTGCATAATATAACCTGATTAATTATCCAAAGTTTAAAATAATGTTCTACTCAAGTTAACAATCGCCTACAAAAATTTCAACCCCTGAGATTTACGTTGCGGAAGTCCTCGTAGAGATTTACACTGAGGAAGGCACCCTTTGTTCTACCAGGCAATCCTTTGTAAATCAAGTGTTATCTTAAACTTCATTTTTTCATTTTCTTTTGAGGGAAAATCACAAGGGCTAAAATAATAGAGTTAAGTATAAAATAGATGTGTCTCTTGGTATGCTTATACGTTGATGTTTCAAGATCAACCTTCTTCTTTTTATAACTACATAGGACGTAGTTGCCCCACAGTGATTAATTAATTAGCTTTGGGTGATTTTGTGAGTGCAGAAGGCGTGTGCCAGAGGGTTTGATCATACCACTTCCAGCAAAAAGCCAGGAGATGGTCTCATTCTTCTGGCTGTTGTCATTTTCTAAGGCCTTCTGAACTTTGGTATTCCTATTGGGAAAGCTATAGATGACATAGCTTATTCAGGATCTTTTTTGTTTATTGAGAACTGACTGCCCTTGGGTATCAGTTAAGAGAAACTCTTACCCACATATGCCCTGTGACTATGTTACAAGACAGAACTAAGATTCAGCATGTCTGACTGTCCCTTTCGACCCCACCTGGACAATGTGGAGAAGCTGGACATGAAAAAGAAAAGACTTGCCAGCCTTTCCTTCGTTTCTCTCCTCAAGTGCCTTAGTAAGCTAAGAAGAGATTCTAGTGACATAGCCAAGAGTGTGAGCTCAAGGTTTTGAGTTCCATTGCTGCTGCCAACATAGCGCCTGTTTTGCCTACAGGAAGAACTGTCTTTCTCTAAACTTCTGTCACTCCCAGTTGATGCAAATCCCAAAGCATAATGAAAAAAGGAAGCCAGTCACTCAGCTGCTTTCGAAGACACAGCACGAAAAACCAGAGCATGTTCTTCTGATGCTGCATTTGAATAAAGTGTTATTTAAGATCTGATTCAGTATGTGGCGATTTTGATGTAAAGGTTTGCCAGGCACAAACAGTTCCCTATATGTGGTACGATCTCAGTAAATATCTGTTAATACTGAAATAAACAAACAGAGGGTTAGTTCAGAATTCAACATATTAGTTTATTTATTTGAGATCTGGTTTCCTTTCAAGTCCCTATTCTGGGGTATGGAAATAAAAATAACATATTTGCCTTGTTCACCATTTAACAAGAGGGACTGCTAGTAGTAGCAAGCCAGTCTTCTTGACGAATATACTCACTGAGCCTTTCTTCATATATAACAAAGCCTTATCTCTGTGGTCTTTAGCAATCTCAGGCACTTGGAGCCAAATTTTAAGCAATTAGAAATCCATGTGAAACATCCTCATTTTTAATGAATCCTAGGATGGATTGCGGTGGTCAATTAGGCCTTCTCTAATTGGTCTTAATGGATAATAACCCTGGATGCTATGGGAAATTTAAAAAAAAAAAGACCCTAGCCAGGGGTGTCCAACCTTTTGGTGTCTCTGGGCCACACTGGAAGAAGAGGAGTTGTCCTGGGCCACACATTAAATACACTGCAAGACATAATCACAAAAACCTCTCATAAAGTTTTAAGTAAATTTATGATGTTGTGTTGGGCCGCATTCACAGCCATTCTGGGCCACATGTGGCTCATGGGCCATAGGTTGGACACCCATATCGGGGCCATTCTAACTATTATAAAACAGTGAAGAAAAGAGAGCAGAGAATAAAGAGTAGAAATTGCCTGGGCGGTATCATTGTTGCCCACCTTTTTGGGTTATTTTCATTTCAGATCAGTGCTAATACTTAGGCCATGAATTGCACATTCAGAGGGCACATGTCACCCAGAAGGTGAGACAGACAGACTGAGGCTCTAGAGAAAGGCCAATCAGGGGGTTCACTAATAATGAGAAATGAAGGGGTGGACCAGCAGAACTGTTAGGGGAGGCTTCTTTGTAGACAGGGCACACGAAGAAACAGTGTGTCTACACCAACCATCCTCATTTTTAGCTGTATCTCTGTGGTCCTTTGGTGATGATCCAACTTCTAGGGCCTTTCAAGAAATGTCCAGGGATGGCTACTCCCCTCCCCAAATTCTCTTTGAATCACCACTATTATAGGAGCAATGGCTAGGCAGCACTATTCCGGTTTGGTCTCTCTTAAAATCAATCATAGACTTTATTTAAAGCTGCTAGGAATCTCTGAAGTGAGTTTGTCCCACCTCTTACTGTAGAGGTAAGGTGGACAGAGCCACGAGGGGCCACATGACTTCTTTAAGGTGGCCTCATTTGTTAGAAAGCTCCTTTTAATTGCTGGATTTTCACGAGTCAACAGCATCTCTTTTGACAAAATTGTCAGACTTCCAAGGAAAGAATGATGTCCTTCATCAAGGCATTGGGGAACAGACAAAAACTATAATGAAAGGGCATGGGGTTACCAAAGTATTGGTTCATCCTTTGGAAAATACCTGAGTTATGCCAATCCCTTAACAAGTCAACTGGTTTAATGACTTGGCTGATGTTACCTTGGCTTTTAAACAAAGGGGAAAAATAGAAGATTAAAATGTGTTTCATCTACTCAAAATTCTGTGCAAGTAAAATAACTCATATATGGGAAAACAAAAGGAAATTGTATTGTGTGTCCCATTTAATCTCCAGACAGCATGAAAGCACTGTGGCATTGATATTCGAGACAGGAATTCTTCATGAGTGTCCACAAAGTCAAAAACCACTAGGATAATTTCCAGAACCATACATTTTTCCTTGCTTTAAATTTAAGAAAATTTATATTGAAATACATTCTGGAAAAGCATGATTTTTCTCCAAAATGCAGGACATGGTTTATATAAACAACAAATAAGCATATATATTCTTCCCTAAGAAAGCTTGGTAAGTAATATGTAGGTTGCACGTATTGTTGGGGTGAAAAATGTGTATCAGCCCACAGAGCAATCTAGAATCCTTAGAGGAATTTGTGTTCAGACAGAGAAATTCTGGTACAAAATGGGACACTTGATAATATCCGTCCTTTCATTCTTGCCCTAGATATCTGTGACCATTGCTGCTTTTCTGTATTAGCTGCCATTTTCCCAAATTCCCTCCTTTTCAAGCTCCCTAAGACTCTTTGTTAACCAGGTCCTTCTTGTTGCATCTTTGCACATGTAACAATCTACTTATCCCTCTATCCCACTATTCCTTTACCTCTGCCTCTAGACCTCTGTCCCTTGTCACTAGAGGAAGTTCATTACTACCTTTACCACTTCTGTGTTTGGGAGACGGATGTGTGAATGGTGTGGTAAATGTGATCCAAGGGTTTATGAGGAGGTTAAAAAACAAAGGGAAAGCCGAGGTCATTTACCATAGAGACGTGATTCTGCTTTCCTGCTCTCTGACATAGTCATGTTTAATGTGCAGAACTACTCTCCACCAAGTAGTTATTACACTTACTGGAATAGAAGGGCTCACTCTTTTCTGTGTCAGGAATCCACCACTGATCTTGATTAGATTAGCAACCCTTTCAAAAGAGCTGATTCTATGAAGTCTATTTTGAAAGGTATGTCCTCAATAAATCTATTTCTAATTTTTTATTTTTTCTTAGTCCATGTATACTATTTTGGGTAACTAGTAAAATAAGCCTTTTGGCCCACTCACAGGCCTTATAAAAGATGTTAAAGAAGGTTTTGAAATGTTTCTGAATTTTTTAAAAAGAATAAAACAACTGGATTTGAGAATATCTCAGAGGCAACTTGGCTATTACTTTCAAACCTTTTTTTCCAAGGATCTCCATTGTTCTGCAGCACTGAGTAAGATGTTTCCCCTTTCCCCTGCAGTGGAAATAAGCAACAATAGGACTGCTTTGTGAGACAGAAAATGATGGATGCATTTCCAAATGAGGGGGACGTGGACAGTGCCAATGAGCCAGAGGGCCAATGGAGCAGAAGACGGATCGGACTTCCTTTAGCTCGTAATGAATGCAGTTCTTTCGGGTGTAGGCTCAGGTAAACCTGTGGAAGGAAGGCAGTCTGTGATTCTGTGACTGTGATGAGGAAGAGGAGGCTCAGCAGCTGGGGGACAACACGGTTCCCTCTCTGTACATCTGTCCCTACCCCGTGCACCCACTGAACGCCAACTGTGTGTCCTGTGGGCGACGGTGAGCCGGAAGCGGTGGAGAATTTGCCTTCTCCATGCTTCAGGGGTGGCTAGAAGTGATTGTTACTTGTGTGAAACATTAATGGAATCAGACCTTTCTTGTATCTGTTGTGAAGGGAAAGGTAAGGACCATTTGTTAATCACTGACCTTACACCAAGCACTATGCTAGGAGCTTTAACTATGTTTTATTTTGAATTTTCACAATAATTCTGTCATACAGTTAAAGTTTTCAGATCTCCCCTTCTACGAGAAAGTCAAGTATGAGAGTTGAAGGTCATAAACTGGGAAAATGAAATCTATAACTCAAGGGCCTTGATGCCACCTCTATTAGGCCTTGGTGCCAATTGTTGGCATGAGATTTCTAATGTCTGGTAGAAAAGCCAAGTTGACCTTTT
This sequence comes from Tonatia bakeri, assembly GCA_004024845.1. Taxonomy (NCBI): domain Eukaryota; kingdom Metazoa; phylum Chordata; class Mammalia; order Chiroptera; family Phyllostomidae; genus Tonatia; species Tonatia bakeri. Next base: position 26,764 of record PVIA01000286.1, on the reverse strand, counting down.
GACTGTTCTCTCTCGGGACTCCAAAGTAAAAACTGCTTCAGGAAATCCTTCAGCTCCCCAGAAATCAGAGAAATTGTCTAGATATTGATATCGAAAAGTCAGACAAAGATTTGTGAGTTCCCAGGTGTGTAAATTGACTCCTAGAGCCAAGTATATGTTTCCAGCCTGGATGTTTGCTTCCAGGGAGATGGTACAAACAGCAGGCAGGCTCGCTAGTGCCAGTTCATCTGCATCTACTTGTGTCATAGAAACCTTGCCCTAAGCGTGTACCAACCACAACGACCGGGGAAAGTGCCTAATTTTAAATCTAAAACTATTTTCTTAATCACTGAGCATGGGAGCACCAAGACTTTTACTCAGTGCCAACGTTTTAAATTGAAAACAAGGCCATTAAATGATAAAAGAGGAGGGACACTGATAAAAATTTGCCTACACTTCACTGTGATTAATAATCAGGCTTTTCAGAATACGAGAAGAAAAGGTCTTTTCTTATGAATATAAACTTCTAAGTCGAATTCTATTAATAAATTCTTTGGTGTTTGTGAAACCTCAGTTTAAAACCAACAGAGCCATGTCCAGGCAAGTCTGAATACATGTAATATCTTTGAATAATCTCACTGAGAGAAATACCCAGCCCTTCACTTTAATTAATAATATCATATAAAGCAAAGATGGCATACATCCTGGTGGACTACTACTTTTCATCCTCTGGCTAAACAGTTCATTGAGTCACAGTTTAATGAGTTTGTGACATCATAGTTCATCACCATAGCAACAACTATGATGACACATTACCCTGTGGCACTCTTAGTCATCAATCTATTGTCTCTTCCATGCTCAGCAAGTCAAAGTCACTTATATCTTCACAAATTAAAACTGTTTTCTATGGTAAAGATCATGACAAACCAAAATAATGATTGCTTTTAAAGTAAGCAGAAATTAAAAATATAGAAATAACCATTCATAATTCTCCCTCATTTTTCAGTGGTTAATTCTAATTATTGGGCAAGTTTACTTGTAATTTTCGTGTATTTCTAAACATAGCACATTAAATAGCCTTTACATTTTAGCATAAGCAGTTCTCTATTGGGCTATTTAGCTACCAGGACTTTTTATTGAGTTCTGGTATGTTCTGAAAGAAACATGTCCTCAGAAATACCATGGTTTGCTACAAATAGGCCTTGAAAAGTAAAAGTCAAGATTGCGAGAATGTTCTTACTGTGTCTTGTGGAAGGATATACAAGTTATTTCACTTTATTTCTTCAGGTTTCATAGTTAAAAGCCAAGTTAAGATCTTATTTCTCTTTTCCATCACAAGGCAGTGAACATTTAGAAAACAAGACTATCATGAGCTTCCTGAAAGGAAATCACCGAAGAGAAATGTAGATACAATCTGGTGAAATATAAGTACCTGAAGCAAATCCAAGTGCCATAGATTACAAATTCTGAGTCCTTATCACTCAACATGGAGAAGGTGCTCAGCCAACATTACCGAAAGTGAATTTATAGCAAAAATACTTAAGAAAAACAATTAGCCAATTTATAATTTAGAATGCTGTTTTCATTATTATTGTGAAGGTTCAATTTGCATAACATTAGAGATCTGTGAATACATAAAAGCCACTTTACATAGTCTCGGACAAGTTTTTCTATCAGGATAAACTTTAGGTGTCTGGTGGCCATCTTAGTATAAACATTATTTTTTTATCAAAATTAAAAACTCTTGCCCTGTAAAAGACATGGGAAAGAGAGTGAAAAGAGAAACTGCAAACTGGGAGGAAACATTTGCAAACCACATATTCGCAGAGGACTGCTCTCAGGAATACATTAAAAAACTCTCAGAACTCAACAGTCAAAAAATAATCCAATAGGAAAAAGGCGAAGGGCATGAAGAGACATTTCACTAAAGAGGATGAACAAATGGCAAACAAGCACGCGAAAACATGTTGGACATCTGTCACCATCAGGGAAATGCAAACTGAAACCACAGTGATGTATCACTACAAACCTATTGCGATGGCTAAAGTAAAGAAATGACACCACCAAATTCTGGTGGGATGCAGAAAAGCTGGATGACTCTCACATCGTTGATGGGGATGTAAAGTGGCACAGCCATGTTGGAAAACATTTCGACAGTTTCTTCAAAAAAAAAATAAGCATGCAACTACCCTGTGACCTAGCACTCCTGGGAATTTATCCCAGACGACTAAGAATTTATGTGCACAAAAACCTGTACATGAATATTTATAGCAACTTTTTATTGTTATAGTCCCAAATGGAAAACAACCCCAGTGTCCTTCAGTGAGTGAATGGTTAAATGGCCACCTCATGAAATACTACACAGCAATAAAAAAGAAGAAACTTTGATAACAACCTGGATAAATCTCCAGAGAATTATGCTCAGTAAAGACTCTCCCAAGAATTATGCTGAATGAAAAGGGCCAATACCCCAAACTTACAGACCGTATGATTCCATTTATATCCATTTTTTGAAATGAGAAAACATTAATGTTGCCAGAATGTAAGGTGGAAGTGGACCAGGGGAAAAATTAGGTACGGCTGTAAAAGGGCAACAGAAGGGACCCTTGTAGCGATGAGAATGTTCTATATCTTGACTATTAATGCTACTATCCTGATTGTGTAATTGTACGTTAGTTTTGCCAGATGTCAACATTGGTGGAAACTGGGTAAAAGGTACATGAGATCTCTCTGTATTATTTCTTACAACAGTAGTTGAATCTATAATTATCTCAAAATACAAAGATTAATTTACAAAGTTATTTTTGAGGAAGACTTTAAAAGTTAAGTTACAACTCCCGCAAGCCACATATCTTAAAAGAGTTCACTATTGGAAGTGCCTCTCTTATGTCATGTGTGGGGACAGCATATAGAGAAAACGTAGCTCATGGTGCCTAATAAAAATAGCTGATGAGATCTATTTCAATCAGATGTCTCCTACTGAAAATATAGTACTCAAAACCGTAACAATGGTAGTAAGAAATGATGGTATTATAACATGAGAATGGGGTTAAAATTCCAAAATGTAGTTCTGAGGACAATCTTCACTGATAAGGACCCCCAAATGTTATCATACTCACCCCACAATATGAAGGTGTTGTACAAGCTAATGCTCTTCCTTCCTTTCTTCCTGATATCCGTCTTTGGGAAAACCAGCCAGATAAAATGAAAGGCAACTTCTAGTGCAAATAAAGAAGGCTGCATGGGATTCTGAAAAGTATATTTGCCCATTCCACAGACACTTCTTCCCAGGTTATTAGACAGCCATGCTCTGTGTTGGGCACGGGGAGACAAAGGTAAACAGGGCCTGACCCTTCTTGCCTAGGAAGGCCAGGCACACAGGAGGGAGGGATTCTTCCCTAGTGATAGAACTCTCCTATCCACTGTACTAAGGTAGGTGAAAAAAGAAATCACTAAAGGAAGCACGCAGGGGCGACACAGAATTCAGATTAGGATTTGGGGCAGGCGGGGGGGTTAGAGGGCCTTCCAAGATGAGCTAGGTTTTGAGCAATGAATGAGGTGTTAGCCAGGTCCACAAAAACCACAAAACACCCAGGAGGACTTCCAGAAAGAACGTGTAATCTCATTTTGAATAAATTCCAAGTTTGAGTGTGCTTAACAAGTAGAAGTTCCCCTGATATGGCTAAAACACGGACCAAAATTCCCTCCCATTTTCCCGCACACGCTATTGTGCGGGTAGGAGCACACCTGTGAGTAAACACAATCGCAGAAACTTCGTGAACAGGGTCCCAAGCATCTCTGCTGCCTGCCTGGCTTTGGAGCACTGTTAGAGAGTCGTGACGAGGGAGGTGGTGCCGAGTATGCCACAATACACCAGAATTTGGTTAAGTGTGTGCATTTATGTGTGTGAGTGTTTGTGTTTAATATTTAGTCATGGGAGACCCAGTTTGTGCACTGTAACACTGACATACTTAAATAATTTTTTCCTTACTATTAGGCACTACCAATGCTTTAAGTCACTGAAATCTCCAAGCAAAAAAAGAAAAAAGAAATATACTTATACTTACATAATGATCTATGATCATTTGCTCAGATCTATTACCTACAGCTTCATCTGGACTAAATGATGACAGCCTAATTGATGAGTTTCTTACAGACAAAAAGACCTTGCCTTAACGCTGTCCAAGAAAGAACATTATCATAGTGATCAGACTCACGCTTGCTTTAGCAGCATGAGGTGAAGAAGGGAAGGATAAAATCGGAATCTAGAGATTCCTTTATAAATCACTGCTTAGAGAAACAAAAGTTACTCGATAAGTATAATGCCAACTTCAGCTTCTAATGCTTTCGCAAAGTAAATTATTGGTAGAAAACTTCAGAAACAAAGCTTGAGGAATAAATGAAAGTGTATACACTTAGTGATAGGATAGGCTAGGATGCATTCTAGAATTACAAGGATGGAAAATGATAAACATTATAAAAGGACTCTTCATTGGGGCTAATAAAACAAATTATCAATAAAACTGTTTTCTGCAGACTATAGTACACATCTATGGAAACAAATAAAAGTCAAATATTACTCTATTAAGATACTACAAAACATCCTAAAGTATATCCAGATCGATTAAAAAAGAAATGCCTATGAGTTTTGTTGACTTCTAATTCTTTACAACATTGAAGTCACTTGATTTTACTTTACATCCTTAGATTTAAGAAATTATCTGGTGGTGTTTTTGCTGTGGAAAGAGACCTCTTTATTTGCATGGCAAATATGAAACCCTGAGGTTTGTAGACTGTTAACCAGGCACATGTACAAGCTATTGACCAAGCCACCAGTGTGGCTATTGCGCAGAGTGCGACAGCTGAGGGCCTGACCACATGCGACCCACATGGAGAACCCAGAGTATGCGAAATGCTCTTCTCTGACTCTCCCAGGTAACAGAGAATGGTTTTGGTCAGTCTGCTGGGGCTACCCCAGCAGGGACTGCACAGAGCTACCAACTCACTGATTTGAGCTTTGTGGACTTTTTTTTTTTTTTCAATTTGGATAAAGGTGCTTTTAAATACAAGGCTCCATGGTTTGGGGAAGATTCTCCCCTACTTTTGGGATGCATGGATATCTTTACTCACCCAACCAATGAGGAAACGAAGGAGACCCTGGGTTTGCCATATGCTGGTTCCCAGAACGGAGGCCGTAAGTGAAACTAGAAAGGCAGTTACCAAAATACTCGCCCCCATTGCTTATCTGCTTTCTTCATCCACCCCAATTCCTAACTATCAGACAAAAACAAAGGCAGAGTGTCTCCAGCAGGCCACTGTTAAAATACACCTGTTTTAAAAGGTGATGATTATTGGCAATCTCTCCCATCCTGATCCTTTTAAATTATTTTGTCAGATTAGGCCATCATCCCATTGGAAGGCACGGAGTTATCAGGAACTGAGGCTCGTGCTGAGTTTCAGTGGTGAACAGGAAAAGAATGAAGTAGCAAGCCAAGGAGCCTGAGCACCTGGAAGGCTTGCTCCAGGCCTGTGGGTGCCAGAAATGGCTCCCTATCTGGGCTTCTGGGGCATTGAGTTAGGGGACCCTAACGATTTGATTCCTATCTGTCACATATTAATTATGTGACTCTGAATACATTAACTTCTCTGAATCTCCCCCTTTTTTCTGCTTGTAAACTAGGTAGGCATTATCGAACCCATTCTCAGAGGCATTGCTAGAATTGAGAGCCAGCACTGTGCGGTGAGCGCCCGGCGTAGTGCCTGACCCATGGCGGATGCTGCAGGACCATCTTTTGAATGAATAACATGTGGAAAATATCCAGCTCAGGGTCTGATCCACAGCGGGTTCTCAATAAATCAAAACTTTAGATCTAAGTTTTACCACTGAGAAATATCCTGAAAACTGTGCCCTGTTCAAGTGTATGTGAAAACCCACAAATCTCACAACCCAAGGAAGAAAAAGTATCTGGGCTATAAGAAACTTTTCTTACTCTTGACCGAGTTTAGGATACTTCACAATTTTATTCCCACTGAGACTGAGAATATACACCAGTTAGAAAAAGGGGTGAATTCTAACATTCATTTAGAGTTGCCTAGGTGAGGATTGTTCCTCCTTGTTGCCAGGAACCAAAACAATACAATTTACAAGACAGAACATTCTCCACTTATCTGCTACCCACATTTAGCATTTTCTATTTCGGGCCATTATTAATCTATAATTATTCTCCTTTGTGGAATTGAGAAATCATAGCAGGAGGTTACATTGCTCAAAGAATGAATTCTTTCCTGAACAAGGCGAACTGGAAAAAATACAAGCCCTAAAGGGAGAAGTGCCTTCCCATTTCCTGAGGCGCACGAAGTCTGCAATTAGCTCCGTTTGTAATAGTTTCCACGGCTCTGCTACCGGACATATCTCGCCTCTCCACCATGAGCCTAGTAAGAATTGCCTAAATCTATAATCTCTGTTCTGTCCATTCGTGCCCTTATCACCTCTTTCCTAACTGCAGGGGGTGGGGGGTGAGCTGACACAGGCTTTAGAAACTTGCATTTCTCTTCCATCCTGACATTTCCCTGATGCCTCCTCACAGGTCCCTTTGATTGATGCCGTACGGCCTGGACCTCAGAAGAAGATGATGGAGAATGGTATTGGCCCACCGGAAGGGATTTTCACTCCCCTGCGCCGCGGCTGTCCAAGGTGATACCGTGTGCGCGGGGAGCCATCAGCCTGTGCCATGTGCGACAAAGTCTGCTCCGGCCGCCCCTCCTAGCATCCACTCAGGAGTACAGGCTAAGTTGTAGGCGGTGACCGCAAATACGACCGATACGTTCCCCCACAACACAGTCAGCCCACTGTTCTCATTTCCCTTTGTTCTGAATCCGGACGCTGTGGACGCTGTATTTAAACATTGTGTAATTGACCACGACTTAAACCTACCTTGTCTCTCTAAATGGAATTTGCCAAGAATATTCAGGGTCCACCCAGAAAGAGCAGACAGCAGACTTTGTTGTGGTGTTAAACACAGTGAGATACGGTGTGAAACACACGGGCTTTGGTGTCAGGAAATATCTAACCCAATCTTTTATCTCCTTTTTGACTAAGTGGTTTTGAACAAATTACATAATATTTCTTGGGCTCTCTCTTATTTGCAAAATGAGGGTAATTAATAATACCTACCATTATAAGGTTGTTTAGAGGATTAATTGTGTCAGTAAATTAAAATAAGCTTCGAACCTGTTTAGTGCATAATGAGCTCTCAATAGAGGGAATTTGTTGTTATTTCTATTCTTTAACCCTTGAATTTTCTATCACTCTCTAGCAGAGAGAGGCCCAGGGCCCCTGAATGATGAACCTCATATCAGGTGTATTACAAGGAGCTCCACTTCCTCGTGCACATCCTGCCAAAATATGGCTACGTTTTCCACCAGATAACAGATAACAATTCCGCAATTAGAAGTCCACAGTTTTAACCTGAGTTTGATTACTCATCTTTTATTAAAACACAAATATTCCTGGGAAGGGCAACACATTAAGCCAATCAATAGTTACATTTACCATTTGTGAAGTAACACCATCCAGGTACTTGTGGCATTTCTTATCTCATTTTAACCTGCTTAACCATCCTATAAGGAAAACGCTATGCCCACGGACAGAGTTCGTGCATTTAGGTTTATGATGATAATCAGAGCAAACACCTAGTCAAGGATTTTTTTAATAAAAAAAAAAGACACATATAAACAATCTGAGAAGTTGATAGGCTGAGGCGATACAAAATCAGCCTAGATTCGGGTTATATGAAGATATCCATTCCAAGGTTGGCTTTGACCTTGGAAACAGGTGTTTCTGGGAACTCCGAGAGTATTAACTATCTCACAAGGTCTAGTCTTCCGAGGAAAGTAAGAAGCATGACCGCGTTGGTAAATATGGACAAAGTCACCAATAATGCAAGGGGCTGTTACATGAGGGTGGTTTTAAGCATGGGTGTTCTTGGACTCTTGAGAATAAATACCAGGCCAGACATATGGATTCTTGATTATTGAAAAGAGGGGATTAGGACAGATCCTAGTGAAAGTCAGGAACTCTACTGCAGGGCTCTGATGTCTATTTGCTAAGTAGACAACGTGCCATCTGTCATCATAATCATTCAGTCATGTTTCCTGAGTGACTTCAGGTATTACACAGTTAGCTTGATATAAAATAGAAGCAAAAGAGCATAGGCTCTAGAACTGGAGAAATCTGGGCTTAAATTACAATTCTGCTGCAGCCCTGTAATTCATTCTGTGCCCACGGGCAAGATATTTAATTTCTTTGAGCTTTACACTCAGCATTCGCGTATGTGTGCGCATGTGTGTTACAATATTCACTAATTGTGAAAATTAAATGAGATAATATACTTGAGCCCTGGTTGGTATGGCTCAGTGGATTGAGCACCGGCCTGTGAACCGAAGGTAGCCGTTCGATTCCCAGTCAGGGCACATGCCTGGGTTGCAGGCCAGGTCCCTAGTAGGGGGCACTCAAGGGGCAACCACACACTGATGTTTCTCTCCCACTCTTTCTCCCTCCCTTCCCCTCTCTCTGAAAATAAATAAATAAAATCTTTAACAAAGTAAATGAGGTAATATACGTGAGGAGACACCAGTACATGCTAGTCATTTTCAGCATGCGGGATCTCTAAACTGTGAGCTACTGGAGGACAGGGACCACGTCTTACTGAGCTTCATATCCCTGTCACCTGTTTGGTAAATAAATGAATGTTGACTGATGTTTGAACTAACAAACTTTGGAAAAAGTGTTTCTGAGGTTCCAAAAAGAAAAAAAAAATATTGCAGTATAACACAAGATCCAATTAGACTGGGCATTTTTACTATAGCAAATGGTGCATTTTCTAGGAAACAGAATGCCTTCTTTTGTCAGGGCCTCTGTAGCTGTTTCACCACTTACTCACCAGTTACACAAAAAGAAAAGCTCAGTCCCTATTTTCACTGATGAACATAGTATGACACGTGTAAATTGCCAGATACTGTAAAAAAAATGCCTTAGATTATCGGGACGTAGCTCAGTTTGGAGTTTCAGAGAAAATGCTTCTATGGCACATGCTCTATTCGCCTGTCTCTAACCTCCCCCAGTGCCTCCATGCTCCCACCACTTGCCCAGGCTCTGCACATGTGTTCTTAAATAGTCTGCCAGATTTGTTGCTGGAGAAAGCAGAGCAGATCATTTATTGCCACTCATAGATAAGTTACCAGATTTCTCTCTTTCCTTGGACTCGGTGAAGTAATGGGGATATTACACACAGTCCCCGCTTCGTTGATGAGCAGAAATCATTCTGTATGCAAGAAACTGAGAATTCTTAAGGGGATCTTGCAGGACAGTGAGGCTCTCAGCACTTGAGGGCACCCTGGAGGGCATCGCTGCTGTGAGCCAGGAGCTGAAGCCGCGGTGTCAGGAAGACATGTGCAGGCAGAAGGATGGGGAGGAGCCCTCGGGTGGCCTGCCTTTCTTCCACTGGATCTGCCAGCCCTACTTCCGGCCAGGGCCCAAGGAGGCGAGCCAGGAGAGTGCAGGCCCCCGTAGCAAGCGGGCCCTGGAGGAGGAGGAGGAGGGCGGTGCGGACACCCTGTCCAAGAACAAGCAGAAGAAGCAGCTGAGGAGCCCGGACAAGACCTTCGACCCCTCGCTGAAGCCAAAATACGCCAAGTGCGACCAGTGTGGAAACCCGAAGGGCAGCAGGTGTGTGTTCAGCCTGTGCCGTGGCTGCTGCAAGAAGCGGGCCTTCAGGGAGACCGCGGACTGCCAAGGTCACGGACTGCTTTTTAAAACCAAACTGGAGAAGTCTCTGGCCTGGAAGGCGGCCCAGCCCCTGCTGCAGGAGCCACAGCCGGCAGGGCCTGGGAACCCAGGTGGCTTCCCTGAGGTTGTGGGCAGTGCCCTGGCCTGAGGGGCCGGCGGAGGCCAGTGCACCACCCCGGCAAGTCCCCGTGAGGAGACGCCTTCGCTCAGGGAACCTCCGGCTCTCTTGCGTAGAAGGATGAGCTCACGGCCCCCGCGGCGGCAGGGCCCCGGGCTGGACCTGCCCCGTCCCTGCAGCCGTGTGCACTCAGCCTGGACAATAAACCTCGCAGACGTGCAGGGGAAAAAAAAAAAAAAATTCCTGTGGACTGGGATGCTGGCTGGCCTCCGGTGATTTTGTGTGGTTCACTGAACAAGTCAAGATTAACCTGTAAAATCCGCCAACAATAATAGTAGCACTGACCTAAGGCTGAAGACACACTGACTGAATAAGGCAAATTATGATAGCACACTCAAGAACAGGACTGTGTGATTTTCCTGAACAACTTCCTCACCCATTTGAACCTCTAAGTGCACTCAGCTTCCACACACACGTCACTTTTAGGTTGAACCCTTTGACCTGCAAGGAAACATTTAGAAAAAGCAAAAAAGTATGCAATACGCTATATAGAAATATATTTTAAAATAACAACTTTAATTAATTTACATTTATTCTTTAAAAATGTAGCATGGCACATAGCATGGAAAAGGACAACAGGGTGAAGGACACAGAGGTCTGGACATGCAGTGGCAGCAAGGAGACAGACGGGTGGTAGAGCTGGTCACAGATGTAGTATGTCCAGTCTGAGAAGAAATGGCCACAGTGCTTGTAAGAACTTCCGGTATTGCCAGTTTATGATATTGCCCATGCATTTTGTTTTGATAAACAAACCAAAGGAGAAAGAAAGGGAACAAATGATTTAAAAGAAGTTCTTGTTTTCTTCTGTCAGGAAACAAAACATTATTTCTTTCTGTATTAATAACTGTGTATCTCTAGTTCAAGTCGTGTTCTAACAATTTCCCCTGTAATTACAAACACACGTATTTGCATAAATTACTGCCAAAGTATCTAGGTATTTTACTGGCATTAGTAATCAGCACATGGCAAGGGAAACCCTGCCAGTGGGCAAAAGGCTTCTTAGTGTTTGGGCCAACGTGGTCAGTGGAGGCTGCGACTGCGGGATGCGGCGAAGACTTGGTCCGGAGAAGCCAGAGTCTCACAACACTTACCTTTACATCTCGCTCCCCTTTACCAAGACCGAAGCTATTATTTCTTCTGGCCAATTCTCCTGTTTGGTTCTCATCATTCTATAAAACAAAGAAATGAGAAACTCTGGGTAACTCTCCTTGTATATCACTTAATCCCCTTCAAATTGTAAAACATACAGCCTGTTATTTAGTTGCCTTAAGAAAACCACATTTCATTCCACTCCCACCCTCCAGTCACTAAGGTCCAACGTTGGTGTGGACTTGCAGACGGCCGCACCCTGGTGTCGATGCAGCTCATGCTCAGTTACAAAACCTCAACACTGCGGGAGGAATAAACAGGCTTCCATGTGTAATACTAATCTGTGCTTTGCAATAGTGGGCGAAATATGACTAGGTCCTAGCCCAAAGGCAAAACAAAAACAAACAACTTACCTGGTATGAGAGAGCTGTAGAAATTTCTCTAAGTCTTGAACAACTACCCCCAGATAAAGGGCAGATCCAACATAAAGGTATCTTCAGGTGAGGCCAGGGGTCCAGGACAAGCCATTACTGTTGCTGCAATAAAAGCTGGCTTTCCATGAGGAAGCGATCCAATCACCAAGAATTACCAGGGAGCTGTCATAAGCACACATGCTGCAGATCTGCTCAGCAGTGACACCTCGACACTCAGGACTTAGTTTTAGTAACTTTCTAGAAGAAACCAGCAGGTGACAGAGCAGGAGGGAGCTTTGGCCCATGTAGGTGTGAAACCCTTCAGCAGGAAAACCTGTAATTAGTTAGTTCTACCAGTGGTGATAGTTCCATCTAAGCCTGTGGTTGAAATCTGCTAACAAGGTCAGGCAAAATATCCCAACAATAGGACCCCTGCTTTAGAACTATTGAAGCCGATTTCCATAAGCATTATTTTCAATCTGATGTTTTAAAAGGGATGTGTAAGAAAACAAAAGTCATTCCAATAAATCAGTGGTACTGGGGACTGATGGAGTGGTGTATTTTATTACCATGGACTTATATCAGCTTTCTCCCTGGGCCAGGGGCAGGGTGGGGGGGTGGAATTATATTTCCTCAGACACTGAAGTCAGACTTGGATTGACTTGCTCTTTTACTAAAATGGACACAGGGTTGGGTGGGGGGGTGGAAGTGACTTGTGTGATATCTAGGTAGAAGCTTAAGACATAGCTTGTGGTTCACCTTTGCCTTCGTCATAATGAACGTGAATATTCAAAGAGAGACTCCTTCATCGCTGTGGGTCCCGTAGAGAGAATGACTGGGAACAGAACCCCCTGCTAACATGCACGGGGCAGGCAGTGTGTTTGAAAACTAGAACTTGGTCGTTGTAAACTGGCAAGGTTTGGGAGTAGTTTGTTAACACAGAACAGTCTAGTCTATTCCAGCTGAAACACATACGACTTGGAACAAAATAATTATGTGGCTGAAACTGCCGCTGTTCGTATCGTGTTTATAAGCCACTCAACATCAGTAATTAAATATTTGTCAGTTCCTTGATGTTGAGCATCTGTCCCCAATTGATGATTGAAAAAGAGCTTATTCTGTCTCACATATTAGAACTATTTTATAATCAGTTGATAAGTTGTGAGTTGCCCAACACTTGATTCAAACCTGATTGCTCATTTTTTCTTCATTGCTGAAGGAGCTATTAAATTAAAAATAGTCAAATGAATTAAAAACAGATCTACCAATGTGTTGTTACTCCTAAAAGGCACATGTAAGAAAATGTAATCATGTATGTTATGAAAGCTAAAATAATAATTTGCAAATTGACAAGACTGTTGGTGTTAAAACGCCTTTTGCCCGACTCACACTTCCACTGTTATGGAGATCTGCCCACTGGCCAGTTGCAGGGCAACCTTGAAAGCTCTATGACTTCCCATCTTCAAAGGTTTTTTTCTGGTTGGTAAGAAGAGGTTCGGAGTGTCTTTGATCCCAGGGAAAATGATCAAGCAGAAGGGGAGAAGTCATCCTATTTAATGCCACTTCCAAAGAAACAAATATTTAAGGATTTCCTTGTGATTTTTCAGGAAAAAGACATACTGGAAAGCAATGTGGTAGGAAAAAGAAACAAACTAACTCATAATGGCTTTTCAGTTTTTCTGCAAGCTTAAAGAGTTAAAGTTACCCCAGTTGTGAAAGGACAACAGATGGGTGAATTCCTATGACTTATAATGGTGGATAATAAAATGACCTAAGACTCTATTTGAGAAATAGAACAGCTACACTTGGGCTGTTTACAGATTTAGAAATATCACCATAAGCAAATGTAGGCAGTTCAAAGGATGATTGAAAAAAAAAGGACAAGTGGATAAATAATGACTTGAGGTGGTTGCGAAAATGGAGTGTAACTCTTGCGTTGTTAATATAAACACAGATGACCTTCTCATTTGCTCAACTTTCGTCTTCAGGACAGGAAACAGCAACTGATCATTATCAGAAAAGTCGAATCTTCCATTTGCTGCTGCTGTGCTGACATTACGGTGTATGTCAGAGCATAGCAATGTCACTATCTCTTCAAAGCACATGTTGAAAGCCCGATAGGCGCTTGAAAGAAAAGCTTATCCTGGGCATGGCTTTGTGTGTCGCAGAGACAGTGTGGCCAATGTCACACTGCGGGAGGGCAGTGTGTGCGTGCGGGGTGTGGAGCTGGGGGTGGTGATCAGAGAGAGAAGGGTCTATGATCACATTTTCCGTGTGCGTAACTCATCAATTCATCATTTTCACAAACTTAAACATCCTCTAGGGTAATGTTTAGTACTTAGCCATCGAATAAACACACCCACGGCGCAATTTTTTTTGTTGTTGTACATGAGAGGAGCTAGTGAGTCCTATATTCTGGAAATACTACAAATCAAAACAATCACCAAAAAAATGGCTATAAATTACACAGTACTTTGTGTCAGAAGAGTTTCAAATATTTGAATGATTTTTTTCTCTATTTCTGGTAAAAATGAATCCAGGTCTTTTTTCTTTCACAGTTTGCACATAAGCATACACTCACCACCACTCTAACACTAAAACCCCATGCAGGTAGAGTGCACCTATGGCGGCCGATGGACATTCTCTCCTGTGTCTTCATTGGGTAGCTGTCGAGTTGTTGTTTCATAAGCTTTGCTTCTAAATGAAGTCACCTAAATTGACCTTTCATTTCTTGCTGGACAGTCCATTGGGTATGGGCTCCAAAAGAGATCCTCTCGATGTGGAATAAATTCTTATTGTTATTATGTATTAAATATAACATTTGCTGAAAATACCTTTATTATATGTATCTCTGAGTGGTATATAGAATCATACTCCTGTTTCCTTACACCTGTGATGAGATTTTCCTTAGACTTTATGAAGTGTAACCCAGCCAGACAAATTGTCTCTTGGAGGAGAATTTATTTCCATCTTCTCCCTTCCCAGTCCTACCTGTGTCTATATATCCTCACAAGAATGATGATACCTGGGAATTCTTCCTCCTATTTCAAATAAATGGATTCACACACACTTTTCCTTAAGCCTCCAGCCTTTCTATTATGTGCTTTCAGTCAGTATAAACTTTATGTGCTGGTCCTAGCTGCTACCTATTTAGTAAGAAACAATGCTATTATATTTTGAATCAAGGATTGACAATTTTTTTTTTTCAGTAAAAGGGCAATTAGTATATATTCTCAGCTTTGAGGACAATATGTTCTCTGGGTCTCCACTGCAATTAAACAACTCTGTGGTGGTTGTGTGAAAGTAGCCATGATTATAAATAACTGTGTTCCAATAAAACTTTATTTACAAAAGCAGATGGCAGGGGGGTTGACCAGCAGGCTGAAATTTATTGTCTCCTGATCTAAGTCAAACAAACAGATACCCTGCTTACACCGTACTAATTTGCAAATCTGATTCTCATTGTGGTGAAATCACATTTACTCATGGCCTTCACACTTCCCCCCAGACAAATTTAGGAAATGAAAAAATTCAATATGATATATTTCAATGTTGCTAAGAGAGTAAGCCCTAAAAGTTCTCAGCACAAGGGGAAAAACCAATTATTTTTCTTTTTCCCTTTTTTTCTTCTTATTCTATATAAGATGATGAATGTTAGTTAAACTTATTTTGCAATATACTATATAAGTCAAGTCATTATGCTGTACACCTTAAACTTCTACAGTGTGTATGCCAATTGTATCTCAGTAAAGCTGAAATAATTAATATGGAGAGATAATTCCTACTTTCTAAAAAGGACTCCGCTAAGCTATTAAGAAATCAGATCTCCCAACTTCTCCTGCCCCAAGACTCTTGCTTTATGGACATTGGCAACTGATGCAAATGCCACCCAAAAGGGATTCATTGAACTGTTCCTTTTAACTATTTTCTTTGAAGCTCAGAAAGATAGTATCACTCCATTAACCTCCTTCATATTCAGTGGTACCTGTCTAACCAAGATGGGCTAGAGAATTCCTACTGATATATAGTAAATCATAGAAATATAAAGCCATAGAAGGCTTACAGCATAATAGTAGCACTTTTAAATGAGTACCTACAATGTGCCAAATGGTATGCCTAGGATAATTATATATGACCTCATCTTCACTGCATTTCATAGATGAGGAAACTAGTGCCCAGATATTTGAACTGAATCACCCATGATTCCACAACTGGTAAGAGGAAAATCTGGGACTTAAACCTGGTCTCCTGACTCACCTTAACATACTCTTTGCACCCAAATTATGAGGTTTCTTCTTGATCTTCATTGACCAGGTATTCCTGATTTACCAGATTTTCCTGATTCTATACCACAAAATTGAGGATCAGTGGTTTTTATCTAATTAAACCCTGAAAAGAGCACCTATAATTAACATTGAAAAGGAAGACATTCTGGGGAGCCGTAGTGAAAGATGTGGAGCCATTGGCCAGAGGGAGGATCATGGCACTTGTGAAGTGCTAATAATCATCCAACACCTCCTGGCTGGCCTGGGACCTGTCTCCCCGTTCTAGAAGCCCAGGACAAGTGCCCTTCTTGTGCCGTACTCACGCTGGTCCTTCACTGTAAAGCCAGCGTAATGTACTGTGGATGTCACAAGTGGGAAAACAAGGGGAAAACAAAGGACACTGAAGCTTAAGGAATGGACTGGAGAGCATAGCACTCACTCATAGCCACAGAAAAATGTTTGATAAATCTAAAATACGGCCTATGGGTGTTACCTCCCAGACCCAATGAACCAAGCCAACCACATATACCAGGGTAGCTCCTGGGTGGTTATCTAGAAAGAGGGCTTAGTGAGCAGGCAGAGGACATACACGTCTAGAATTCCAGTTGCTGGGTTTCAAAATACTGGCTCAAAATAACTGTCTCATTCCTCACTTTTCTATCTGTCATATACATAGAATGCAAACTATCTGAGAGGAATTTGAAGAAAATGTGTTATCGCGGGGTTCAAAACTCATTAGTTGACAATAGTAAAAGACTTTGAGCAGATCAGCTTGCCAGAGGTAATTCATGGCAAACCAGTCATGGGTGTCTTCATGGAAACAAGACTCCAGAGCAAATATTTGAAAACAACATTTAAAAAAGGAACATGAAAAACCCTGGTGTGTGTGTGTTTGTGTGTGTTCAAGAGTTGGAATCTAGGCAGAAGAGGGGATAGTCCTGACTTTTGTATTAGGATGATGCTGACCCTATAGCTTTGACTTATTTGAAACTTTGCCCACACATGTGTTTGCCTTTGTATAGACCAGGACTTGTAAATCTTGGCATAATCTGTCAGTGAAAAGAGAAATATGTTGCCTTGTGTGTGGCTGTGTAACAAAGATAAAATGTTTCTGATGAAGCATGAGGTCCCCTCAATTACCTGTCCTGGACACAATAACCTTTAAAACATGTCAAACCCATGAAAATATTTTTACTGAAGGCAAAGGGATTAATACTTCCTAGTGAAACAAATGCCACAGGCCACCCAGTGGGACAATCTCATTGTAGAGTAGTACTTTTTCCAAGATGCTTTCCTTGAGCATGGTTGCTGGGCCAGAACAGTCTCTCTTTCATGGAGAGTGCAGCTGACAACCTGTAGTGGGTTATTTGGGGCATCTCCAAAGGGCTTCCCAGATGATATAGCACATCGGGAGTGTAAATGAGAGAGTAATTTAAACCATGTGAATGTTTGGCTTCTTTTTCGAAACTACAGGAAAGTCTCATTATATCAGAGTTGGTTATTAAACAGATTCAAACAGTGTGCTATGAGTTAAACCAGGTCCCCTGACACGTAACAACTGCATTCAGTTATGGTCTGATGTGGCATGGCTAGAATGTAATATAAAAATCATTAGGCATTTCATTCCCCTATCAGTTTGTCAGAGATCAAAAACATTGACATTGCCCAGTGTTGGCAAGGTTTGGGGGAAGCAGGCACTCTGTGAAGTGCAGGAAGAAAATAACCCGTGTGACCCTTCCAGTGGGTAGGTGAGCGATGTGTTTAAAGATGCGAAATCTCCAAACCTTTTGATTCAATGATACTACTTCCAGGGATTTATCAAAGAGAGAAAATTGGCCCAAAGATCAAAGATGTACGCATGAGATTCATCAGAGCATTGTTTATGAGAACAAAAAGGTTGTAAACACCCTCTTTGTCCGTCAACACGAGAACGGTTAAATGGTGTAACTAACAGTATACATCTTCCATGAAATGGTTTGCAGATAAAAACAACTGTGAAATCTATGGTAATTGACCTGAGAAACCATTAGTGATATTGTTATTTGTGAAGAGTAGGATAAGAAACAAATAAAGAACAAGTTATGAAGCATGTCTAATGTGACCATAGACATGTGTGTGTAGAGTGCACAGAACACAAACACCAGCTTCTTCAGAGTAAGGGACCTTGGGATAATGCCTTACTTGTTCCTTTCTACTATTTATATTTTTATTTTTCTATGTATCTGTATCAGCCATTGTTCTCAGCAAACATTAATCAAACACAAAGTCAGTTTAGGTGTTTTTCCTCTCTCCTAGCACATGCATGATAAAGATGACCCACTGCTTATGTTAAATGATTCGCATTTTCCCACAGACAGGGCCATCGCCAGGCACGGGCGCGCAGGAAGAAGGAAGCTTCGGGTCTGCGGCCCGTTGGTGCACACTGCATTAGCTACTCTAAAGATAGAGGAATCAATAACTTGGTTCTAATAGCTTGTTAATCATCACGCTGAACTTAAGGTTCACTTTTATAAAATAATCTTGGAACGGTAATAGCCCTGCTGTTTCACATTGCTTTTCTTTCCAAGGGTTTTATTAACATGACCTCACTCATCATGCGGTATGCCTGTCAGCTCTCACTGCCGGCAATTACCTTCCACTGTAAAGACAGAAGCTGCAGGCTAAGACGGGCAGACTGTGGCCAGAACCTGCAAATGCACTGCGGGCAGTGGACGAGCGAAAGCTTTCTTCTCCTGCATTTTGGCCACTGTTGTATGGTCAATGTTTTTCACGTGCTGGTTCACTGACCAGGGAGTCAACTTTTGAGCATCTCATATTTGGTCCCTTGCCTAAGTTACTCCTCAGAATAGTAATTCTCCCTCTATCTCAACTGTGGGGTCTCTGATAAAGGGTTTAGATAGGTCTGGTTTGGTTTGGGAAAAACCGTTGTCCTTCACAAAATCTACTCAAAAGATGTGGGTTAAAACTGGACAAATTCCTACATGCCAGCAATCTAATTTTCGGTCAGGGGCTACCCATCCATCAAGCACAGGAGCTAAAGAATGGAAGGCTCAGCTACAGGGCGTTTCGATGTTGAAGCTATGGCTGAACAGGCCCACCATCCCTGCACAACAATTCTGGGTAAGCCTCCTGGAAAAGCCTGGTAGTAGAAACTGTGCAGGATCTTACAGAGGAAATACAAATAAGAATGTTTTTCAAGGTTTTCTTTCTCTTGAAACATTGAAATAAAAGGTTGAACAGGGAGAACAATAACCCAAAACAACCCCTTTCTTCCTGGTGGAAATGGATTCACAACCTCCGTTACATCCAAGAGCACAAGGCCCACCCCACAGGTAGCCGCAGGCCCCTTGTCCCTTCAGAGGAGTGTTCACCCTGAAGTTCCCTGCATGCCTCCTGCAAGCTGCACAGAAACATAGGAGCATTGGCTCCAGACCCTGGCCCTTGTAAGAGCTGACCTTCCAGTGGGAAGTCGGCAGAATCGGACAACACGGGTTCCCTGGCGGCATTGACTTTGCGGACCATCCCTGTGGTGCTGCCATGTTTCCATCTGTTTATGGGGACTAGTGACATAGAAGCAGCTCAGTATTAACAGGGTATGAAGGGACCATGACGATTTACTCCCCTGATTTCCTAGACTGTGGAGAGCGACATGCGATGTCTGTTTACATTCATGTCAAATAATAAACACAAATACTTGTGTTCTGCTGAGGTATTGTAGCCAAGCTTTATGTTAGAGTTGTTTTAACCTCTTATTTACCTTGGCATGTGATATCATTGGAATTGGTTTGTTTTTTTTTTAATGTTTTTGTTTCCAAAAGACAAATGTGACTTGTATAAAATTAACAGTCTAACTATTACCACGAAAGATAAATAGTTGAAAGTCATTCAACTATACTTAGAATGAGCTGTAAACTTTGTCCTCTGCCCAATAATATTTTTCCTAGATTTCTTTATCTTCCTTGCCTAAAGGGTATTTAAGGATTTGGTATAACAGGACAAATTGATAACTCTTGAAAGAAGGCAGTGGTATACAAAACACAATGTATGAGCCATTGTTTGGGTGTCTGTTTTTGAGAGAATATAGTCACCATTCAGAGGTCACTAGCTCCTGCACCACACAAATGGGAAGCCCACCTCCAGCAGCCTCTGAAGACCAGTACGCAGATACTAACAAGGTTAAATGTCATAAGGTCTTACAGATCTGTATCCCTGTGGATGAAGTGCAGCTGGCACAGGGAGAGGTCCTTTGTCTCCTTCACCTTCTGCCTATGGAAAGCTGACCCTTTAACTTCACTGTTTGCTATTTGCACAGTCGCACTTTTAAACTCTTATCCTTAATAAAAACACCAAGAAATTCATCTCTCAAGTGCTGAAACACTCTCAAAAAACATAACCAGGCAATGTCTGACAACTTTTTCTGTGTTGAGAAGGACATAAGAAAATTTCAGGAAAAGGAGTACAACCATATAAAATGCATACACGAATCGCAAGCTGTGTTCTGTATTCAAAAATTTTGAAATGTGAATAGTGTGTCCCCAAATCAAGGATGTTTGGTTCTTGATAAAGCTCATCAAATTTAAACACGAGTGGTACAAAACCACTTCATCTTCAAATGTCTACACTTGTCAGCTGAACCGCAATGCTGTTTTTTAAGACAAGTTTTAGAGTAATAGGAAACACTGTTCCTCAATATTTATAATTATTGACAAATTGATAGTTTTACATTCTACACATTTTTTAAATCCTCACCCATTTAGATATATTTCAATGTGATAATCTGTTATATTTGGGGGAACTTTATTTAAAAAGATATCTTATAGACTTATCCTTTTCCTAAGTCTAAAAATGCCCTGTCCAATGGTCACAGGTGGCTATTGAAAACTTGAAATTGGGCTAGTCCAAACTGAGATGTATTGCAAGTATAAAATACATAACATATTTCAAAGACTTAATGTGAAAAAAGGATATAAAATTTCTCATTGATTTTTTAGTATTGATTACATGTTGAAATGACAATATTTTTAATACATTACTAAAATTAATTCCACCTGTTTTTCTTGAACTTTCTTTAATTTGGCTATTATAATTTTAAATTATATATGTGACTCATTTTTGTTGAAAAATACTAGTCTAGAAGAATTTGATTAGCTTTGAAGTACCACGTAAATGAATAAACTTCTCATTGATATCCAATAACTGCAATATTGTTGAGCATTACAAACAAATATTACTGTTTTTATAAATGCTTTATAATACTTAGGAGAGAATTTTACCTTTCAAAATTGAGGCATTTTCTCATTTTCCAGTAACTCTTACACTGTCTTTGCTTAATGTGAAATTAAGATTCATCTTACAGCTATTATTTTGTTTTTTCAAGATAAGTACAACAGAGTTGATTTGAAAAAGTGAATAGAAAATACATGAATGACTAACAACAAATATTGTGGCAAATATACTTTCCTTCACAATAAGGAAAGATAAACACTATTACAATGATAGACAAAAAAACAAAACAAAACAAAAAACCCTAAGGAAGAATGACATCAGAACTCCAAAAAACATTTTAGCAAAAAAAAAGTAACTCTTCAACTAGAGAATAAATAGTTTTTTTTCCATATTTTCCCTGTGGCTAGAACAAATCTTGATAATATCCTAATAGGTTTTTCTCTAAAAGACCAAGAAAAGAAGCTCAGTTAAAAAAGATAATGTCCATATATTAGACAGGGAGATGTGTGAGGCAGTGTATCCACCAAAATGCTCTCTGTAACCACTGAACATGTAAACAATTTCATGACGTCTCCTGGGTATTTGATGCATGTTAATATTATTACGGTTGCTATGACACTAGACAGGTCTCCTCCCAGGTCTTATTCACAATGTACATTTCGTTCTATAATATTCTCCAGAAAGACCAAGAAATACATCTCTGAAGGGAGACAATGACTGGTCATGTATTTAGCAGCTCCCTGCTACTCCGAATACTTGCAAGTTGTATTCCGATATTTGTTGAATTGGGAAGAGTTCACATTTCTACGGCCAATTACCCGAGAGTGCATTCGGTCAACACTCTCACGCTGTTTAGTTACCTGAGAATGACTAAATAATTATGGAACAGCTGTTTCTAGTGCTGTTTTTCTGACCCTTATTTACATCTTGGGAAGGCACACCCCTAACAGACTGAGTTGCTCAAGACACTGCTTTTCTAGTAATTGTAATGTGTTTCTACATCCTGTCATACTGCCTAATGACAGTATAAGCCAAGGCCTTTCCTTTTTCACCTTAACTGGAGGCAGAGATTCACATGCATCACTTAGAACCTCACACCAGAATATTCAGATTCAGAATCATCTGGAAGGCTTGTTAAAACACAGATAGATGGGCCCAACCCCAGCATTTCTGATTTAGGAGGTCTGTACTTCTAACGAGTTCCCAGGTGATGATGCTACTGGTGGTGGTTAGAAGATTACACTTGAGAACCACTGGCTTAGATGTCCATGCTGTTAATACTCTCAGGCCCTCATGAAATGGTGGGAGGAAGGAAGGAGGGAAGGAAGGAAGAAAAGGAGGGAGGGGGGAAGGGAGGAAAGAAGAAAGAGAAAGGAAGGGAGGGAGGAAGAAGAAAATTATCAAAGTCTTTTTAGGATCTGGCACCATGCTTAACACATTAGGTCAGTAAGACCATGTAGTATTCATGAAAACACAAAGATAGGTATTATATACTTTTCCAGGGGATGGATATGAGGCTTACAGTGGATAAATAACTATCTAAAGGGTTATACAGTTGGTAAGCGACAGTGATGATGTAATGCCAGGCTGGCTGATTCCAGAGCCCTCACCATGACACTCTGCCCATATTTTAGCAACTTACTCCAAAGTGTCCGGAGTATGTATCATCATTCTGATCCTTGCCTGGTTAGAGATCACAGTGTAGTCTCTCTGCTGCAGGGCTGAGTACACAGCAACCTGCAGAGACAGAAACTAAATAATGAGGTTTGTGAACAAAAGGCTACCTCGAATTCTCATGTTAACTTCTACTTGGCCAGCCATAGTTTTCATTAGCGAGAACTATTTTAATAGATCAGCTGCAAAATCCATGGATTGCAGGGAAGGATTCAACCTTAGTGAGGATGAAGGTTGGGGGAGGGTATGAGATAAAAAATGAGAAGAAAAAAAAAAGGTAGAGGAGATTGAAGTAAACACGGAGAGGGGTGTGAATGTAAGGATCAAGGTCAGAGAATTTGCAGCTATTTCTATAAGTTTCACACAGTTTTCAGTATCCGTGCTCATATACTATCTTCCTACTTGCTGAGAGTTAGAACTCCCAGCAAGTCTACCAGAGAATGAACTTCAAGCAAAGTGCTCCCATCATGTAACAAACACAATGGTCTGGATGAAAGGCAGAAGCAAGAAAAGATTCACTTGAAAAGAGTGTCAAATTCAAAACATTTGAATAAACATAAATGGATTGTAATTTGTGCACCTTGAAAAAACTTTCCCTTTACATCTGCTTTTGTAAAGTAATATCCACCTTTCATAGAACATATTTTCTATAGAAATACATTATAAAAATAGACCCAATAAAGTAGAACTTTATTAAAATGCTTTCTTCAAATAGATGCTTTAATTTGCTAAGGACCATATGATTGATCTTAGTTCATCTGTTCCAGGAACCCACCAAGACTTTTTTGCAAGGGTCGTTCTTTTTATCCTTCTCCCGTTATCGAGCTGTCCTTCCCAATAATAAATGATGCCTAGTTCTTTCACAGGGTTCAGAAGAGATAAAAGGGGAATTACTTATAAAGCTAGGGGTTGTAGGAGGTTTGAGCTCAGCCCACTTTGGATCCAGAAGGAATGTGAGGTGGTCTGTTGTTATTGGTGGAAGTCCTCAGCAGCTATAATAGGCTCCCGGTCATCACTGTCTCCAGGGACTCGGAGGGCCTGAGTTAGTTTCAGGTCCCTTGGAAGTGTTGGCATGACTGGCTCAGGCCACCGGTCCTTTGGCCTTTGCTTGTCTGCATTAGGGTTTGGGCTGAACTGCCAGGGAAATCTAAGACCAATCTGTTTGGCTCAAAGCTGATCCAACGGAGTACAATGGAAATAAGTCACGTGTTCCCTGCTTGTTAGGGCAATGAATTTTTTCATCATATTTTCCTGTTTCTTGCCATTTTTTGCTATCCTGAATTCTGCTTCCACAGAACAAGGCTGTAAAAGCTTTGGACAGTCACTGACTTGGGTTGCCGTGGTACTTCGTGAGGCAGAAGTATCAGATGAAAGATTTTAATGTGCAGCAGGAATCACAACATAGGAATCGTGCCTGAAAAACAAATGCCCTCCCACATCACCTCCAACAGAGAAAGGAAGGGTTCAGAGACAACCTTGGCAGGATAGTTTAGTTCTGAAAGCACCTAAATCTGATTTTGCTCCTTTTTGTGGTAGTTTTTTCCTTCTTATACAAGGCAGTATTGATCATAGGCCTGAAAAATGGATGTTTGAATCCTGATTTCATTTTAAGCCGTTTTGTCAGACTCTTGGGGTGACTTAATGTTAGAGTCCAACAAACACCCTGATCTCAGACAAAACTGTGCACAGAAGCCTCACAAGTAATGGATAAATATTAAGGTACTTTGAGTCCAGGTTAGGGAGTCCGGAGAATCTAATCCCAACCTGACCCCTGGAGAGCTTCTAAGAAACTCCCCGTGCTTAGTAAGACGCAGCATGAAAGCCAGTGATGTCCGCCAGATCCTTCATTTCGGCCACGAGGCACCTAAGGATGGCAGCTTCTATCAAATGGTCACATAGTACATTCGTGGCAGGGATCGGAAACCAGGGCTTCTACTCCAAGTTCAGCCTCTCCACAACAACGTGCAGCCCTGGGAATAGGGGCAGCATTTTGTCCTACCTAAGCTTGTCTGTGTGAGAGAATGATTTTGCAAAAGAAACTAAAACTGCACTCCTCATTGTCTCAGGTCAAAGCATGGGAAAACATCTCACCAAAGCTGAAATCTTCCTTTATCCCTCGACCACCTGTGCCGAGATGAGCATGCAGTGCCATCCTGACCCTGGGGAGTCACTGGGGCTGTTAACGAGGGTGGGGAAAGACGAGGGTAGGCGTTGGTATACGATGTAAGTTCCGGTTCAGAAGCTGGTAGGCTTAGCATCCAAGAAGACCTCGTGTTTTAGTCTGTGTCCGCAGGCCAGAAGAGACAGATGTCCTAGCTAAAAGCATGCAGGCAGGAGGAGTGCCCTCTAACTCAGCTTTTTAAATATTTTTATTTAGGTTTCTGAGTGATTGGATGAGGCTCAGCCCCATCCGGGAGGGCAATCTGCTTTACTCAGCGTACCGATACAAATGTTAACCTCACCCAGAAACACCTTCACAAACACATGCTGGATAATGTTCGACTAATGACTGGGCAACCCGAGACCCAGTCAAGTTGACACATAAAATTAACACAGTATGTAAATCACTTAGCATGTAGTAACCACCTGCCCACATAGCCCTAATCAAGATCTAATTTAGGAATCCGCAATACATTGAGACTTAGCTGAGTAACCAATAAGAAACATTCCTTTCTTTTATTTTAGAATTTACACTCTTTAGATACAAAATTTGAATGAATTGAGGTACATGTCCCCACCCTCTAAATTATGCAGAATAAGCTGTAGACATTCCTAATAGTGAATTCTGGAATACCGTGATACACTGTCCAAGCATGACTTCTCTTTCTACTTTTCGAAGGCCCCCCTCCCGTGACTTCTCTCTGCTTGAAGCCCCACTCCCTAAGCTCCCATAACTAGAGAACAGCTCAAACAGGAGCTGCACAGGTTCTGCGTTGTAGTTTCTTCCGTGGCCTTGAGTAGGATTGGACTCCTGGGCAAGCCACCTGTCTCCTCAGAGTCTCAGATTCCTCATCTGAAAATGAAACGTGTGGACTGTGATCACTCAAACCTGTTCACGTCCACATTTCCGTGGTTCTGTGCATACATACAGATTTTCCTAACCATGCTCATAACCAGAAAATGGGAAGCCTGTGGAAGGCTTGTCAGACCTCTAGCAATTGGGTGGGCAGATGGGGAAAGCACCTGCTTAATTCCAGGTCCAAAACTGGTTAAATTCTCTCTGGAAGGAAATACATGCTGGCGTGGAGAAAAGTAAAGGAGAAGACGCGTGGTGATAAGGAATGTGAAATTCCTCAGTCAAAAGTCATGCATATTTCTAAGGATTTTTTGATTCATATTTTGCTAAATCATTCTCCAGAAAATTCATAAACTGTATCTTCAGGGAGGAATATTTTTGAAAAGCCGCTTTCTTCAGGGTGGGAGAAAGGGAGGGGTCACCCACAACTTCGCCCAATTCCTGTCTCAGTTACTGCCCATACAGAGGAAACTGAATCTTGCTGCTTCTGTCTGTTAGTGCGAGAACCAGGGAATCATTTCAACAAATTGTTCACAGCTCCTCTGAGGTGACGGTTCAGAGGGGAAGGCTGGAGGAGGCAGTGGGGACAGTGATGGCGTGCGCTGCCGGTGAGACCCAGATGAAAGGCACACTGAAGGGCTTCTCCCCCTGGGAGATATCTATCAGCAATTTTATTGAGCGTTTCCATCGCCCTCCCAATTTGCTCTCATTACTTAGTTATCCTCACCCAGAGCTTTCCTGTGAAGAGAGTCGATGTCATCACCCATTTGGCAGAAGAAGGAAACAGACACACAGAGAAGTTAACCATAAAGCTTGTCTCTGAGTAAGGAGCTGGGGGCAGAGGTAAAGAAGGCACGGTGTGAACCATTACCTGCTCCGTCCACTTTTCCCTTACATTCTGGCAGTCGGCTCCTGCCCTCAGACTGACTGCTCTAAAGAAACGGCCCCTCTGCTTATAGTTTGTGCTTTCTTAGAATGAACTGAGGATTAACAAAACTTTTTCTTTTCCATAGAAGTTTAACTGAACCTCTTCTATCTTGCAGAACCTGCTTATATCCCATATGCACACATTTCCAAGGCTTTGGAGAATCCCACTCTGTGCAGGCCACCAGAACAAGGAAGCTATTTTACAGTGAG